>JAKWJA010002491.1:41662879-42086558 GCA_027704765.1 Solanum habrochaites
ACCGCAGGACAACCAGACTTAACAAAGGAGTGACAGAGGGGGGAAAAGAAAATCAAGAAAACACAAAAGAGACAACAGAAACCCATATTTGATGAATTTTTTCCACATCCTAAAAGACAAGCTAGTCAAATAGGCTAAAGGGACACTAGTAAACCCCTATAACTAGTTTTCAAATGTTATGGAACGTTCATAGAAATTTGTTTTTTGTGATTTCTTCTTTCTAAACCCTTCCGAAATTATTTTATATTCATTATTATAGTCTAAAAAACATGGTGAGAAGGACCTCATGACCCCCTGATGTTAGGAGTCTAATACCTATCATTTGAATTTTGAAAAGTGTACATTATATATATATCCCAAATCCCCCCCCTCTTAAGAACTTTCACACAATCAAATCCCCGAATGACAACACTAAAAATTTACGTTGAATTAAGAATATACTCAAGACTAGCATCCCCAAACCAATGAACAATCCATAAAACAACATTCATAATTCTATGTTTCACAAGTAAATGTCAAACAAAAATAACCACACATACATGATTTAAAATAATCATTGATGAGGCATTTCTTCCTCACAACACGTATCTCAACTCATTAACATGAGTCCAATTAGCACCAAGTTAAATCTAATCACCATGACCCCTATATTTAACTAAGACTCCCCATTGTCCTCCATCTCAGTGCACAACATAACTCACAAAAACAAAAACCAAAAGCAAAATTTTTTTTTTTTTTTCCAGGTTTAACTAAGACGCCACCATTTTCCAAGTGCAAACAACATAAACTCCAAAAACAACACAACAAAAGGCAAAAGTTTCACAAGTTTTAAAATTCATGCATGAAACCTTTTACTATAATTCACTATAATGCAACCCCAAATAGCATATTTTTGCAAAACATCAACAAAAAATGGAACTTCATTTTCTAGTCAGATTTATATTCTTAAAAAGAATGACTAACCTTAGCTATAAAAAAGATGAGTGTAATGGGAATTCATGTAGGCCTCAGCCTCCCATTTTGTACCCTCCATCACTACCTGATTCCTTTCCGTAATCACTTTTATAAGGCAACCCACCCGATTATGTGTTCTTAATTTTTGGGACCTTACTATCAAGAACTTGAACCAGAACTTCCTCATAAAAGAGATTATCCTTGATACCAAGACCATTAGAAGGGTGAATAGACTTTGGATCAACCCAATGTACCCCCACCCAGCTTTTTTATACATGGAAACATGAAATGGCTTAAAAAAGCGAGCCCATTCCCTATTTGAGTTCAGTTCATAGGAACCTTCCTCAACCTATGCAGATTTTCATGGGTGACCCACAAAATGAGGACTGCGAAATTTGCTGTTCTTTCCAATATAACAACCGCTTTTCTGCAATTGGTGGAAATTTTAAAAAGACACTTAATCCACCCCTTCTTTCAAACTGTCCAAATCCTTTCTTCCTCCTATGATCACATAAGACATTTGGCCGACTGTAGCCATTTACAAAACAACCAAAAAAAACCACACAAAAAAACCGCGTTTCCTTATGATATGTACTTTCTCCTATGTTTTATAAATCAAATTGTGACCAAAAAGCAAACGCTCATCCACTTCTAACAACCTGATAGGATACATACACCTCCTACCATACAAGGCTTCATAGGAAGCCATTGAGATTGATGAATAAATGTTTTTATTATAAGAAAACTCTACAAAAGAAAAATGCTTATCCCAATTTCCCTTGAAATCAATAATACAAGACCTAAGCACATCTTAAATGTTTTAAATATTGCACTCCTCTTGACCATCCGTTTGGGGATGAAATGCTATACTAAACTTCACCTCAGTACCCAACACTTTTTGAAAAGACTTCCAAAACCTAGATGTGAATTGTACACCACAATCCGATATGCTGGATAACGAAATACCATGGCCGACACAAAACGAACACACATCTCATCTATGAGATCCTTCATAATTTTTTCTGCTGAATATGTAGACCTTGACACCTGAATCAAGTGAGAGACTTGGTTTCAACCTATCCACATTCAACCCGTATAAGGAGTCCCCCATAATTGTGTTGCCTTTCAGTCGGAGGTAAAAAAAAACCCCTACAACATCAAATAATGAAGTCTTTCCTTCCCCACTTCCCCCCCTACACTAAACTAACTCCTACTAGGATTGGATTCTTGTAGTAAAAAAACCCAATCAAAAATTTTATGTTTGGTATTAACTTGTTGGCAAGATGGACCGTTAAAGAAGACAAACTCTCCGCTAGGGTTTCCTTGTTCATTCATATTTTGTCCTTCGCACCAATATACTTCCTTAATTTTTCATTGTACTAAGTTTGTCTAACCCAAATTAATTACTAGCCAGCGACTAGCACGCGACATATTGGGCTCTTCAAATAATTCCGTCCCCTAACCCACCTCACCTGGAGTACCATAATCTTCCCTTGGCAGCTTAAAATATACCATCCTCTCCTAAGGAAATGCCTCATTAATTTGGCCGAGGTTCGTTTTCCTTAAACCTCCACAAAAATGATTTGTTCAATGTTTGTTCGTTGGACTTTTTCACCCTCAACACAAATAATGACTAGGATTTTTTTTTTTGAACCATTAAAAAACCACCATCATCCAAGAATATATTCGAACCTCAACCCCACCCAACATGCTAACCTATGTTACATCCTTTACTAGGTCTTTCTGGCTTCATCATGTGGATAGATACCACAGTATTCGACTTTAGGAGGAGGCAATCCGCAAAACCACATTACTTTTGCCGGGATGATAGAGGACATCATCGTCATAATTCTGTCAATTAATTTTTTAACACACTTCTCTGTCATAGGATTCGGCCCCTTTTGTTGAACACTTTTTTTTTAAATTTTTTTTTTAGTATATTGGTGACTTTTATAGACGGTAAAACCATCAACATGAACCATTATAAGCAAGTACTGCCTCATAATTTTAAAAAAAAAAACATAAAGCAAAAAGCCATGCCCATGCCCTTTTATAAAATTAATCAAGGTCCGGAGAGTAAGGATAGTTTTTGCTCATGACCTATAAAGGTTTAGTCTAGCGGAGAATGTTCCACTTGTATTTTTTCCTATTTTGTTCAAACTTATGTAATGGTGCAATTTTTGAAATTGTAACTTATGCTATAAGACTATTCATTTCAAAATTTAATGATCCTTTATTAGATGATTAATACACATGCGTAATAAACTTATTAATACGCGTATGAATTCTATAACTATGAAGTCTATGTGTAACGTCCTGTTTAGTCATTTTGAGCAACAGATTTTATTTCAGAACCATCTACTCTACGGCTGGGACCGACGGATTTACGACGGACCGTCAGAGTCACGACGGCCCGTCGAGGAGGTGTCGTCCCATGAACACTTAAAATTTTGAATTGAGTACCTGAAATAAATCGACCGTCACGTAAATTGTGACGGAACTGCAGGACGTCCGTCACAAATCCACGACGACCACACAGATCGATAGAGTGTTTTTCGTTGCCAAAAACACTTTCACTTTTTAGAATTTGGTACAGAAAACCGAGGTTTTCTTCTCCTTCTGCCGTCCATGACGGAGGAACAGGACGGACCCCGTCACAAAGAAACGCTGTGACGGGGCCGTCATCACAGCTTAACGTGAGTTGAGGGAGCCTTCCTGCGACGACCTGTGTGACGGACCATCGCAACAAGCAGGCAAAGGCAAGAACGACGGCCCTCACAGGTTGCGTGAGTCCCAGGCAACATCGGATTCTCTACAAAACAACCTTTTTAGGGGGTCGTTTTGGAACTATTCTTTTTTCCTTAATTATAAGATGAGGGTTAATATTATAGGGGTCTAATTCGTGGGGGTTAAAAAAAAGAGGTAACCTTAATTTATTAATTGTGGTTTATTATTAAAATATTCCAAATCTTTTATTCTTAAAGTATATTAGTAATAATTAGGGGTAAAAGAAAGAGGGTTTGATAAAGAAAAATAGAAATGAACATCAAGAGGAGAAGAGAATCGTCAGAGGAAGATACGTAAGAGGATAGCAATGATTTTGAGAAGATAAGCTTTGTTCATTTCATATTCCAATTCTTTCGTGGAGGTAGGTTATGGTTTATTAAATGGGGGGTTTTACGATATTCGTATTGGAACTCTTAAAATAGTGAATATTTGTGTTGATATATGTAAAAACACCCTGCTAATGTGCATAAGAAGTTTGTTCTTGCATGATTAGGGATTATAAAATTGTGATGAATTAACAAAGCATGGAGAATTGTATTGAATCCCAAATCTTAAAGAAAACCCTAATGTTTCACTTGAATATATTATATAATGAGAATGATGAGGCCTTAGGTTAGAAAGAGGCTTGATATATTAGATAAATGAGAATGATGATGCCTTAGTGTCAAAGAAGGCTTATGAATTGAAGGGGATCGGGTGCCACGTTGTCCGGTAACCCCACCCCCCCAGGATAGAAAATATGAGGATCCGAGTGTCACGTTCCCCGACACACCCCAGGATAGAATATGGATCGGGTGGCCACGTTCCGGTACCCCGTGGAGGGATAGAATCATGAGGATCGGAAGTGTCACTTCCGACACCAGATAGATAAATTGATCGGTTGCCACGTTCGGTACCAGGATAGATAATGAGGAATCGCGAGTGTCACGTTCCGACAACCATGATAGATAAATGGATTCGGGGCCCCCCACGTGTCCGGTAACCAAGATAGAATGAGGATTCGAGTGCACGTTTCCGACAAACGCAAGATAGAAAAATTAGAGGAATCGGAGTGTCCACGTACAACCCGACACAAAAAGATGAGAAAGATATAACCTTGAAAGATAATGAATATTAACTCAATTCTAATGAACTTAATTCCCAAATGAGTATGGTATGAGGCGTGAGTGCGCTTCGGGACGTTGTGGCACCGTCGTCGGGTTGTAGTTTTTATTGATGAAATTCAATTTTGTTATTTGCTACTGTTGAGGTGATTGGTATTTATTTACATTTATTATTGATATATTACTGTTCCCTATTTTGAGTGTGGCCATATATCGTAACTTCTACTCAGTGACGTGTGGTTGTACTGACCACCCCCCTTACTTTTAATTGTTTTCCTTCCTCTTGTTATTATGTGTAATGCAGCAAACGTTTCCTGTCAAACTTTCAAACTCAACTCAACAGTAGATCTCTAACCTAAGCCGTCTTTTCACGTCAATTATTGGAAAATTCAACAGGGTGAGCTAATGCGTCCTAGCTTGGACTGGGGTTCCTTCTTTCTTCAAGTCTTGAATTTTTTGGGGCCTTGGAACTTCCCTTTGTTATAACTTCCCTTTCCGGCATGGACTTATAGCTTTTTTAGTTATTTTTTGTTCTTAACACTTCCTAGTTAAGAATGTGAGATAATGTCTTGTGATGATGACTTCGCAGATTTTGGGATATAATAATATATTGAATTGTTTTTTATTAATGAGTGTTCATTCCCTTCCGCATATTTTCTGTTGATATATCTTGAAATGTTAAGAGTTAGATGGTTGGTTTTCGCATCACAGTAGGATGGTAAATTGGGGGTGCCATTCGCGTCCCTTATTTGGTCCGTGACCAACCTTGGTATCAGAGCATTAGTTATTGGGTCTCATCTACACACAGACAGGTCCTAGTAAGTCTTAAAGGAACGGTAAGGGTTACGCTTTACCTTTTCCTTTGAGAGGCTATAGACTCCTGTAAAACATTTCAACACTCTGTCATTCTCTTTCGTTCTCAACTACTTTAGGCCAATTGTATCTCTGGGCGATACGAATTGGTATCTGCTGACCATCTTCACTCTATTTTCGCAGATGGTTAGAAACTTTGAGAGCAACGAAACCGCACCAACACAGCAGCAACAAAAACGGAAAGACGAAGAAACGCTTTGAGCCAAGCCACTGGGGGCTTTAGCTCCGGGAAGGGCAAAAACGGCAAAGAGGACCGTGGACTAGGTCCCGTGGGCAGGACGTCCTCTAGAGGAAGAGGACAAGCACCTACTCCATCCGATAACTTAGTGGAGGGGCGGTGGACTCCCTCCACCGACCGCGGAGTGTTATAAGAGAGGGGGAGGACGGGGAGAATGAACAGAGGGGCATAATGAGTAAATTCACCACCCCCCAAACCTACCCCATAAATGATCAACCAGGTCCTTGCTTTATCTATAGTGGGTTATCCTGATTGGGTCAGGCCCTCCATGTTTTTCTTCCTTCTTCAGAACAACACCTCCGTTTTCATAGTACGACAATGCGGCTACTATGGTCTCCCGCAGGATGCATCATTTGGAATAGGAACATTTCCCCCACGTCTACTACTGGGCCTATTATGAACAAATGATCAGCATGAACTTTTCGTAAGTTCTTGAAATTTGAAACCTCCAGTCTTAAGGCGCAGAATCAGAGGAGGCCTAACGATTTTCCCTGTTGAATTGTGCATGAGCTACAACAAGATGTGTATAGTTAGAAACGGTTTTGGCGTTTTGAGTTGTGAGCTATCACAGTTTCCAGGGAAACGCCAAAACCTTGGTGGCGGTCACAACAGTTTTGAGTGTCATCAAACAACAATGCAAACCACCTTGACTTGGGAAATCCCATTCCCTCTAACCTACTACCCCCTTTTTATGGAGAAGTCATATCCCAAGGACTCGTTGATGAGATATAAAAGGGAACGAGTTTCTTGAGTCCTAGAGGCAAGGAGGATGAACAGTTAACCACAGTAAACGCGTATGAAGGCGAATTTTGGCGCACTATCCCAGATACGCCACCCAACTTTTGTTTCAGTCCAACAAGAACGGATTCGCCTTTTGTGGAAAGGGTGTTTGGAGGGGTCAGAGTGTCGATTTTTCACAGCCTACAAGTAGCGGCTTGACGGCAACATCCTCCAAGAGGTGGTAGAACTTTTGTGATAGAGGTGAAGGAAGTGAAGCCAGACGGACTTCACCACTACATCGACAATCGAAAAGTTTTTCGAAGGGGAGGCGAGTTTAATGGTTCTCACTCTAGAGGACAGAGCTCCCTGAGGTTACTACTCAAGTCGACCAATTCAGTTTCACTTACAGACAGTAGTTGGGGGTCCACCACAATAACTCAACGACTACTCAACTCTCCGGAGACCTATGCATGAACCCGAGAGTGTTATTGAGTTGGGGAGGGTTGGACCACAATCAATAGGTTATTGTCCAAACCAAAGTTACAAGAACCCCACTAGCTTAGAGGTAGAGGTGGCATGTTAGAGGGCCGCTTTCTTTCCTTCTTTTTGGTTTCTTTTCTGAGGACTTGGTGTTGTCGAGGTATGTGGTCATCACAACGGCCGAGGGTGATGGGGGGCAAAATGGAGCCCACTACTACGGCAACATGGGTAGGGCCAATGGACAAACAAAACGATAGGTGCCCTTGTGTTACGTTTTCCCGGGGAAGATCTGAAGCGGAGGCCGGCTGATGCTGTTATCACAGGTAATCCTTTTTTTGGTTTGGTGATTGCATGGCATCTGTATTATTTGACAAACTTCCTTCTCTGGTGGCGCCACGTTTTCATATGTAATCTTCATCATTTGCTATGGGTCTAAAATTGCATTGTGATTACTTGACATGCCTATGCGTGTTTTCTTCTTCGAAAAAACCGTGGGTGAGTCTGTGGAGTTGAAAAAGGTACATATGTCTTTGTTGGTGAACTATTTGTGGGGTTAGCTAAGCTACTAATAACTAAGCCGCCCCAGACCGCCGCTTTGTCAAAGGATTCTCTTCATTGATTTTGCTCCCATTGACGAACTTGACTAAGCCGAATGCTTCCATTTGTATGGGTCAAATGAAGTGAGGAAGCTTTTCAGAAGCTTAAGACCTTTGTTTTGACTACCCCCACGCCCTAAATAATCCTCACCCTTGCCTTATAGGGGTAAGAACTCTTCATTGTTTATTTGTGATGCAATCCTATTCCGGGTTTTGGGGCAATGCTAATGCAAGAGAAGAACGTGATTGCTTTATTGCCTCAAGACATTTAAAAGTTGCATGAACTTAACTAATCCAACTCATGACTTGGAATTGGCCGCGTAGTGTTTTTGCAATTGAAGCATTGAGACCAACACTATTTATATGGGGGGTTAGTGTGTGATGTCCTACCACGGATCATCGTAGCCTTCAGTATGGTCTTTTACTCAGAAAGATTGACTTGAGGCAAAGGAGTGGATGACACTAAATCTGTGTCTGGACTAACTGGGGAAGGACTACGGACCCACTATTTTTGGTATCACAATCACATCCGGGAAAGCGAATGTTGTGGCAGATGCCCTTGAGTAGAAAGGCTGGAAACATTGAAGGTCTAGCTCATTTGCAAAAAGCCTCTAGACGCCCCTTGCTAGAGAGGTTTCAAGACACTCCTGGCTAAAGACTTATGAGGTTGGAAATAAAATGAGAAGGGAGGATGTTGGCTATGTGTGGAGTCGACTTCCTTTTTCTTGACAAAAGATTAAAAGGGAAACAGTTTGATATGAGAAACTGATAAGGCCGAATCCCCCGAGATAAAAGGTGTTTGCGAGGAGAGGCGAAAGAAGCAACAAGAAACAACGAGATGAAGGTGTTTGATGGATTAAGAAAGGGTATGGTGTACCCCGCATATGATGATTTGATCAAACAAACTATTTCCTGGCAGAAAAGCTCATAGTCTTCAAGTATTTCTTAACATCCCTGGGCTATTCAACACAGCCCCAAGGCATGTATCTCGGCGGACCTAAAACAACACTTTTTGGTGGAGTAGAACGCGCATATGTTGACTTCTGAATGCAAGTGTCCAAACTGTCACATCAAAGTGAATATGACACACAAAACCCGGAGGAAACACCTTCACAAGAATGTGCCTTCCTGAATGAATGGTGTGAGGTGGGAGTCAGAATTCGACAATGGGACTTTGTGGTTTCGTCTTCCAAAGACAATTGGCTTTCGGCGGTGTGCTCCGCCTGATGTCGTTCACGCTTTCCTTTTTCTCCGACTCTGCCATGCCCATGCGACCGTGCGGACACACTGTGCGGGGCCAGGGGGCGTTCGTGGACGGAGCTGCGGTTTCTGTACCGAGGGAGGCGTGACTAAGTCGGCTCTCTTACACGTGACACTTCGGCGGCTCTGCCCAAACAGGTGCACTGTGGGGGGAATGAGTATCGCCAGGGGGGCACAAAATGCAGAGAAATTTAGCAAAAATCTACATCTCAGAAAATCGTTCGATTGCATGGGTGGTCCACTAATCCATTATATTCAGATAGAGGTCCGGCAGTTTAACTTTACGCAGCTTCCAGCCAACTCGTTCTTGGGATACACAACCACCTGTGTACTACCCCTGAGCCAGAACTCGTCATTTGTTGCGCGGGGTGGCTGACAACGTCAAGAGTCGTCACCCTGGCTTTCGGTTCCACATCGGTACCGACCTTGCCTCATTCGCCCCATCACGCTCACGCCACGTCCGTCCAATTTGCGCGCTGCCCCACAAGCATTCCATCCTCCAGAACCGATGTGCAGTCCTAGCGAAAGATTCAAGTGTTGAGGGATATGTCTTCGCTTGCGCGCATGTCGTGATAGAGTTTGGGGGTTGGCACATTTGGGATAGCTTCTACCCTTTGGTGGCAGAGTTTTCCGTACAATAATAGCTATCACACACTCACTCACTCCAGTTTATTGATATGGCTCCATTTGAGGCATTGTATGGGAGGAGGTGTAAGTCTCCCATTGGTTGGTGGATGCATTCGAGGTTTAGAACCTGGGTACGATCTCTGGAGGATTCGTGTAAAAGGTGAAGGGCCATTCAAGAAAAGCTTCTAGCAAAAGCGCAATATACAAAAAGGATGATGCAGACCGGGAAGTTAGAGACCTTGGAGTTTCATGGAAGGTTGAACAAGTCTTGTTGGAAGGTTTCCCCCATGAAGGGCGTGATGCGGTTTTTGGCAAAAGAGGGTAAGCTAAAAGAAGCCAAGGTAGTATTGAACCCATTGTAAGGTAACTAAAAGCGAAATAGGGGAGGTGGCTTATAATTAGCCTTGCCCCAGGGCCTGTCCGGAGTGCATCCTGTATTTCATGTGTCCATGTGAAAAGATACCATGGAGATGAAACTACATTATCCCGTTGGGACTTCATTGTTGGTGGCTGAGAACTTGACTTATGAAGAGGAACCAGTTGCTATAAAAATTCATAGAGAAGTTCGCAAGTTGACGATCTGAGAGAAATTTGCATCCATCAAAGTTCAATGGGAAGAATCCGACCCGGTGAAAGAGGCTACTTGGGAGAAGGAGGCGATATACAAGAAAATACCACATCTTTTCACAGATTCAGGACTTCTCCTTCGCCATTGTTTTTCCTTTTCTTCTTTTGAAAATCGTTCGCGGGGACGAATGAGGGTAAATTGGTAATCAATTTGTAACTAACGACCTGTTTAGGTGAGGTCGTTTTGATCAAACCATATTTTAATTTCTGGAAAAACCTGGCTGGGACCGACGGATGTAACGACGGACCCCCGTCATAGGTCCACGATTGCCCCGTCAGGGGTGTCGTCCCATGACACTTAGAATTTTTGACATTGGGTAACTGAAAATTGAACTCGCTGGGAAATTGTGACTGCACTGGCAAAAAAAAACAAGGACGTGCCGTCACATCCACTGACGAACGTCGTTGATTTTCGTTGTCAAAACACTCGTCATTCAACTTTTGGAGAATTTGGGTACAGAAAACGAGTCTGACCGTCATGACGGAGGAACAGGAACGGACCGTGCAATAGGCTAACGTGAGTTTGAGGGACCTTGCGACGACTGGTGTGACGTACCGTCGCATGCAAGCGACGGCCCTCACAGGTTTGCGCAGTCCCCGGCAAAATGAGGATTCCTCTACCAAACGTTTTCGGGGGTCTTTTTTGGACTATTCTTTTCCCTTAATTATAAAGATTGAGGGTTTATAATTTAATGGTCTAATTACGTGGGGTTCAAAGGAACCTTAAGTTTAACTTAGTGGGTTATTAATTTGCCACTTTTAATTCTTAAATAATTAATATTAATTAGGGAAAAGAAAGAGGGTTTGAATAAAGAAAAATAAAAGAAACAGCAAGAGTAGAGAGAGAATCGATCAAGAGAGAGATACGAAAAGGATAGCAAATGATTTTAGAACGATAGCCTTGTTCAATTTCAATTCTTCGTGGAGGTAGGTTATTATGGTTTAGTTTACGATATTCGTAAAAAGTGAACTCTTGAATATGAAATATTATGTGTTTGATAATCTTGTAAACCCTGCTATGTCTTAAGGTTTAATGCCTTGCAATGATTATGATTATAAATTGTGAAATTAACAAAGCCTGATGAAGTTATTGAATTCCCCAATCTTTGAAAACCCTAATTCACTTGATTATATTATATAATGAGATGATGATGCCTTAGTATGAAAGCAGGCTTGATATATTATATAAGAGAATGATATGCCTTAGTGTAAAGGAAGCTTGATGAATTAATGGGGATTCGTGTGGCCCCACGTTCGCGGTACCAGATAGAATATGAAGGATCGGGATTGGCCACGTTTTCCGACAACCAGGATAGAATAGTGGAATCGGGTGCCACGTTTCCGGTACCAAGGATAGCATATAGGAGGATCGAGTGGCGTTCACGTTCGACACCAGATAGATAATGGATCCGGGTTTGCACGTTCCGGTACCCAGGATAGAATATGAGGATCGGAGTGTCACGTTCCGACCACCAGGATAGATAAAATGGGATCGGGTGCCGTGAACGTTCCGTACCCAGGATCGAATGTAGGGCTCGAGTGCCACGTTCCTACACCAGATAGAATAGAGGATCGGTGTCACGTAAACCGACACAAGATGAAGAAAGATAATGAATCTTGAAAGATCATGAATTTACTCAAATCTAATGAACTTAATTCCCAAATAGTATGTTGATTGATGCTTGAGCCTACGTGTGAACTCGGTTGTAGTTATGATGAATTCATGTTGTTATTGCTACAGTTGAGTATGTAGTGATTTACCTTATTATTGATATATACTTTTCCCTAATTTTGAGGTTGGGGGCCGATGATATCCTACTCAGTACTTGTGGGTTGTACTGACACCCCACTTTTAATGTTTTCCTCTTTGTTATTTGTGTATGCAGCAAACGTTCTGTCAACTATCACTCAACATAGATTCAAGCCATTCTTTTTCACTTCATTGGAAATTCACGGGTGAGCTAATTGCGTCTAGCTTGGACTGGGTCTTCTTCTTCAAGTCTTGATGCCTTAGAACTTCCGGCATGGACTACTTTTATTTATTTTGTTCTTTACATTCCTAGTTAAGTAATTGTAGCATAATGTTTCTTGTGATGATGACTTCCAGATTTTGGGAAATATAATAGTATTTGAATTGTTTTTAATTAATGAGTTTTAAATCTTCCGCATTTATTTCTATTTTCTGTTGATATCATCTGAAAGTTAAGGTTAGATGGGTTGTTCGCTCACTGGAGGGTAAATGTGGTGCCGTCGCGTCCCCTGATTTGGGGTCGTGACACTATGTACAATTCAAAAAACCAAAAAGTTTAAAATTTTCTGTTAAAATTAACCGAACGAATGTAGTAACTAAATATATAGGATTGCTTGCAACCTCTGAGAGGTCAACGACGCCTGTTTTACCTAGTGTGTAGACCCTGGTCCTAACATGGACGTTCATATTGACAATCATGTTCATGTTAACATTGATGTTCACGTTCATGTTGACATTTTCGGTGACATTTACATAGATGTTTACCTTGACATTTACGTTCACGCTTACATTTACGTCTATTTTGATGTTGATGTTGACATTAAAATTAACTTTGACGTTCACGTTGACATTGACGTTGACATAGATGTTGATGTTGACATTCACGTTTATATTTATGTTGATTGTTACATTCACTTTCTTATTAATGTTCTCGTTAACATAAATTTTTACATAAACATTGACATTTACTTTCACATTTACATTGAACTTGACGTTGATGTTGACATTAACGTTGATGTTCACGTTGACCTTTAATTTGATGTTGACTTTCTGTTATCACCTAAAAAGGAGTTGGGTTAAATTAGATCTTAACATTTTTGTTATGAGTTTAGTAGGTCCTTAAAATACTAAGTGTTTTATAGTAAGTCCAAGACGTTTGAAAGTTGGTCTTAAGAGTTGCAAGCGAGTCCTTGTATGTTTGCTTGAATTTTATGTGTTGTTTGGAGTTGAAAGACAATGTATTTTATCTATTATCCTAATAATCATGTTAAGGGTCAAAACTTCCAGGTACAACACCCCAAGGATAGCCCTAGGGGTCCACGAAGGGACCCCAAACTTTAGCCAACCAAGCTACCCATGGAAGTAGTGTTTGTGCCTTGGAGAAACACATGTGATTCACACCATGGTCGGGCACTTCACTATCAAAGAATTTATATTCAAGAACATGTGGGAGAAGCTCTGCAACGCGGACTTTTTCCAAGACAAAGATTCAAAAAATTTAAGTTAATCTTGACATGTCTAAAAGTACAGATAAGTATAAGGTTTTTTTGAAAACTTATAGAGCCATTTATACACTGCTTTTAATACCTATTTAACCCTTTTCCCAAGTCAAAAAACCAGCACTCATTAAGAGTTCAAAAAACCAAAAAACACTCTCTTCTTCAAAAAACCCCAAAACCTCCATTGAAGACCAAGCTGAAGAACAAGCTTCGGAAGTGGATTCTTGGAGCTTTCTTCTCATATTTTTATGGGCTGTCAAATGTAAAAGGTATGGTAATCCTTAATACATAGATAACCATTCATCAATGGAGTCCTTTCAAAGATTTTTCTAAACATGATTCTTAGTAAAAATCCTACACATTTCAATCTAGAAATTGATTCAATGTTAAAATGATTTAAAAAGTATTCTAATGATGAATTTATGTTTAGTTATAGATTTTATGGTTAATTTATATCAAATTTTATGATCAATAATATGGGGCTTGTGATCATGGTAATATGAGTATTCGATTAAGTTAAGATTGTAATGAATTACTTAGTTCTATATTCCGTTATGTGATTTGATTATGAATTGTCAGGAATTGATCAAGATGATCATTAGCCTTGAGAAGTTGTTTAAGAAGCTTGACCTATTTGTCATCTATTTTTACTTAGATGTATAATTGAATTCTATCTATTGTTGGTGTTTGGTCCCATTTATTGGTGGCTGGTTTATATGTTGCCACCTATTTATGTGAATAATGATTATATGTCCCTTGAAGGGAATTAGATGCAAAAGATGAATTTATAAATTATTATTCTTCCATTTTTATGAAGTTTAAGGATTTCCGATTGTGATTACCTAATATCATAAGTTCAATGTTATCCTTTATGTATAGACTCGAACTGTTGTATAGCTAGGTGGGGGGATGATGTTATATTTGTATGTGTGACAATCATGTAAGAGTTAGGTGGTCTATATGGATAGTGATGAAGAATACCTTGTGGCATGAGCCCTACCTATATAAAGCCTATATTAATGTGTAATCAAAGTACACTAGGATCTTTTATTATATTGTTGAATATGTACTTGTCTTCTATGATGTAATGTGAGTATATGTAGTCAATAATCCTTAATATTACATATGTGTGTATGAATTTGGACTTGAGGAATGTTGTACATATGTTGTGATCTTTAGAGGGTGGCTTCCTCAATGCTATGTGATATCCATTATGTGATCATGTTAACCAATGTCCCCACACACACTTCATACATATCAATGAGTAGGGTATAATTTGTTATGACTAAGGAAAGGGTAGTTATCCTATGCATGATTACCTATTTTTATGCATGTAAGTATATGATAAAAGAAGTTATGAGCAGAACCTTCACGTTTAGCAAGTCCGGTTTCCCAACATAGATGTTGTCTCTTAAAATTGAAATCTCCATGCTAGTAGGTCAAGGTTTATAAAACCAATCTCCATGTTACATAACTACGTGCCCCCAAAGGTTATATATTATCGATACGACTTATATAGATATGTAGGATTGGTTGAACCATAGGCAAGTGTTTACCCTCCCTTTTTGTTGTTGGAGTTATGTCGATTATGGATATGTCTCCCGATGGTTAATAAATTAACTATAATGAGAATATGAATTATAATCTAAATTCCTTGAGAAGTGTACTGAGCATAGGTAGGACTATGGACCCTATCGATTCATTGCACTAGATAACTTCAATAAAGAATCGAATGGAGCCTTTTAAGAAGTAAAGACTTATGTTATATATTAATTGTATTAATACATGTAAAGTGACTCCTATGTTAAGATATGAATTATAACTATGCATGTGAATTACACTTATGATTTATAAGTAAGTTTACTTAGTATGTGAAGAGGTATGGGACTCTATATGTACATTGCACATGTAAGCTTGTCAAAGGGATATGAGGGTGATTTACCTATGATATAAACTTAGTGAGTTATGACTAAGGTTGTAGTAAAGAAAAGAGTACTTATGATGCTATGAAGTATGTGTCCATATGTTATGTTATAAATTAAAGTGTTATGACTTGTTATGTATATTATGCCTAGTCTAGGGTGACTTATTAGGTACACTTGGATGAAGTAGTATTATGGGATGCTACCTACACATTGTACTAGTGTGACTTAGGAGTTGTCTTAGGTGATGGTCTTTATGTGAATTTGATGTCTATGATGTGCATATGACTTATGAATATATATGGTTATGTCTATGAAGAATATCTATGAAAGACTATTGTAAAGTGACCTCAAGATGATACATTGTACTATGTACACTTGAGGGTTACTTAAGGAAATAAGTAAGACAAAAGAGAAGTTATACATTGTATGTATTGAATATGCCTCAAAGTATGATAAATGGCTTTATGTGCTATTAAGAATAGTATATATGTCCATATTATGTATGTGAACTATATTGAGCTTATATATGCCTATGTTCATGTAGTTTACTAAAAAACATATTGCAAAATTTCAAATAAAATGTCCTCTTCAAACGCATTTTTTTGCGTGGTAAAATGGTATTTTTAAGGCTAAGGCTAGTATCACAATTAACTAGAGGATTTAATTAAATAATTAAATAATCTATTTTAGTTGACGGTTCGGGTTGGGTCGACCTAGATTTACCCTTTCACTAGAAGAGCTTCACTCGGGTTCTATCATTGGTGGAAGCAATATTAAATCGAATCAAACTGTATTTAATTATCTGATTTATGTAAGGGATTAGAAGTCTTATCACATAGCCTTAGAAAAATCAGATTTTTTAACTAAAAAACAAGGAGTCCTAGTTTGACTAATCTTCACCTAAAACTCCTACTTCGAAGTTACTCTCACGTCTAAACCACCACTATGACATTCATGTTCCATTATTAGTAAAAGAAAACAAACAAAAAATTCAAAAGGTTATCACACTTGAAGAACTTGAATGCTAAAAATTAAAAAGATAAATTAGTCTAAAAACAAAAATTTAAAGCAAAGTTCTTGACGGGATTGAGTGTGAGGTTTCAGTGGTGAAGATTTGTTTCGTTGGAGTTGGCAGTGTGTTGGAAAGGTTTGAAGCAAGTGTTGAACGATGAAAAGGTATGGGTTTCCTTCTGCTTGGTCCCTTTCCCAATAGAACCATAAGATTCAGTCTATTCTAATACAAACACTATAATGTTTCCCCATTGCATGTCCTTGTCACTAGCACCCATTGATTTTTGTAGGTTGCGTATGTTTGATGGTACAAATTAGGGATGAAACGTGTTTTCATAATGATTATGTTCATGTATGTATGTTCGGATTTATTTGACTCATAATTATATATTTCCAAAACTATAAAGTAAGTATGTGTGTGCATTGTGTATTCCGTGACTCTTGGTCACAGATTGATGTATGAAAAAGGTATGCTTAATTGTACTATGGTATGTGTAAATTTGTAAAATTTGTGATGTTCATATGAGATATGATGTTGTTGAATTGAGTAAAAACTCTTTGCCAAATTTAACTACAAAAATGAACCTAATAATGTACGAATTGTGCCACGAATTATCGTAAAATCAAACTTATAAAGTATTGAAAACATGGACTGGAAACGTGATTAAATTTCCAGATTTCTGCAAATTTGGTTTTGGCTATGCAACTTGAAGAATTGGAGTTTCAAAAATCGTTTTAAAATATGTGAGGTCATAAGGGATTGAACACGAGACCTTACCATGTGAAAGCTACTAAAAATTTAATAAAAAATGTGAGGTTAGGGGGAATCGAACTCGGGTCTTAGTAGAGTTAGAGAACCTAGAAAATTAATTAAAAGAAATGAGGTACATGGGATTTGAACTCGTGTGTTCTTGGCTGAAATTATGACCGGTCCATGCGAGAAAAAAAATGAATAAAACAGTGTGTGTGGGAATATAACCCACAATCTCTCAGATAGGTGTGGAAACTAGGAGAACCAATTAAAGAAAAATAAAATGAGGTTGTAGGGATTCGATACCACATCCTCTCAATCAGTAACAGAAAAGTGAATGAGAGAAAAGAATGAAAAGATATGTATGTGTTGGGATTCGATCTCGGATGCCAAAGCTTAAATTTTAAATCAAAATTTCATATAAGACTAAGTGTTGCTCATGAAGTTCGAAATCGGATTCCCCTGCCCATTTCCGTATTGATACATAAGTCTTACGTGAGCAAATAATTAATGAATGATGCCTATAGTAATCGAACTCCAGACGTTGGCATACTTACAAGATGCATAAGGCTTATACCCTATTATCTTGAGTAAGTATATGTCACTTAGATGAATTACGAATGAAGCCTCATGGCTTGTACATATGGTTTCAGTAGTCTAGCGTACGTTTAAAAATAAGTGAACCTAAGAAGTATATGATTAAATAATGTGACCCCAGGAGGGTTAAGTAAGAGTGTGAAACACACTAAAAAGCCAAGTGCACTAGCATATGATGAAATTAACATTCCCGTTATGGGGTGATGAATGTGATTACTACATGATAAGAGGATAATACATAAGACGAGACCAATCTCAAATGAGCCTAATAGTTAACAAAAAACCGTACTCACCTATGAGATTTTAAAAATAATAAAGAGACCAGTCTCTAAGAAACACTCTAATGAAAGAATTTAGATTAATGAACACTTAATACTAATGATGATATGAGAAATCATCTAATGATTAATGATGCCCTCATTCTACAAACCAACAACTATGAAGTCTGAGATGAATTTAATAAAATTTTATATTGAGCACCAATAGGCTAGCTATGAGTCACAATTACTTATTTTGGGAATGAAGAGGTTCGTGTAGATCTCATGAGATTAGACTACTTGGTTAAGCGGGTATCGGTCTCTTTATCTATCCAAGTCTTTGAACCTATGCTGCCAACATAGGGTTCTAGTAGGGTTCATTTCCCTATATACGCTAGCATGTTTTGGTTTCACTTTGGACAGTGATTCCACCTCTTTTCGGTGTGGGGTAGACACTAGATTTTATGAAGCTCATATGATCTATGTCGGTTGAAGTTAAAATTCCCAGAAGAAGAATAATGCCAGCCTCATGTAATTCACATAATGAAATGAAAGATACGAAGGGTGTTTGGGTACGATAATCAAGTGTTGATGTAGACTCAAGTGATGAAGCTTTTCATTCTTAGTCATTGCACAATTAACCCGATGAGAGTTCTAAACAACATCCTAAGTATATAAATGGATTAAAATGAAGTACATATGACTGAATTAAGCATACCTAGTTGAGGTCACACATGTATAACCCTCATTTGTGAAGTCCAAATGTCAAGTCCATGATTCAAAGGTTTCACAACCTATGAACGAAAGTTGTGTGATATATGTATGTGCTAAATGAAATGTGTTATGTGCCGCGTGCAATATGAAAAGAGCATGTTACTCTCATGGTATGACTTTCCTAATCTTATTTAGCAAGTCCAATTGACTTAGATTTTCATAACTAATATAGTTAGGAGAGAGCTCTTCTTAATCATGCATTTCCTTGGTGTTTACTTCCATACACTCACACTTAGTACAAGTGTGTAATAATTCCATACAATCATTTACTTTTAGGTGTAGATGCAGGTGGACTCTAGAGCTTACGATACTACGTTGAAGCCTATCCGATCATGGAGCATTCATCCGTTCTTGGTAGGCCCTCATGATTTTGAGGATACTTATATCTTATATTCTAGGTTATACGTAGGCATGAGCTAGTGGAGAATAAGCCCATAGTTTTTCTTTCTTACTTATTATTCAGACGTTGTATTGGTGCCATTTTAGCAAGTTTATGTTAATGCAGTTATGAACTATTTCCTTCTTTTGGATATCTAATTATTCGATGGTTGTAGTGAACTAATGTGATATAATGAAATTTTTACTATGAAGTCTATGTATACTTCAAAGCAAACAAATGTTTTATATTTTCCACCTAAATTAACCTATACGATGTAATGATAACGTATGTAGGTTTGTCTACGGCCTCTGAGAGGTCAACGACGCCGGTTTTGGCAAGGGTTCTAGAGTCGGTGAAGGATAAATATTATATGAGATCGCTACCAATATAAATGTTTATTTATATGATTGGTCTTATCCCATAGAACATTAAAATTGGTATTATATTATTAAAGTAGGACGATTAGTTTAATGATTCTTATTGAGTATACTATATTTCACAGCAAGGTAATGGTCATTTTTTTTGATTATTGTAATTTTGTTGATTTGAATAACGGTATTCTCTACGTCGTTCGTCCTGCTTCATTATGATATTATTCACTCGTATTCATGCTTGTGACGTTATTATTCCTTAATGACAGGGTTGTAATAGATTATATCTGTTCAAGTTAGGAGGATGGTATGCATATACACATGTGTGTAGGTTAGTGAGTATATGTATTTAGCAATGGTTTGGCATGCTTGACAATGCATAGACTTTAAAGGGAAAACGGCGTGGTTTAACCAAGTTTCCCCTTTTTATCTTCTTCGCTAATTTATGTGCATATGGTGTCACCTTATCTTATAAGTGGCGTACTACCTGTATTTCTTCCTCTTTCCTAACCATTTTAGGTTCCGGTCATGAAGGCCCATTCAGACGACTTAAAGAAAGCTATGGAATTCTCTATCATCCAAGGTGTAGATCTCATTTATCCGGAGGGCGATTGTCAATTCTTTCTTATGAATTGCTTTGTTTTTTTATGACGTTTTATATCATTTCCACTTTAATTGTGAGAAGTTATTTGTATACGCCTTATCTTTTGGCTTCTTTACATTGATGCAAGAGGGGCTGATATGCCAATTGTAAGATCTCTAGAGGGTTAATAGATGAGACATTCCTTCAAGACTAATAATTCTAGTATGATTTAATATATTTATATGCAATAAAAGGTACAGGCTATGAACGCGTGATATCTATAGGAGGGGTAGGGAGAGAGCTGTGTAAACCTCAAAATAGGAAGTCATAAAATGTTTGAAAATATTCGTCTAAGTCGACCTATGAATTGATTTTAAAGCTAAACAGATAGTCCTAGTCCTCAAAGAAGGAGACGACGCCGGTTACATGTTGGAGTAAACCCGGAAGTGAGAGTCTCCTAAGTTAAGAGCTTGGATAGATCTCACATATTCCAGTAAGTAAACTCTTATGGTTTATGGGTTGCCTATGTAAGGATGTTTCATTATGTTGATGTAATTTTTTATAATAATATTTTAAGTTATTAAGGGTCGTGTCCCTATTCTATTATTTTGAGTTCTTTCTGATGAGGGCACAAGAGACTTAAGAGTCTAACTATGTTACCACATCATACATATATATACATAGATATATATAGATAAGATATTATTAATTAATATGTTCTAACGCATATAATGTGCTAGGAAAATTTTTAATTTTCCGTATTTTTTAGAAACGATCATACATGAAATATTCTAGGTCTTTTCTGTGAATCTCTGTGAGGATCCGCCGACTCTTGTGAAGAACTAGGAGTAATCTAACATTTAGGGGGTAATTTTGGTCGTAACAAACTTTGTACTAGAGCATATGGTTTTTAGAATTTGTCTTTATGTTTTAATGTCTAAGATGCCACGTCCTGTAGAGTCTCGTTCATCGGTGGTTAGTCGCGACACATATATGAGTGAGACGCTATAGGACGATAGAGTTTTTCTTCTTCACCATTCTCATATCGTGCCATAGAAATTAATTCTATATGATCTCTCTCTTATGTTTCCATTTCGGGTGGTCTTATAGATGTGATTGCTTGAATTAGGATAATTTTGTTAATTCATAAGGGATACAAGGTGTGTTTTTATTCTTACCTTGGTTTTATGGTTTGATGAGTATATGTGGAGGTGAATTTAGTATATGTTGATGTGATGCAATTTATGGATATAGGTTTTTTATGAGGAATGAGATGTTGTGTTGAGCACCATCCGTTTGACTATGCTGTGTTCGCTTATTACAGTTTGTACTGGTGAATAAGATGGACTCGCCTGTTGAAAAATGATTGCTTTATGATTATTGGTGTTGTTCTGATATAGGACATTGAAACAATCCTGGAGAAAAAATTTAATAGCGAGAAAATCAATTTTTCCTGAATATAAATGCTTCCACTTTGCCTTTTTTGTAGATTTGAATCTTGTGTATAGGCCTTTCTCCTGAGGAGGGAAAATATAGTGTGTTTGATCCTTGTACATATGCTTGTGCAAGTCACTTGTATATAGGAAGAACCCCTTAAATGACTATCATGGATTCCCTCTATTAACCTATTCTATAGAGCGGTGGCAGCAATAACCAAAATGAGTTTTATGCCATAAGATGGAAGTATGATTACCGTAAGATTACTTAAAGGGATTTACGGTATGTACCCTTTAGCTATTGAAGAGAAGGAAAGAATTGAGGTTGACCTACTTTCAAGTGTTAAGTATTCTTTTAAACTTGAATTTTAGTATGGCCCATTGGGGAAAAGCATAGATTGTACCTAGGCATGGTTGATTGGAAAGTTCCACTAAAAGTGATGAAACTTGTAGGTTGATCTTGATTTACCTCGGCCTAGGTGTTTAAGGGCATGATATGATTAGGCGTACACCCGAGTGGTGGGATAAATGCACATATTGTAGAGATTTGTCAATTGTGGTTGATAGTCCCGATGTTGCAGTTTCTTGAGACTTCTCTATGATTTGAATCACTTGTAGTGGATGTAAGAAGAGTTTTCTTTTATATGTTTACCCATCGCCAAGAGGGGATTACGTGCGTAGTACCATAAGGTGTTTAATCTACTTCGCCCTGAGTGTAGAGCAGTTGCTCTTAAATGATTTATTCCTACGTGAGGTATATTAGTGAGTATAAGGTTTAGCTTCCCTAGATTTCCTTTTTTCTTATTCAACCTTGAAACGTCAAGAAGTTTTTCATAGAGCTTGGTCGTGATTGCATGTCAGCATCTTGCATAAAAGCGAAGAAGCTTTGCCAATTCTTCATATGTTATGCATCTCTTATATGCACCCTATTTGTGAAATGTTATTATTGGCAATCAAAAGGATTTTGAGAATTTCATTTTGCTCATGGTTATTTGCATCCTTATATAATCAATTGTTCAATTTGATTTCATTAGAATCTTAATATCATCTTTATGTAACATCTATATATTGGTGGTTTGGTCCATACTTAGAAATGGAGTCTACTTTACAATAAAAAAAGATGAGTCTCTTTGAAAAATATTTCACTTTTTAGATTTTGAAGTGTAACTTATCGGTTCACTTTTGAGAATAAGGTTGTGTCTAGACTTGTCCTTTTGTGTTCCTTATAAATTGTGATAATTTCCCAATATGGATGCATAATTATGAAAGGCTAGTGGAATGTTCTCAAGAAATGGAAGAGCTGTCAAATTGATTCCTAATATTGTGAGTGTGCTTGGAGTGACTGTACCATGTTGATTTCATAATTGACAGAAGTGTATCATAATGTGGTTTGGGGTACGAAAATCCTCCTTAATATGAAGTAACCTCTATGCATTACTTTAGGCTGTTGAACACTCTATGGATGCATCCTAATATGAATTACACCCTATGCAGTTGCTTTAATATGAACTCTATGATGGCATGTGTATATTTGTGAATAGGAGAAATATTCCTACTTGAACAAACTCTAAGCATTTAATTGTCAGATTTGACCTTGAGGGTGTTAGGTCTAGACTATTGAAGATCCATAGTTTTCTACATTAACCTCATGATTCTTTGATGTATCATACTAAATCTGATTGTTCGATAATTTATCCTCACAATTAATGGAGTGGAGTATGAATTATGCATAAGTTTGCTTTTTAAAAAAAAATCCTTGTTCCTAAGTGATTGTGTGTGATAATGAACATCTCCTACAGGTTTGAGAAGGTAAGCTTCCTACCAAGACACAATGAATTGGAAAATTCGGGTATTATAATCCAACTTGACTATAATTTTTTAAAGAATTAGTCCATGTTTGATTATGTTTTTTGTGTTGCATGAGTGTGTGATGACAGTAGACGCTGGTGATTTATCTTTGTCAGGTTTGGTGGCATTTGAATATTGTGTGAAACTGGTTGAACACTTTGTGTGACTATCTATAGACTCATTAGGGATCCTTTGGAAATTTTTACCAATATTTCAAGTGTCATTCGAGACCTATTGTTTCCATGTGGGAAGGATTGTTACACTCTTTAAAATCACAGCTGATGTTGAATTATAACTACAATGTTTGTTATACAGTTTATTCATCCTTTAATAAATACTTAAAGTCTTTTATAGTAGGTGTTATAATTTTTTTGAAGAATCTTTTGGAAGGTCATAAAACTCAATGAAACGTCTCGAAGTTGTCTTAATACGTAACTAAATGCTAGGCTAGTCCTTGGTAATTTGGAGCCATTGTTTTAATTGTGTTTTATTTTTTGTACGTTGTGAAAGACAGTGTAGAATACCCTCTAGCATCTAATAACATCTTCTTACGGGTCAAAACGTCCAGATCCGACAGATTCCTTTAGCTCAAGGATCGCCCTATTGGTGTCCACGAAGGCACGTTGAATTTCTGCCTAGCAGCGCCCAAGAAGCTTGGTTCTGTGCCTTGGTGAATACAAACTGCACCGCCGTTCACCCTTGTCAACAGAACTTCACTGTCCAATAATTTAGTTCTCCCAAACTTTTTGGAGCACGGCGGCGATGCGGTTACTGTTCCCGCGTTTGAGGATTCCTAAAATAAAGTTGAGTAGGACATATATAAACAAGTTCAAGGATACATGTATGGTGGTGTTCATTCCGGCACTTTAGTGGCGGGGCACGTGTATTCAAACTGCTTTTAAGACCGCCTATTTTAAACCCTTTCCACACAGTCAAAGCCCCACATTTGTTCTGACAAATATGGAACATACACCAAAACCAACCCCAAAATTCCCTACTCAAGTCTTCCTAAAACTCCCCAAAAATCAGCTCATTAACGATTTAATCGCAACGAACATAGCGCTGGAGTTGAAGATTTTTTCCGAGCTTTATTCTAAATGTCATGTTCATATGGGCTTATTTAATGTTAAAATGTCAATGGTTATCCTTCATCCATATCTAATCATTGACATTTATGATCCACTTTTATGATTTTTTCTAAACTTTGATTCCAGTTCGAGTCATAAATCAATATACATACTTTCCTATTCCGAGCCATAGGTTCATTATTATCGTGTCACCCTCTAAGAATCGCAATTTTCTCTCTGTGCCTACACCCTTAATGAACATCCTCTTTTTCTCCTCACCCTCTTTTCTATCTCTCTCCATTTCTACGCGTTTACTGACGTTCCGACAATCTCTAGGGTTACTCTGAGGGTGCCAGGCTTATTTGGTTGCCTGTCCCTACTGTGTCAGTGCGTCAAGACACTCCCAGGAAGCCGTTCTTCTCTTTTCTAAAGTCGCTACTTTCGGTCACATTCGTGCGTGCGCTCCTATGCTATATGGGCGGGGGGCGGGGAGCTTGAGGACGTTTGATGCGACCGTTCTGTGCCACACACTTTCTATTCAGGAGTCTAGGGTGGACCTTTACTTCGCGCCTGACCACGGCACCATTTTGAGTGAGGGTGTAGTTCTAGCATGGCCTGCTGGTGCTCGTGCCGCTGTTGTCAGGACTCGCTTTCCACTACTGCGCCACACGAGGTGGCGGACACGTTTTTTGAGATGTCATGATGCCCATATCTATAGCGTGCTCTCATGTCCGCTAAGCCACTTTATCCTTGGGGATTGAAGTCTGTCGGGACACGAGTGGTTCGTCTGCGCGGGAGGCATCTATGCACGCCCGTCTATGCACACGTGTGATGATCTAGTGTGGTGTGGTGTGACTTTCGTGAGCCGAATGGCTCCACCTAGCGAGGGGTAGAGGGGTGGAGGGGACATGTACACGGCTCCGTCGGTGACCATGTCTGGTAGGGAGGGCTACGCACTTATCCACTGCTCCTGGATGTCGTTACCCGTCAGATGTCAAAACCATCTCCGTTGGCAAGCCCTCCGTGATCAACGTCGGATGAGGTCGTTGCCAGCGGGGGGGGTCTTGAGTCGCAAGTCGTGGGATAGGTTGCGGCTTGAGTCGCGCCACTTGCATCCGCCCTACCCCCCATAAACGCAGCCAGGCTTCGTGGGGAAGTTTAAGGATCGTGTGGGTGCAGGTGTGCCGTTGAGCAGGAGTTTTCGGTCGTCCCCGCATACACCCCACCTTCTAAGTTCTGTTATATGGCTTCGCTCTTCTCCTACTGACTTACGATAACATGTTTTGTGGGGAGGAAGGGGTGCGAGGGGCGTGAAGAGGCGGAAAATCTAGGTAGCTAGCCGTAGGCTAAAAGATTAGAGGAGTGAAGGCGAAAACGGTAAGAGACGATACCACGTTTTGGACCGCAGGTACCGAGAATGCGGACGTGGGGGGCTATGGTAGTAGGGGGTGGTGTAATTAGTGTCGAAGGTTCTATGGAATGGGCGCAGGATAGTGTGGTAGACTGTGTAACACGGAGGTTACTTAAGTCAGTGGTGCAAAGTTTGAAGTATTTGAACCCAACGTCAAGGGCCGACCAAGACGTTCGACGACTAGTCTCTTATGTTTGTCATGTCTCTATGCATGCATCAATTTATATGACATTAGACAATAAGTATTAAAGAGGGCATACAACATTAATTTTCACTGTTTTTATACTTCGTGAGTTCCGTACTGGTTTGAAGGTCAAACTCACAAGAACGGTCCAAGGCGGCAAAGATAAACCTCTACAGAGTTCATCGTTTGTCATGATGGGGCCAAGGATATTCAAACATCTTGTAGGTGTTTATTTTGGATGAAATTTATATGGAATTTCTATAACTTGTTAAGGGTTATAATCACGTAGTAAACGTCCGGGTACGCCTTTTAAAGTGCCCCACAAGAGGCCCAAAAGAAGGACCCAAAGCTGCCTAAGACATTGCCTTGGCAGAGTCCATTGATGGATCCAACGACGGATTGTTGTTGAATAAACGACCCTTTGAGAAAGTCTTGTTGATGGAAACTTCGTTTGGTCAGTTCTACCGCCAATATTTTGTATGTACCCAACGACGGAGACCAGGCACGGCCGTTCAAGGCCTCGACGCCCCGTCACTGCCATCGTCTCAGGTGGCCTGCAACTTGCAGCCTTCGTATAACTAAATAGGTTTATCTATCTATTTTTAGGATTATATAAGTCATCAAAAACGTGATCACCCCATTCTAGAATCCTCTCACAAGATTGAATAATTTCCCTCCCAAAATACTATCTCTAGAAACCACCATTGTTGTTGAAGCCCAAGAAAAGATTCCAGATGGATTTTCCATGGATGAATCATCAAGTTTAAGAGGTTTGAACTAACCAAGTATGATGAAGAGCTTCATGTCTATTTTCTTTTCAGCTAGAGACCATTCTCAATGATTTCAAAGAGAAAAATAGAGCCACACTTTCTTCTTCAACTCTGCCATGGTTCTTTCAAAAAAAGGTTTGTGACGATTGGATCATGAATTATTGAAATAATCAGTTAGTTTTTAACGGGAATTTCAATCAAAGGCTATTAACCATGCTCGCATCAGCAACACGTTAGCCTGCATGGGCCTTTTGGATCTTATTTGTTATCTATTGAATTTTGATTCTAATTACATTGAAGTGATATTATGATCTTTTTGTAACATGAATTTAATGTACAATTATGATTAGCATTCCATATTATAAAGTCTGAGATTTGAACTAAATAGGCCTATGTTGATATCATGTTGCCTTGAAGTCAATTGTGAGATCGGTTGTGTAGAGGTTTGATTATGCATCAAATTCTGTATCTACTCTTTTAGGGTGATATAATGGATTTGTTATGTAGATATAGAATATTAATGAACAATCTTAGAATGGCATGCATGAATTGATCTAGATTCCTTTAGGCTATGAAGTCAAAACGCTAAGTGTGTGATGGATTTTGAGTTGTCGTTATATCAAGCATGGTTTGTTCTTGATTTCCTAAAAAATTAGTTACTTACTAATGATTTTATTGTAGATAAAATATTAATGATGATCAAATCCTTGTAGTATTGATAGTATTTGTAAGGTCTTCTATACTCTAGCAATCATAGCCTAATGCCTATATTATACATCTTAATTCTTTCGGTGTGATGTAAGTTAGGAGGTAATATGGTTCAATGTGTGGTTAGCTACTGCCTTAGACTCATAATATTTGTGAAATATGATCTAAATCAATGTAAGGGAAATTAGCTTATGATCTATATTATTCTACTTCCCTAGTATGTTGATGTGTTGTACTATCATATAGTATAAAAATGTGTATTCACTCTACTCTTCAACTTCTCTATTTCTTTATAGTAATGTTTATAAAGTATTGTATGGCATTGTGTGTTATGGTCCACTTATGGTGGCGATGTATACTTTATTATCATTATATGTGTTGACCATGGCATTGAAGGCAAATTGATGACTATATGATTTAGAGATTTAAATGATCACCTTATGATGTAATTGTTCCTATCTTACTATCTAGTTGCGATCTAGGTTGCATGACCAATGTATTAGCATGTGTATATTCATGTTAGGATATTGTATAGGTGCTGCCATAGATGTGTTGAATGGTAAGTGGCCCAAACCCAGGTACCCCTTATATGAAAGTGTAAATACCTAAATTTAAGAGCCTTGGTTATAATGTTTATATTGTCTAGCCTCCTATGTTATTATCTGTTGTGTGTTATGTTCATGGAATCATAATGTGGTCTAAGAGAGTGGTTGCCTCAAGGAGTAATTGATGGACATTATGTGACAATGTTGACCAATGTACACACACTCTCACTTACATGCATGTTACAAGTACTATAGGTCATTGTGTCTAAGTGAAAGGTAGTTCTAAGATTCACTCATTACTACTATTATGCACTTAAAGTATATGTATTTGAAGTATGTTATGTATTCCTTACTAGGTGTAATAGTATGGGAAAGGGTATGGGACCTTGTCTATAGATTGCACATATATATCTTGATAAGCTAACTCCTTTGTTTTGTTTCTATGTATATGGAAGATGACATTATTAATATTTTATGAATATGACTTATATACTATGAAGTATGAATATGCATAATTTCTTGGAGTGTTGATCGATGTACTGTGATTTCACGGTACATTCAATGCCTTTTCCTTAAGTTTAGTGTGTGTCTAAAGCCTTTTTTGTATTGATTTTTGATTTAGGTTTCTCTTTACTTTAATCGATTGCTCATATAGGTAAATATATAGACTTATGCATTGATATATGAACATGTGTAAAATTATGTGTTATGTGAAAGGTATGCTCACATATATATACACACACACATGTATGAAGATCTAGTCAAGAGAGGGGCATTGAATGGTGTATTCTTGTGTACCCTGAACTAGAAGATGCTTTATATATTCTATGTTCATGTGAATGGATTCTTTACATTATTTAGGTTGATGAACTTCTATCTATGACCTATGAGTTAAGCACATGAGGGGATGACTCTCCTAAACCTATGATTTATGAAGTAAAAATATAATAAGGGTTTTCCATTAAGGGAACTTAGCTTAGCACCGAGTGAACATGAATATGAGTGTGTCCCTTTCCAATGTGGTAAGGTAGGTCTACCATAAATCTCATGATGTGGAAAGCCTCATATACCAAGGGTACAGAGGGATGTTTCCAAGATATCCTCCAAGTTCTATAAATATGTTACCACCGTAGGATACTAGCTAGTGGATCCAGTGAGAAAGCTATGTCTCATTTGGTTCTACTTTAGCAGATAGACCACCTTTTATTAGTGTGGGGTGTTATGACACCAGATTCCATGTATAGCATCACATGATGTGTGTTGGTTAAGTCTATAGTTTCCCTAAAATAAAATGGACAATGGAAGTTAAATGACTAGGACAATAAATAGAATGACATAAGGAAGGTTACTTAGGATAGGTGGAAGTAATAAACCCATCTATACATTGCACAAGTATATCCTTAGGAAGTTCTAGGAAGGGTTCTTATGTATGTAACTACGTATGTAATGACATTGTTGTATTTGTCTACTTGTTATGAAGATGTGCATTATATGATTCTTTATGTATGATGTTGATCTTGTTGACTATATGATGAAGGTCTTGAGTTTACTATGTCTATTTTGTATTGTACTTTTATGATGGTATGTGTTGTCTTGTGTAGTTGATATTTATGATTTTCCTTGTGGTCTTAGCGTTTTACATTGCACCAAGTATCCCTAAAGGACTACTTTGGAGACAAGGAAATTAAAAGAAAAAGTTTCAATGTTAAGAATACTGAGCTCATAGTGAAGAGACCTCAAATTGGGATTAAACTCTATATTTTTATTCCTATGATTTTTGGCTTTAATTGTGTTTCTATGAAGTATGAAAATGATGTAATTAATATTTTTCTAAAGATGTTACAAATATTTACTCAAAAAGCATGATGTATGTTTTTAACTGTAAATGTCCCTTCTAAACGCGTGTTTTTGCATGCTTCCCATACCTAATACATTCTTGTGGTAATCCGTTCTTCTCTACTTCTTACACGAAGTGTAGGTGATGGATGCTTAAAGGATGTCTTGAATGATGAAGAGCTTGATAGGTGATTCCCAAGCTGAAGGTTAGGAATCATTAAATCCAAGGATGTCCTAATGTTTAATTATTGTAAAGTCGTTCAATATTATATACTTTTGTATTATGTCTTAAGGGTTGTGTCCCTAATTTACTCCTAAGTTATTGAGTGTAAGATTGAAAAGAGACTAAGAGTCTATACATGCATATGGCTTATATTTTATATGTATATGAAGTAAAGTTTCTAGCACATGAGGTGATATTAAAATTTGTAAATATTGCACTAAATTTACAATGTCGATGCGATGAATTATAACTATTGGCTTGTATAAGACCTCTGAGACGTCAAGTACTTCATGTTACTTCGAAGGGGTGCTCCTCGGTCGTGACGAACGTGGTATCAGAGCACGAGATTTTAAAAGTGTTTTAGGGTCAAAGAAGTCTCATATTGCCACATTTAATAGAGTCTTGTATCATTAGTGGTGAGTCGCGACACATAAAATGGTACTAGAGACTATAGGATGATACAGTTTCTTTTCTTCATCATTCTGATGTCGTGCCATAAAATCTAATTTTATAAGATACCTCTACTATGTTTTCGTGTCCGGTGGTCTTTTAAATGTGATTGCTTGGATGATATAGCTCTATGTTTGAGGGAGAAAATATGAGTTTAAATGTTTATCTTTGTTTTATTGTTTGCATGAGTATGTGTGAAGGTGACACTTGTTCTTATGTGATCATCTCTATGTTTATACACATGTAAATAGCCTATTGGGCAAATGATATGGAGTTATGCATGCATGAAAGTTATAGATAAGTGAAGTATAGTGCTAGTTGTAGTTATTGTTGGGTTACTTGATTTAGTAGTGTTATGGGTCTTTATTTGATTATTGCACATGTTAATTCTATGTGGATTATGATCAGTTGTCTTACCTTACTATGTATGAAATATCTCTTATTGGATTATATTATGCCATTCATGGCAATACATAAAATCTATGTGAAAAAGCAAGATATGTAGAATAATGTATGTCATGATATAGTTAAAGCATGCTAGAAATTATGGTGGTTAAGGTGAATTCTCTAAAAGTGTTGTATTCTCATATGGTTTTGTATGATGGTAGACAAATACTAGGATTTGAACTGAATGTTTAATAACTACCTATGGAAGCATGTTATCTTATGAATGTATGTCATAAAAAGTGTGCATTTTCTCATTTAGTATATAGGTTATTCTTTATAAGTTGCTCGTGTAAATTGGAGCCCTTTGTATAGTCTTGATACTAGTTGTAAAGATAGTATGCATGCTTAAGAAGGATAAGTTGGTAAAGCTTCGTATCTTATATTGCCATGCTTGTCCCCTCAATTTTCTAAATGTTGCATATTTGATACTTGGAAGCGTGCTCACTATAAGGACTAGGAAACTTATTGTAATATGTCAAGAGAACCAACTAAAGTTTCTTTTGATTAAATGTTGTTGAAATATGTGTAGAAGTGATGATATGAAACTGATAATTTATGTGAGAATGAGTTTTGCTATTTGGAAATAAAGAATGAGAGTCTTATGACATGATGAGTTGTGAGTTATTTCTAAACTTCTTATTGTGTTAGGAACCTCCTTCTTGTGTTCCTCAAATAATGTATGACCTTAGTCTCTATTGAATTGTACGAAGACCTTATGTGAATTGAATAGCATGATCAAAATTGATGGTTGGGGATTATTTGCCTTAAATTATTAGGTTTAGAATGTCTTAGTGTTTCTAAATTGAATTAATGAAAAATTCCCTATAAAGTATTAATCACTTTAGGTGATGAAAATGAAGGTTGTGTAGTGAAGATCCTCTATAGGTTGGGTTAAGTTTGCCTTAATTGGGTTTACCTTAAGTAGGGGATGGTGTTAGAGTATTCAGGTTGTATGAATTGTCTACATTGTCATTCTATTTTTACTTGAATTGGAAAATATTGAATTCTTAATAAGCTTGTTCATGAATATAGTCTTGCTTAAAGTGTGATTGTTATGAATTGATTGACATCATCTTGGAGACATGGTTAATTTTTCAAAGAGCATGAAATTTTTTTTTTATTAAGTCCATATTTTCTCCTATTGACTTGCATTTATATATGCATATTGGGAAAATGACTTTATGAGATGAGAAAAGAAGCATGGTAATAGTCACTTATGAGGTAAAATGTTTAACCTAAAAAAGAAAAGTTGAGTGTCTTTAAAATGAATTATGTTTAGTAGCTTGACAACTATGTGATTTTTATGATTTGGAATGCATAATTGTTGTATCATTCTTGAAAAGACAAAGTATATTTAGCTATCTGTCCATGTGGGTCCCTATAATTTAAGTAATTTTATCAAAATGAGGTTTACTATAAGGGTGAGTATTATGTTATGAAAATAAATTTGTGGAATGGCTTCTTATTTTGTTGTGTGTACATTGTGTGACTTACCACTTAGACTTCAGTAGGAAGAAAAATATAAGCATGTCTTGGATTGAAATATGAGATATCTCATTTTAAGAGGAATTTGACCTTGTACTTGCTAAGGTGTGAAACTCATGATACATGCAAGTGTGTTGAGGATAAGGACATTCCTCCATGGACACCACTAAGCATGATATGATTGAATATAAACTTTATGGAACTAGGTCTAACTAATGAAGATCTTTGTTGATTTAACTAATTAAAGTTTATGTGCATTGAAGTATGAGTGCTTTAGTAACTTTGAGTATGGGTTATGTTCCTGCCTATATGGAGTATTTTTCGAGATGATTTTCTTGTAATGAATTCAGAATTGTAATGATCATGTTCTGATTAGGAGGTGAAGGAGTTTCCTGTTGAACATCAAAGGGACCTGTGGTGTGTGGATGCATTTAAAGAGTGTGTCGAGTACTGCGGTTTCCCGGCTTCGTGTGCATTAATGGGGAATGAAAAATACATGATGGATTTTAATATGTGGCACATATAGATGATCGTCTCTTAGTGTCATATTGAGAAGTCCTTTGTTGTGATTAAGAGGAACCTTAGTGTGTTTGAGGACGAATGTTCCCAGGGGGGGTATTGTTAAGACCCCGAAAATGACGATAGGGGGTGGATAGATACTAAGATGTTTTGAGATAAAGTTTGTAATGTCATGAAATTTTCCATAACATTATAGTCAGTAGGAGTAGCTTAAAATATAAGAAGGATTGGAAGTCGAAAACGTTTTTAAGGACGATAAGAGTTCGACAACCAGGTCATCTAGATGCCTAATATGTTGTGTCGAGGTGTTAATGGCTGTTTAAACATTAAGTTCGAAATGTCTCATATTGGTTTATAGAGGTTGAGTGAGCAACGATTTGATAGTTGATTTGGAAGTCAAACTTTGCCAGATGGGACGACCACCAGACACGTTCGGACGACTAGTGTCTAGTATGTGCCTACAGAGTTTTATGCATTCTTAAAGTTTGATATAGTGAAATGACCGTAAATAGTCTTCAAATATGTTTAAAATTATGTTTATTATTTTTACATGTGTTTCATGAGAGTTTGTAGGTTCAAACGCAGAGAGTCGCCAAGGGCGTTTGAAAAGATCGCCCCCCAGACTATATTCATATGTAACACTGGGTGTGACAGAAGGTGTGTTATGATTTGGACGCTTATAGGTCTTTTGTTTTGCATAAATTTATGTGGAAAGGACTATTAAATTTTAATCGAGAAACTGGCACTAAAATACCCCTGAAGGATTGGAAAATGGTACAAGATAATAACCCTTGAGCCACCTATTGTTTGCTCCAGAAAATTCCCTTATCATCAACCTATTGGGTCCAAAGTACCCTTGATCATCACCTTTGGGTTCAAAAGTGACGTCAATCTTATTGATTTATTTTACATTAAAATGTCTTTGTAAAAAACTTTTTAAATACCTGTCTTTAAAACTTTTGGTTATAGAGTGTCAATTTTATGTAGAATTATATTATTGAAAATCAACCCAACTACCCACTCATTACCTAACTAAACCCACCCAAAGGAATTAATCAACTATATAGTAAAAATGTCATAAACACTATAAAGAACACTGAAATATATATTCGTGAAATGACATCTAAAAATTATGAGTCTGAATTGAAGCTGTCAATTAAATTTAGATGAGCAGCTTATTTAGGAGGACATTTCAATATAATGAGTTGAATTTATAAATTATGAGATTAAACGTAAACAAATAATACATCCCCAATAATCATCACTTTTTAAAAAATTAATTTATAATTATTGACTTGTTTACCAACTTTAAACTCTATTTTTTGCAAAAAAACATTAACCTATGACGTAAATACCCTGATTTCATTGAGACGATCAGCAATAGTTAATTAGCTGTGACACTAGTTAACTGTTGTAAGCATTCTCGATCCTTTTCTTTAGACACTGACTGTCTGAAACTTACTCTCAGATATTTTCACCTCAAATTTTCGACACCTCCTGGCCACTAGATTTTCTTTTGTTGCATGGTGCATAAAACTTGTGACCGGGTTATGTAAGTTTGGGGGAGGGGGTTTGTAATTATGTTTTGCTGTGTAGTGGCTTATTTATAAATATATATAACCACATTAAATTCTAACCATCGTTAGTTTCCGATGTTTCAACCCTCTATTTAAATAGTTTTTAGAGAACCATTCAGCAAACGTTACAGTATAGTGTGGCAGTTTTGCACACCTCGGTGGAGACACGGCCGATTTTATGCCAGTAGGTGTGTGGCAAGGGTACTTGGGCGCCAATAAGGTGGCTGGAGGGGGTAATTGGGTCTACCATTATTAATATTTGAGGAGTAGTTTAGTAACTTTTACAATTTCTTAATCCTATGATCATGTTTTGACTACGTCTGGATAAGATTGCAAAGAGTGCCTACAGACTGTACATTGGGCCCCCCCAAGCAGAAGGAACAAGGATCCTAAGACCACTGACCGGGCAGTTGTCCATTGAAGAGGATCCCAAGCAGACGGATCATTCGTGTCAATAAATGCGAGTACTTTTGAAGCTGTCTCATTGATGTGGATCGACTTGGTAGGGGTATCGAGAAGTCCACTATTTGGCTAACCAACCCACAACGAGGCACGGAGTCGACCGGCAAAGGCCTCGACGCCCCGTCACTTCCATCGTCGCAGAGGAATTGCAACGCCAGCATGCGTCTGTTTCATTTACGGGGGTTGTGGTTGTATGGGAAATAAACGCCCCGCGTTCTTATAAGAGTCCCTAACACTGAGTATCATAGGTTTATTTAGATGACAGATGAGGTAGTATATTAAGTCGATAGTAAACTTGAGTATCCCCCCTTCTAGAACTTCTACACAGATTGAGATGTGGAAACCTTTTCCCTCAAAAAATACTATCTAGATAGACCGCCAATTGTTGGTGCAAGCTCAAGTAGGGCAAAATTTAACAAAGGTGGATGTGTACAATAAACCCGTATGCTATCATAAAGTATAGGGGATTTCGAACGTATAATGAACATTATGGTGAATGTTTCATAACTAGTTATCTCGATATAGAGGCCTATGTCGGTCAATAGAGATTTCGATGGGAAAAAAGAATGGGTACTCAAGCTTTTGTACTTTTCAATCTGCCAATGGGTCCGACTTTCCCCACACAAAAGGTATTTGATGAGATTTGAGATCATTGGATAAGATGAAGTTTAATACAGTAGTTTTAACATCATTTTCAATCCAATTTCATGATGATCCCATGATCCATCACCAAGATGATTTAGCCTTGAATGGGCCTTATGATCTTTATTTGTTATCGATTGAATTATGACTCTATTATGTAGAAGTGATTGTATATGATGTTATTTACATGAATTTATGTTTAATTAATTATTATATGTCCATGATGATAAATTATGGAGATTTGTACATGAATAGACTATGTTTCTACATGTTGACTTGAAGTCGGTTTTGACATCGGTTGTGTTGAGTTCTGACTATGCATAAACTGTTGTGGCTACTGTTTTAGGGTGATATGATGGATTAATTTTGTTAGTAAATTTGGTTTATGTGAGGACAATCTTAATAAATTCTTGCACGGAATTGTCTAGCATGCTTTCCCTCTGAATAGCCAACAAACGCTAAGTGGATCATTAGTGTGGTCACCTGCTCTCATCAGCTATGGATCGTCTTCCTCTCATAATGAATCGTGCTACTAGCCCAAATGAGTGTTTATGTATCTACACTGTAATGCTGCTACCGCCTTAGCGCGTATTGTCGATAGAACTGTGAGGTTCGTCTGTTCTCCACTCGAGCACTATGGGATACGTCCTAAATGCCTTCTTGTAAACATTATCGTTGAGGGTGATGTAATTCTTGATTTCACTATGGTGTAACATTTCGGGTTAGCTACTGATGCCTTAGACCTATCCTATGTATGAAATAGTATAGCGCATGGCTCAATTAATGTCCTGTGGTAGAGTAGACTAATGATCGATGCTATTTGTACTGTTTCCTAGTATGTATCTCTGTGTATTACGCTATAGTTTAGTCTTATAGGCACTTGTGAGCTGGGGTTTCGTGTAGTTAAACGACTCGTCATTCAGGTTTCGAACTTCCATCAATGTGTCTCTTGTTCTGCACTAAGGATTTATTGATCGAATGATTCTCCCCGTGCAGAAGATTGTAGTGCATGATCAAGATTCTCTTCTATCTTTTACTTCTCTATTCTTTATAGTAATGTTGATTTGGAAGCATGTTATATTGTGTGGTATGTTTTTTTTTTCCCCCCCCCCCCCCCAATTCTGGGTGGCGGTGGTTCCTTTATTGTCCTCTATCTGTTTTACCATGGCTTTAACGGCATTGCTCCACCGCGATTTGCTTTGCGCTCTTTTTCTGCTGCCCGTCTTTATGCTGTACTTGTTTCTATGTTCCTTCTTCATTGGGGTGCTCTAATGTAGTGTGGAGACTTATCAATGCCATGTGTCCATTTCCTGTTCGGTGTTTTGTCACGGTGCTGCCATTGCCTTGTGGATACCTCGTTTTAGAGTCCGACGACGCCCACCATAGTCCCCTCTACTGCAGACGTGTCCATAGCTCCCCGTGAGACGCCTGGTTATCCTGTTACAAGTGTATTTGCCCCTAGTGCGCTTATTGTGTGGTGACTGTGTCGGTTCTGTCTATCAGCACGTATCCTGTATGGGTGCTACAGCGGGTGTGTTGGGTTCTCACCACACGCCGGGTCCTGATCTCCCATTCGTGGGCCCTGTATTCACCCCCCCCCTTGTTAGCACCATCTCCCATCCCTGCCGTTACAAGTCGTGTGTGTCATTGCGCTTTCTCCGGGCCCGTCGTTTCTCATATTCCCTAATGGCCCTTCCCCTGCCTGTCAACGGCTATGTCTTAGTGCGCTCTGTTCTGTTTCAGTGGCTAGGAGTGACTTGCTAGGATGTATTAGTCGGGACCGGGTCTGGGAACTTGTCTATTTACCTTATGTTGTCCTGTGTTTCTTGCCGGATCGTTCGTATCACTTTGATTCTCGCTGTCTCTGACCGATGCACTTCTGACTCTCTTATGGACTGACCTTTCATATGCCCTAATGCTGTTACGTCTCTGCAGTTGGCTGCCGTGTGTGTCTCTGCATTAGGTGTCTCTGGTGTGTTTGATCAGATATGTGTCGTGGCTTCCCCAGGTCCAATGAATGCGCGCTTTCCTTAAGTTGTAGTGTGGTCTCCCCGCATCGTTTTTGGATCTTGTGAGGTCTTTGCGGGTAGATTTCTCTTTATCGTAGGAAACTTGTCAACGAGCAACGCGGCGGATTTGCGCAGCCATTGCAACGTGATCTTGGACAGCACGCAGTGGCCTACGGCGCACCCACCACGTCCCCTCGTTGACGTGCTGGTCCGTGTTCCCGTTGTAGCCTTACAGTAGTTGTAGCAAGAAAATGGAAGCTGACTGGCGTATGGGCCCAGCTACTCCCAGGGTATAGGGAGTCCGGCCTCCACGCCGCTATTGTCATGGCCACGCGCCTGGTCGTGCCCTGCTTAGCTTCGCGGTTGTTGTCGGCGCAGTAGTTAGGACCCCAATCCCCAGATTTTCGAGATGTTACTCCGGGTTGAGCGCCTCGACTCCCTCGAACGGCCACATCGTGCCTGTGTGAACGGATCTCGTCCTATCTGTCCTTCGACTGTCACCAGACGTTGATGTTGAATTAAACGACGAACACGCAGACACACACATATGGCCAGACGAGGACCCACGGCGCCCACCGGACAGATGCGTGCGCAAGGTCTCCTTGCGGTCCGCCCCCTTTTTGACAGCATTCGCCCGGTTCATAAACGTCTTCTTTTCTTGTTTATTTTCTTCTCACTGTTCCCCACAATGCCCTTTTTGGAGTTAGTCTTTTGGCTCCCTTCGTTCTCTGTATTTACGTATTGTGCCTGTCTGCTTTTGGTCTTTGCTCCCCACCCTTATTTTTTTTAGTGTTCCGGGCGCAACTTGTTGGAGATATTGTTGCCTGTTCCCTGCCTCGTGGATTTTCTTCCATCTCTCCCTGTCCCTCCTGCATTTTACCATTCTCACTATCCCTTGTCGAGGATATTGTGCCCTGTGGTTCACGCTATACCGAACACTGAGACAGGAGTTGTTGTGTGGCCCGCCTGGGTTCCTCACCTCGGACAAACTCTCGATACAATCCCGCAAGTGCTTACCATAGGTGTCTTTGCCTTTGTCGTGCTCATGTTTTGATATCAGACCGTCCATTCTTGTTTGGATGGACAATGTTACTATCCTCGCCTTCTGGGGTACAGCTGACCAACGGATCGGTAGCTAATGGAAAGACTTTCTCACCTTAGATTAGTGTATACTATCTAAAAGGCCACGGTGTCGATGTCCTAGTAATCACCATCGTCAACATCTCCACTTAATGCCTAATATGAGTAAAAATAACTGGTTGTAACGCAACCCCACATAGACGGACCAAGGTGTCGGAGTGAAATCTTTAGACTAGTGGACCCACGGTATTTAAGGGAGTGACAATTCACGTCTACTCATCTCACTTTGCTTGGCAAGCATTACTGGAAGAAAGGATTGTTATCGCCTGTTAGAGAATTTCCGCGACGTGGAGAACTGTGATGGGTACAAGATCGACCCGAAGTTTGCACTCTATGACTTGATGTAAGAACTACAAACTTGAAAATCATGTCACTTTTTTACTTAATTATGGTAGATAATCGATTATTAATTTGATTGTACAAACCAAGTTGTTGGTAGTTTCATCATACTTTCTAAGGAATCAATTGTGGTGTTTTTGTTAATTATTAAGTGGATTTCTGAGTTGAGTCTGATATTCTGCATGAATTCTATATTATCAATATGAATTGGGATTATTTCATGGATAAATAAAACTCCATAACTAGGGTGTTGGAACAATGGGTAAAATAACAAGGTATAATATAGCATAAAATAACCAACAGAATAGTGTCTTGCATGTTATTACTAATTCTTTGGCTTATAGTCTTTTTGACGGGATGGGCACCACACGATTAGGCTAGAAGAACACGCCTTTATTTTACTGTCGGATCCAAGGAGGAGTTGATAATAGGAAAAAAAAAAGTGGGACAACATAATTTAGTGTATACTATCCAATAGGCTAGTATACGATTGTACAAGGTAACAACGAGTCAAATATCAATATGATGCTTAATATGAGGTGAAAGGATAGGGTGAAAAGCAACCCACGTTGAGCTGGAACAAGGTTGCGGAGTGAAACTTCCTAGATGTCGGACCAGGATTTAGTGGATACCTAACTTATCACTTTGAATGCAAGATACTAGGAAAGAATTGTTATAGGCTAGAATAATGAGTTAGAAGTGAATGTTGGGAACACTTATCTCTAGTACTCACATGAGGTACTGTGATTCGAACGTTCAATACTTGAATCCTCATTGTTGTACTTTCATTATCTAATGCTTTCATTAATTTAAAAACCCCTGCTTTATGTGATATTGTTCTCGAAAATAATTACGACTTAAATAGTAGTAATATCGATCAGTTAAGTCGAACCATTTTCCTCATCCAAATGATCCCAACCCCAATAGTGGGTTATTTACAATCAACAAACCGATTTTGACTTTTTTCGAGACAGTAGAATTGCGGGTAGCAATTTTTGACGTGTCAAGCTGCAGAGAAAAATGTGGCGTGTTCGGTAAATTGAAGCTCTACAGATTGTTTAGTCGAATATTATCTAATGTTCTTTTTTTTTCTCATGTAGGCCTACGTTCATAATGCCAAAACACACGGGAAGTAAAGGGTTACGCGTTGTTGAACCGTAACCTGACTAGAGCAAGGTTACGAAGAATGATCAAAAAAATTTATTTAGGCATACAGGGTCACGAGCATTGAACGATAGTGGCATTAGATAGGTAGAACCTATACACCTTGATGCCCCGAAATGAAGGAAGTTAAAATGGATTGGACAAGTGTGCCGAACAGAGGTTAAATTGTATAGTGAGGCTCGTGAATTTCGCCTAAAGCTTAGAAAATCTGCTCCTTCTACAATGAAAACGTGAAGGAGGATCAGACCAAAAGATTGAGGGAAACACGGATGTATTCGGTTGGGGTTTTTTGTGCCTTTTATTCAATTGTCTAAGTTTGCGCATTTTGCTGGGAGAATCAAGTCCAAAGTGGAACTGTCCCTTACTTGATAACCCAACTATTCCCTCACTGAGCAGTTCAGTTGAAAAACAAGGAGCGTGTGCAGTTGTTATTGGTATACGGACAACGAATCAAAATCTGTCTAGGGCATGTTTAAATGGCGAATGAAGTGATCGAGGCATACTATCTTGATGAAGTCTAAGTATTCAAGTGTCCTCTGTCGTGTCGCGACATCAAATCAAGCACTGGTTGGCAGGCAACCCAATATGTATCCTCTAAGCCAACTATAGGTATTTTATGATTTTCTAGTAATTGTTTATTTTTTTTTTAGAGTGTGGGACAGAGGTTGAGTTTCGAGTAGTGTCAAAGAAAGTGTTCTCCAAGGGAAAATTCAAAAAAAGAAAATAGCTTCTATGGGAGTTTCTAACGTGGAAAAATGTTAACTTTGTTAGGAGCACTATAAATAGGAAAATTGTCTGCCTAGAAACCATTGAAGGACCCATCGACAGAGTGTCACGCCTGTGAAGGAACTTCGCAAGCATTCGTCGTGCCTAGGTACTAACACTTATGGCACAAAAGATTGATCGCGGTGCACGAGGGGAGCAAATGTCGTCGCCCATGTGTACCCGATTGAGGTCATTGGGATACTGCCGATGAAGGTGACGCCCAAATACGTCGAACCCACGCACTATCCCTTTACACGGTTGCAAGTACCACCAGAGCCACCCGCATGAGGGTGGCACCCAGTATAGTAACTGCCTATCAGTCTTAAGATACTAACCGGCACACCATCAAGGTCTTTACAACGACTCTAGCGGATGCTTTTGATCCGTATTCTAAGGAAGTATCGGGTTCACAAAAGAAAAATAAAAGAGGGGTACAAAAAACAAAGCAAAAAACTAAAAAATATAAGAAAACGAACAGTGGGAATTGTTTGAAAACAAAACAAAAACAAAAAAAAGGGGGGGGGGGGAAAAAAAAGGATTGGGTTTATCCCAAAAACCATTAACCATGGGAGCGGGGCTGGGGTGGGGACGGGGCTTGTCGAGCTCCAACCACTGTAATTCCCGTTCCCGGCCTCATATGGATGAGGTATAGCTGATGATTCTCAATCCCATCATCAATGACAGGAATCCCTACCCTGGCTCCTAACCAGCCCACCCCAAATCGGTTGGTGTGTTGCAAGGGTCGGAGAAAGGTTCAGGTGTACAACAGAATCAGCTGCAGAATGATGTAGGCAGGTTGACCGGACCCTTAGACTTGAGACTTAGGTCCTTACCGGGAGTCTCCTTGCCATAGTGGCAGTCATGCCCTTTTCACCAGGCACCGGCTAGAATGGACGACTCATGATGTGGGCAGATACAGTGAGGAGTTGGTCAGACAGTTATACACCTCGTATGTGGCGAATCTCGATTACTAGCTAGACAGGCAGGCTGACCCCGCAAAATAGGCCCACTAAATCACATCCTAGTCCGCGGCAAGCGGGTAAAAATCTCTTTGCCACCTATCCGCTTGTATATATACGACGAGACTATTGATGCCAACAAGACTCCGATGACGACCGAGTTTGACTATCCGTTGAAACTAGTTAAGTATTATGGAAAGTTGGCTTGACACTAGCACTCGTTGAGAGAGAACCACCAAGAGGGTGGTGGATATTTTATTGGTATTTGTTCGTGATCGACGGCGCTTGCGCCTCAGGTTGCTTCACACTACCACTCTATTATTTTGAGATCTTCTATTTATGGTATGAAAAATTGCATATTCTTTGTTGGGGGCATTGGTGGTAAATGGACAGGTGAGGCTTAGGGTGAAAGTGCTGAGAGCCCACTCCTGTCCTCGTTATGGGAGTTTTCTGCCACTTGTTCTTTTCGCACGAGTCGACCTAATTTCATTTTTATGTCGCAATAATGTCTATATCTTGGCTTTTATTCCATAGATTACTCTAGAGCAATGAAGGGTACGTAAACCGAACTCCTATCCTGCTTTAATGAGATGATGAATGGACTAGTCATAGTAACTGTAAATGTGTGCTATAAGCAAGAGATGCACACTACGGAGACCTAAATGAAGCTTCGAACTATGGTGTGAGATAATCTCGTAGTAGTAAAAGAATGAGATGGTCAAGTGAAGTGGGGACGAAAATTTGAGTAGTCCACTTTTGTACTAAGCATAGAATCTTGATGGTTAGGTTTCTCTAAAGTAAGTTGTAACAGACAATTAAGGTAAGGATAATAGGGCTTTAACTATTAGAAACATATTGCCTTAATGTAACAGAAAACCAAATGAAAACTTTTGATCCTTTTTTGATCAAATTATTGAGGTAAAATAGAGCTGTTTTTTAACCCAAACATGATATTTTATGGGAACAATGGATTGGCCCTGGGTACTCACTTCGACATGTGCACCTCAGCTTATGCAAAAAGCATAGGTTGAGGGTGGTTATTATGAGAAATGCTCCGTAAAGTGGGGTTAAAAAAAAAATGAGAGAAAGAACAAAAGAAAAGTGGCTCAAGAAAAGTTGAAAAAACTGTTTTTTTTTTCAAATGTTAAATTACAAGCAAAAAAACAAAAAATTCATGTATACAAAAGAAGAAAGAAGGGAAAATAGCAAGGTGAAAGAATATAAGAAAATAATGAAATAAGGTGGAATAAAATGAGAAAAAGGTAGGGCGCATAACCGATATGTCATGGAGGGAAACAAAGTCACTAAGAATTATACGCCCTACCTAACCCTTAGCCTATTGTTATCAAGCAAAGAGAGAAATCTATCGTAATTCCTAAGAGTTTTACGGGCAAAGTGAAAGAAGTGGAAAATAAGGGCAAGGCCTATAGCAAATCTGTATAATCAGTTGTAAAGTTGTTCTAGAGAAGGCGGTGGTTGAAAAGACTTCTTATACTCAATATGCAAATGATTAGGTGAAAAATGATGATGTTATTTTGAAGTGAGGACTGGACACTAGTTGCAAACCGGAAAAAATGTAGAACCTAGATGATTATCGACAAGGCTTGGTGTCAGTTCTGTGGTCGGAGTGATTTTGTCTAGGTCTGATTCCACATTAATTCAAGACTTGTAGACTGGATAGCTGCAGAACATGATAGAGAATGGATCAGACTTTATAGCCAAATGATACGTAAGCTAATACACGAATACTCTACTACAATGATTTTGTAGTGAGTCATAGTGCGTCGCTTGTGGAGAAAGGATGAATTTAAGTTGGGGGTGTTGATGTATCGTGGTTTCACGGTACTTTCAATGCCTTTTCCTTAATTTTAGTGTGTTTTGAAAGCCTTTTTGTATTGATTTTTTATGTAAGTTTCTCTTTATTTGTAGGAAATCTTTCGATAGGAGAACACAGAGAATTGGAGCAGAAAATGCAGAAGTGACCACCTAAGAGCCCACGACAGTCCTTCGTGAATGTGACGGTCCGTACATGTCACCGTAGTGAAAAAAAACTTGCTTCATAATAAGGTTAGGGAGGTGTGACCAAGTGTGGGACTACGGAAGCTCATGACAGACTGTCACAACCACGACAGTCCGTACTGAATATTTGTCCATGGTTGTTAGAGAGTAGTTCAAGTACCCAATTTCAAGAAGTTTCGGATTGGTGTGGAATAGAACCCCTCAACGGACCGTCATGCTTTCAACGGTACGTTATATCTGTCCGTCGAGGGTAATAGAGAGTTGATGAAGAAAGAAGTAGAAAATTATTCCAAGTATGGAACGACGGAGCCCACAACGGTCCATCGCAGGGATCGTCAATTCAGACGTATTTTTGGACATATTTGCTTTAAATACAGTCCTCCTTTTATTAGATTTCATTTTATTATAAATAGTTCACAAAAACTCATTTTTGGAGTTACAATTTTGAATATTTTTTAGTTCTGTTGTTTAAGTATTGAACTCTTGATTTTTGTGTTTGATCATACTTTTCCGGAATAAATTGTTGGTGTTTTTTTGAATTATTCAAATTAATTTCTGTAATTTCTTCATTCTCATATAAGTAAGTTCATGACTTTTTATATATTCAATATGAATTGGGTTATTAATAGCATAGGTAACTAAACTCCATAACTAGGGTTGTGGGAACCATGGGGAAATAACTAGGTAAAGTCTAGGTAAAATAACAATTCTAGAATAGTGACTTGCATGTATTGATAATTATTTTGCTTAGAAGTCTTTTTAACGAATAACCAACGTTAGAACTCGCCTTATTGCTACTTGATGGACCAAGGAGGTAGATAATGCGAAAAGAATTATCAACATTGATTTAGTGCATACTTTATAATAGGTTAGTGTTGGTTGGTACGAGGTATCAACTTAGTAAAATATCGAATATGATGCTTAATATGAGGTAAATATAAGGGTTAGTAAAAAACAATATATGTAGCGAGACCATGGTGCGGTGTAAAATTCTCTAGATGTCGGACCAAGGATTTAGAGATACCTAACTTATCATTTTGCATGAAAGATGCTAGGAAATAATTGTTATAGCTAGAATTACCAAATTAGGATCCTGTGGGGAATACTTACGCCCTAGTTACTCTCATTACATGATTAAACTCCAATACATGAACCTGTCAATTTTTTACTTAAATTTATCTTATTGCTTTCATTAATCAAAACCCCTTTTTTATATTTATTTTCAAAAAATAATTGACTAAATAGAAGTAATAATAGAATAAAGTTAATTCTGAACCATTTTCCTAGAGGTAAGGATCCCAACCTCACTAGTTGGGTTCTTTACTTGATACAACCGCTTTTACTTCATTTAAAGAAGAAAATTTGAGTGTATCATTGTTATGAAAGGATTGCTCATATAGGTACACATATAGAGTTATGCGTTGATATATGAACATGTGTGACATTTTCTGTTAGGTGAAAGGTTTTCTGAGATATACATATACAAACAGACATGTATGAAGATGTTGTCAAGGGAGGGGCCTTGAATGGTGTATTCATGTGTACCCTAAACTAGATGATGCTTTACATATGCTATGTTCATATGAACAAATTCATTACACGATTTAGTTTGAACTTCCATCTATGACCTATTAGTTAAGCATATGAGTGGATGATTCTCCTAAATCTATGATTTCTAAAGTTAAAATATAATAAAGGTTTCTAATAAAGGTAACTTAGCTTAGAAGCCAGTGAACTTGAATATGAGTGTGTGTCCCTTCCCAATGTGGAAAGGTAGGTTTACCATAAATATCATGAGGTGGAAAGCCTCATAGCCAAAGGGCATACATGGATGTTTCATAGATATCCTCAAAGTTCCATCACTATGTTTTCACCACAGGATACTAGCTAGTGGATCCGATTAGAAAGTTATGTCTCATTTAGTTCTACTTTTGCTGGTAGACCACCCTTTATCGGTGTCGGGTTCTACGACACCAAATTCCATGTTTAACATCACATGGTATATGTCGGTTAAGGCTATAGTTTCCCTAAAGTAAAATGGACAATGGATGTTAAATGACTAGGACACTAAATAGAATGACTTAAGGGAGGTTACTTAGGATAGGTGGATGTAATGAACCCATCTAAATATTGCACAAGTAGATCCTTAGAAACTTGTAGGAAGGTGTTCTAATGCATGTAACTATGTATGTGTTCGATATCCATGACATTGTAGTATTTGTCTACTTCTTATAAATATGTGCATTATATGAGTCTTTATGCATTATGTTGATCTTTTTGACTTTATGATGAAGGTCTTGAGTTAACTTTGTCTATGTGGTATTATACTTCTATGATGGTATGGGTTGTCTTGTATAGATTATATATATGATTTCCTTGTGGTATAAGGGTGATACATTCCACCAAGTATCCGTAAAGTATTATTTATGAGACAAGTGAATTAAAAGAAAAAACTTTCAATGTTAAGAATAGTGAGCTCTTTGTGAAGAGACTTCAAATGGGTATTAAACTCTATGTGTGTTTTCCTATGATGTTTGGCTTTACTTAGGTTTCTATGAAGTATGAAAATGATGTAACTGATATTGTTTAAAGATGTTATAAACATTTACTTAAAAAGCATGATGTATGATTTTACAGGAAAATGTCCATTTTCCACACATGTTTTTGCATGGTTGCCATACTTAGTACATTCTTGTGATAATCCCATTATTCTCTACTTCTTACACAAAGTGTAGGTTATGGATTCTTATAGTTTCTTGAATGATGAAGAACTTGTTAGGTGATTCCCAAGCTCAAGAAAAGGAATCCTTAAATCCAAGGATGTCCTAATGTGTATTAATTGTAAAGTGTTTAAATATTATATAGTTTTCTATGATGTATTTAGGGACATGTCCCTAATGTACTCCAAAGTTATTGAGTCTAACATGGCAAAGATACTTAGAGTCTATATATATATATATTATGACTTATACGTTATATGTGTATGAAGTAAAGTTTCAAGCATATGAGGTGCTAGGCAATGTTTTATTTTTTCCGCTAAATTTACTATGTCGATGCGATTACTGATAACTATTTGCTTCTATAAGACCTCCGAGAGGTCAAGTACACCATGTTAGTTCTAGGGGGTTCTCCCGGGTCGTGATATGTATAGACATCCACGCTTATTGTATAGCTAGGTGTGGGGATGATGTTATGTATATAAGTGTGATTATCATGTTAGGGTTAGGTGGTCTATATGGATAATGATAAAGAATATCCTTTAAGAATGACCCTTACCCATATGAACCCTATATAAATATGTAATCAAAGTATGCTAGGAGTATTTTATTCTATTATTGAATATGTTGTTGTCTCCTATGATGTAACATGAGTGTGTGTAAACTATAGTCCTTAATACTCTATATGTATGTATGAATTGAGACTTGAGGTGTCACATCCGGAGAGCACCCCTTGGATGTAACTGGTGTCTTCGTCATCTCAGAGGATTCAGACAAGCCCTTAGTGTTCATTATAACATGTCATTAGTTAAAATTGCGTAAAAATTAAAAATTTTAATACTATTTGAAGATTTCTTAAACTTATTACATAACATTCATAGTAGAATACGATATTCTAAAAACTTGTCTCATATGAATAAAACCATCTAAATAAGCAATATGCCATATAGACCTTAATACAAAAGAATCCAACGGACATTAGTTGAAACAGAATATTTTTAAAACTATTAAATTCTTCGTAATCTAAAATAATGAGAAGATAGAATTCCGAATATGAGGACCTACAAAGACTTAGAGATAGAATTCTAAGCTTCTTCAATCGACCTTCTTAATCTTCAACGGCTGGACCTTACCTTTGTATTAATATAATGTACTGGGGTTAGTACTCCACATGTACTATGTATGGGTATATGCACATAAAATTTAAGGACATTCATAAAAAATGAGAATTTATCATTTCTTTGGAAAGCATGATAACTCATATGAAAATCATCAACCAACATACCATAGAACATGAACAATTTAAGGATTCCACAAAAATACGTATTATCATAGTGTCATGTTAACAATTAGTACTCAAAAGATTACATACACATAACATACAAAACACCTACGAATGATCCCATCCCTAACATACAAGTGCAATGGTCATTGAAGCCCCACAACCCCACACAACCAAGTAGATAAGATAAGATACCATAAATAAAATTTTGACTCATGTAACTTGTAACATTAGTAGTCATAACCTCATAAAGCAATATGGACATAAATATCATAATGAAATCACAACTTTAGAAAACTTAGCTCTTGCTTCCAAGAACCTTATTAAAGAACTTACGTTCAATTTTAAATAATCTTAACAATAACACAGAGAAGTACTAAATAATATAGTTAATAAAAACTCTTCTATTCATGTACAAGATCAATATCTTCGGTTGGATGAGGGAAAGGGTTATTAAAGAGTTCTTTCAAGTCATAGTTCCAATCCTAACATTTACACGTAATGAAGTAATAGAAATAACCCATTAAAAACCATAAATTTGAGAAAGATAATGCATTACACGAAATTCAAATATTATTTACCAAAAACTCAACAATTCGTGTGAAATAAACCTTAGAAAATCATTATTTTTCACTATAAGTCTTAAATCAAGAGTTAGGAAGAAAACCCCTTTTGTAGAGTTAAAATCCTAGAATTTGAATTCTAGAAAACCATCTTTTGAAGGACTCCTTGTTGAACGGAATCCCAAGAGTGAATTAATTATACCTTATAGATGAACAATCCACGAAATTTTATTGGAAACATTGAAGCCTTCATCTTCTACCTTAATCTCTTCTTGTTATTTAATGGAGTTTTGAAATAGAGTCTTTGTTGAGAGAGATGGGTAATTGCGTTCAAATCTAACTTTGACATATAAAATGTGGTCTAAAACTGACCTAGTTTCACATATATTCTTCCTATAAAATACACAAAAGACACTTCATTTAAATGGGTCTATTTTATGAAGTTAAATTACTAAAAATATGACTTAAATGAATATGGTAAGTGGTTTACCGTCTGGGGCAAATTCCCATTATTTTTCTTAGTTTTTTGTTTGAGGAAGTGAGGTGCGCATCATCCTCGCATTGCAAGGATGATCCTAAATTCCTGAGGCAGTGTCCAGCGTGTAGGTTGTTGGTCGTACACCTTATACTCCAATCTTGTTCGCACAGGCTGCTTTGGCAGCCTGCCTACGCATGTTTGGGTTTTTAGGGTGCGTTACGGGACGTTTGGAACCTTTATACTACATACTACATATCCAAGGTATCTTTACATGTATTGGAATTCCTTTCACACTTCAAAACTGTAACCACACATAGGGACGCCAACTAGTTCAAATTAATTTGTTTTTGGACGTCAAGGTATTTCTTTGTCATTTTGACTTTAACCATTATAAATGAAACTATTACAATAATATAGGGATGGAAACACCATTTTAAACATTATTAAATAGGTTAACCTCTAGTATAAGTCATGGAATTTCTAGACTGTTACATTATCTTCTCCTAGGAATATTCGTCATCGAATGACACTAAAATCATTTGGAGGGTAGAAATAGACTCAATACTAGATACCCAACCAAGAATAACATAAAATCATAATGAGTCACAGCTAATTGGAGTACTTCACAACTACTTTCAACTCATACCATAACATTACACATAGAAATCAGTTCATGATGCACACATAAGAGAGCTTAACATTTGATAACACATAGTGAGGAATTTCCTTTTCAACATCAACATGAGTTCAAAATACGTAAAGAGTTACCATGATATCATTATTCTCAAGTCAACAACAAGATAGAAAAATCTTAAGAAGACATATGTATACATATTTCATATTAGTGCAAGAATAGAGTATGAAAGATTTCTCTTAACTCAAAATTGTATCACTTTTACCATAATATGCACCTATTTAGAAAACCATTAAATTAATGATTATTCATTGATTTCTTTATTAAGAGGAATTGCTAACCTCAAGGAGTAAAAAGATGAGGGTAGTGGGACTTGATCTCGGCTTCGGGCTTCCATATTCCACCCTAACCAAGATGGTTCCTCCATGAAACTTTTAGGGAGGAAACATCTTTGTTCCTGAACTTTTTGACTTCGCGATCTAGGATCTGAACTAGAACCTCTTCATTGTAGAGATTCTCCTCCACCCGTAATATTCCAATCGGTAGATTAGAAACCGGGTTGCGTATACATGTCATGAGCATAGAAACATGAACCATAGCATGAACCGAAGCTAGTTCTCTAGGTAGTTTAATTTCATAGGAAACCTTTCCAACCCGTTGTAAATCCTATAAGGACCAACATATAGGGGACATGACTTTCCCTTTCTAGCAAATATCATCACCCCTTTCATACATAAAATCATCAAGTAGACATGATCACCTATTTCAAACTCATTGTGTATTATTATATTGTCGGGATAAGACTTTTGATGACTATAGGTTGTATTCAATATATCTCTTATGATTCAAACTATCTCTATAAACTCATAGAAAATCTTTGTACCAAGGAGTAAAGACTTAACAACCTCAAACCATCAAACCGGAGACCTACATCTTCTACCATAAAGAGATTCAAAAGGTGCATTGGAGATGTTCGAGTGATAGTTATTGTTGTAAGAGAACTCAATCAAAAGTTAGATGATCATCCCAACTTCCTTTGATATGAATGACACGGGCTCTTAACATATCTTCAAGGGTATGAATTGTACATTCCACTTGACCATCTTTCTAAGGATGAAAGGCGGTACTAAGTTAACTTGAGTACATAAACCCTTTTAAAAAGGCTTCCAAAATAATTGAATTTTGCACTTCTATCTGAAATAATGGACAAAGAAATCCTATGAAGACTCACAATCTCATTAATGTAGATTCTTGTATAATTTTCGGCGGTATAAGTACACTTAATAGGAAAAAATTGGCAGATTTTGTCAATCTATCCACAATAACCCATATAGAATTATTTTGCCTCCGGGTTCGAGGCAACCAAATGACAAAATCCATATTGACAGCTTTTGAATTGCAAGTAACGACACATATGATTTAGGTTGAACCACTGGATTTTTAATGCTCGGCTTTAACTTGTTTGCAGTTTTTACATGTACCAACAAACTTTCCTATGTCCCTTTGTAAACCATACAAACAATAGACCTCTCTAAGGTCATGATATATTTTTGTGGCACCCATATATATAGAATAGTGAGAACCAAGGGCTTCTTCAAGAATTTGATTTCTGAATCCTCAATATCCGTTACACATAATATCCCTTGATACCTTAAAAAACCATCGCCTTGGGAGAATAACTCAATGAGCTTGCTATGTACCAATTTTTTCAACTATATCAATAGAGGATCAAGGTGTTGTTTATGACTTCACCTCACTAATAATGAGTCAGAATTATGATTGTAGCATCCGAGTTTACCCGCTTGAAGTAGCTGGCGTTATCACCCTCTTTTAGGACTAAGACAAGCCTCTTAGTTTATATCATCACAATCATCAGTCGAATTTAGCAGAAAATTTAAAACTATTATTACTTCTACTTGTAGGTTTACATAAACCTCTACATACACATAATATATATATCGAGTATACATAGACCCTTTGAATAGGAGGGTTACATATCCTTTTACTTTTATTGCACACACACATATATATAAGATCCAAAGATAGTCTCAAAGATTGTCTCATGTCATACAACCTAAACAATGATAGAAATTTGGGCATATTCCAACATCAAATGTAGAGAAGCCACATATAGGCTTATACAAATCATACTCAAATGAAAGTTGATTTAACATAAAACTCTTAGAAAAACAAAGGTTATTCATAAGCAAGATATTGGCATCTCCCTCGGATAGTGAGAATCTACCAACTTGGATTGTAGAGAATATCCAATTCTTCTTTAAGTCGTCTTCAATGAGCCTTCAACGACCGGAACATAAAATGTTTGGGAATAAGGAAGAAATCGGGTTAGTACTCCAAATATACTAAGTATGAGACCATATGCATATATATTTTTAAAAAACATACTAAGAAAAGGACATTTCTATAAGTATGGATTTTTCTTCAAAACATATATTCTTATTGAACAATACCACACCAACCTATAATTCATATTATTATGTCATAGGCATGATCATCACATTACCACAACATCGAATTTAGTCCAACCAACCCATCGCACTATATAAGAATAGAGATATTCAAATAACTCTACATTCAAGTAATATTAAAAAATAAGCATAAATAACAGTACCTTTCTTTTTTGCAAAGGAAGAAAATTACCCATGAACCCCTATTAATTCAACAAGTGCAATGACAAAGCACTGACTCATAACCTTACTCAATCAAGTAACTTAACAAGAACTATGACAAACACCCTACTTCATATAACATGACATTTAGTTATACATTTGATCTTACTTTAACAATATAAATTAAGACGTACTCATAAGTGAACTTTTAAACATAAAGTATCAATAATGTGCAAGTCCTTGATATGCGTATCACAAATAATCATATACATAAACATACATAACAACATTCTCCTAAGACTCCCCTGAATGTTAACTAGTGCAATGTTTAGGTAGAGTCCTATACTTCCACCTACACTAAGCTAGACCCCTCAGCTTAGCCTAGTAAGAGTTCAATCCTTTAATTCATTTTACCTTTTTTGAACATCTTTCGTAAACCAACATAGACCACATGATGTAGTGTGGAATTCGGTGTAATAAAAGCCTATACCGATAGAAGGCGGACTACTTTCCATGGTAGTCCTAAAACATAAAATATAGCAACTACGTGGATCTACTAGCTAGTATTCCTATGGGGAAAACTTAGTTCAAGAACTAAGATATGTATTTGGGACCCTATTTATGCTCCATGAATTGTAGTCTCCAATATCAATAATACTTTAGTGATCCTAACTTCCCTATGTGGGAAGGGATACTTCTTAATCTAGTTCACACGTTTTTAAGCTACAATCCCTTTTTGAAATGTCTCTAAGCCTTTAATTATCACTCATAGCTTACTTTACGTCATAGGGTCTACCCATTGTATAATCATAACCATCAATAGCTCAATAAGAATTGTATGAGTATAAGTCATTTCATTACAATTCATATAAGTGAGGTTAACACATTTTCATTTCATATCACTATAATGCACATTGATAGCCATCCCATCCTTATAACACATATACCATAATCAACCTCAAAACATATTCAAGAAATTTAAATTCAACATCGTTCCATTCTATTGATCATAATACAAGTCATACTCCAATATAACATCATGACTTAACCACAATTAATCACAATTGGAAGTAAAGATAGAGATAATGAGGCTTACCAAGTCTCCTTCATAGTTCATCTTTTGGGCCTTACCATATACCCTCAATACTAAATCAAAGCGTATAACAAGATACTTGGGTAAATTTTTATCACCTAGTGTCAAAGTGTATAATTCATCTTAATAGGTTCATGATTATTATATCAACATCATCTAATAGTGATTTAACAAATAATCAAGTCAATTGAATCAATCCCAACCAATTCACATCAATACCAAACCTAGGGTTAAGGGTTAAGGATCATGCTTTTAAATTTAGGCCAAACCATCACAAATAATCATAATGAAGTTAAAATACATGTTAATCTATTCATTATATACTAAATACCACATGAATAACTCAGTTCATAACATCAATTTAGTAATTTGATGAAACAAACTTTAAAACCCAACTTTGAGAAATACTTTGAAGGACCCTTTTGAGGAAAGAAGTCTGAAAGGTGAATTAGATCCCATACCTCAAAGTTCGATGAAGATTTTACGGTGAAATCGTCCCTTTCAATCCCCCGAAACCTCCCCCTAGATTGTCTTCAATGGTTTCTTCCAATAGAGATAGAATAAAGAGAGTTTATTATCTAAGTTTTTTTTAGGCTAATGAGGGTTGGGGTATTTATATTGGGGGTTAAATTATTAATTAATCATATATTAATCCCTAATAACCCCTAAACCCCATAATTATTTTAATTGGAACTAACTTAAATTTTGAAGAAACATTGACCCTCACAGACGGAACTCCGTCGACGGCCAATTAGTAAGTTGACGGTGGGTCCCCCCTTCGTCCTGCACAACCGTCATATTTATTAGATACTTCTGTAGGCGAGGGATATCCCCATTTTTTGTAAGTTTGGGAAGACGGTTATAATTGATTCCCCCTCGATCCGCACACGAGCTGTTCCTTGGATTTCGTGGTTTGCAACACTGGCCAGGCTGTTTTGCCTCAAACGTGCTAGAGTCTCCTCAAGGTCCCTTGGTTGGTCATTTGGAAGTGGTTCCCGGACGTTTATACCATGAATGTCCTTAAACCAAATGTTATACACCCTTCCACCTAATTTCATTAATTTCTAACTCCTAAAAGCTAGTAAAATAGGCTAAGGGATGCTAGTACTCCCTAGAACTAGTTTCCGAACAACATAGACGTTTATGAGACATTTCCTTCTCACAACACATATGAGCTCAACTCATTACATGAGTCAATTATAACCAAGTTCAACTTATCAATGTAACACATTACTTTTATCTAAGACTGACCATGTAGAAATGCACAACATAAGCTAAACAAACCAAAAGGCAAAATTTAATGTTTATGAATCAATTTATTGTATTTTATTTTAATGCAACCCGAAAATGCGCATTTTTGCATAACTTCACCAAAATCATGAAACCTTAATTTCTATACATATTTATATTATTTAAAAGAATGACTAACCTTAATTATAAAAAAAAAGAGGGTAAGGGGACTTCATGTAGGCTTCGACCTCCCATTTATCACTGTCAACTAAATAATTCTTCCATATCACTTTTACGGAAACCAACTCTGTATTTCTTAGCTTCTTGACTTACCTATAAAGAATTTGAATAAAAACTTCCTCATAAAAGAGATTATCCTTCAAACCAAGACCCTCAGTAGGGTGAACACACTCTTTATCACCAATACACTCTTTAAGCATGGAAACATGGAAAATCGGATGAAGCGAAGACAATTCACTAGGAAGTTTCAATTCGTAGGCAACCTTACAAACCCTTTCCATGATTTCCTTGGGAGACATATAACGAGGACTCAAATTCTATTTCTTTCATAGTCTAACCACCCCTTTTATTGGTGTAATTTTCAAATACAGCTAATCACCTTTTTCAAACTCTAAATCTCTTCTCCTTTGATTGTCATAAAAAATTTCCCGATTATAGGACGTTTGAAACCGGTTCCTTTAGATATGAATTTTCTGTAAAGTTTTATAAAATAAATCGGGACAAAGAAGTGAAGGCTCACCCATTTCAAACAACCTGATAGGAGACCTACACCTCTTACCATAAAAGGCTTCATAGGGAGCCATGAAGATGGATGAATGAAAGATATTATTATAAGAAAACTCCACCAAATGCAAATGCTTATCCCAATTTCCCTAGAAATCAATAATACAAGCCCTAAGCATATTGTCAACTATTTGAATACTACACTCCGTTTGGGGATGAAATGTGATACTAAACTTCATCTTCATACCCAAACCTTTTTGACAAGATCTCCAAATTATAGATGTGAATTGTGCACAAAGATCTGATATTATGGATAACGAAATAGTATGTCGACATACAATATTATATAGGATGATCCTAGCATAATATTCCGCCGAATAATTAGATTTGACAAAAATAAAGTGAACGCACATGGTTAACATATCCACAACCACCCATATAGAGTCATATTGCCTTTGAGTGCAAGGCAAACCCACTACGAAATCCATATTCATGTCTTACCACTTCCTAGTAGGAACTTGGCTTTCTTTTGGTAAGACACCCGATTTTTTATCTTCGGCTTATACTTGTTGGCAATTTCGACACATAGAGACAAACTCCACTATGTCCTTCTTCATTCCTTCACACCAATATACTTCCCTAAGGTCATGGTACTTTTTTTTCTAACCCGAATGAATTGAGTAGCGCGACATATGGGCTTCTTCAAGATCCTTGTACCTTAACCCAGGTTCCTTGGGAACACCTAATATTCCTTGGAACCTTAAAATACCATCCCCCCTAAAAAGATGTCTCATAAAGCTTGTCGAGGACTGGTTCCTTAAACTCCATCAATGATTTGTCAATGTGTTGCTTGGACTTCACCTCAACTACTAATGATTACTTGGAGTTGTTATGAACCATGAAACCACCATCAACAATCTGAAGAATCTTCCAACCTCACCCCATCCTAGCCAACCTATGTACATTATTCACTAGGTCTTTCTTGGCTTCATCAATATGGAATACACTACCCATATTCATTCGATATACGGCATCCGCAACCACATTAGCTTTGCCGGGATGATAGAGGACACTCATGTCATAATCTTTCAACAATTTTAACCACCTTATTTGTCGGATATTAAACTCCTTTTGGATAAATACAGATTGGAGACTTTAATGGTAAGTAAAACGATTAACATGAACTCCATCCTAGTAATGCTTCCATATTTTCAAGGCAAAAACCATGGACACTCACTCAAGGTCATGAGTTGGATAGTTTCAGTCATGTACCTTAAGTTCCCTAGAAGCATAGGTTATTACATTCCCATGTTGAATAATCACAAACCCCAGACGCACTCGTGATATGTCACAATACACAAAAAAACCCTTTGTACCCTCTGGAAAGATAAACACCAGAGAGGAGGTAAACCTATCTTTCAACATTTGAAAACTTCTCTCACATGCCTATGACCACTCAAACTTCTTACACTTTTGGGTCAAAGCAGTCAAGGGAGATGCAATGGACTCAAAATCATCCACGAACCTCCTATAATAACCCGCTAAACCAAAGAAAATCCAAATATTTGTGCGAGTCAAAGGTCTAGGCCAATTATTCAGTGCCTCAGTTTTCCTTAGATCAACCTCAACACCTTTACTAGAGATGATATGACCAAGAGATGTCACTAAACTAAAAAAAAAATCACATTTTCTACACATTGGAAACAGTTGATGTTCTTTAAGAACATTCTAGACTACCCTTAAATGGTTCATATGATCACCCTCATTTTTTTAATATACCAAGATGTCGTCAATGAAAATAATGACAAATGAATCTAGGTAATTTCAAAAAACTCTAATCATTATGTCTATAAATGGCGCTGCAGCACTAGTGAAACCAAGTGTCATTACTAAGAACTCAGAATGACCATATCTATTTCGTAATGCCATCTTTGGTATATCCTTACCTCTCACCCTAAATTGGTGATACCCATATCTCCAGTCACTCCTAGAAAAGTCGCTTGCCCCTTGGAGTTGATCAATTAAGTCGTCAATCTGAGGGAGAGGCTACTTGTTCTTGATTGTGACCTTATTGAGTTGGCGGTAATCAATACACATTCATAACGACCCATCCTTCTTCTTCACAAAAAAAACCGGAGCACCCCATGCAGAAACACTAGGTATAATGAAGACTTTTCTAGTAAATCTTTGAGTTGTGACTTCAACTCATTCAATTCGGCAAAAACCTTCTTATAAGAGGAATTGAAATGGTATTTTTATCTGTTAGCAAGTTTAGGAGTAACACCTAGAAGGTAATTAGGAAAAACCATCAAAAATTCACACTACGGGGACCTAATAAAAGGGAAGAATTTTACAGTTTAGATCTTGGATACTGACAATATGGTATGGACAACCTTTAGGGATCATTATGCATGGATTTAGGACGAAGATATGTATACGCCCTCTACCTCTACCGATTAAGTTTTTCCCCCTTCCCCATTTACAATGTTTTTAATGGAAGTTAAGCTTCACCCACCTTTCCTACCATCAAAATAAGCAAAGATCAATGCAACCATCATACCCAAAATAAAAATCAAAATACAAGCATATCAGTTCTCTAGTCCAACATAAGAAATCTATTGGCAAATATAGGACATTTTATACACCTTTTTTCACAACAACCGACTCACCCACAGAGTATACACTTTAAAAAAGGTTCATTGCAAAATATCTAGTGAAGTCTACAAACTTTTTGGCTACAAGAGAGAATTAAAAAATGATAAAGTAGCACCTGGATCATTAAGGGATAACAATCAATAGAGAAATACTTTCAACAAACCGTTTTCACCCAACATCGATCAGACCGTCTTTTTCGCCCCCAATAGTGAAGAACAGTGAAACGGTTAATTCTTCTTTGGTAGCCTCATTAGTAGAAAACTTTGATGCGCTTGAGGACTACCCTTGTCTTCACTTCTCACATTAGGGTAATCCCTAACCTTGTGCCTACTCTTGCTACAACCAAAACAATTATTCGTCCCCTTATGACAATCACCATAGTGCTTCCTGCCACACATTTCACTTATTGGCTTATTGGTTAGTGAATTACTACCTTTTCCCTTCATTAACTTTAGGTTAGACATCCTATCCCCACTAGCCTTTGGGAACTTGGAAGGGACTTGACTTGAAACCTTCTTCTTAAATCTATGCTTGTATTGTATCTCAAGCTTATTCTTTGAAGAACCTCCGTTAAAAGATCTTTCCCTCTTAGCATCTCTACTTTTCCTCATAGCCTTTCCTCTTCCACATGCTTGGCATGCACCATAAGACCAAACATGTTCATGTTGTCGTGTAGCATAGCCGAATGACACTCCTTTTGTAAATCATCTGGTACCCCCGTCTGAAAGAAATTTATTTCATCTAATGGACTGGAAACCAAAGAAGGAGCATATCTTTACCACTTGGTTGGGGCTTGGTCTCTTGGTCTCTTGCACATGTGTTGTTGTACATTTCTTGTCCAAACAAAATCAATATGTCCTGGGGAACTTCTTAATCTACATGATCATGTGCTATGGTACCTAGTCGTGACACTTGTATAACTGTTCATAAAACAAATCATTGTTGTGTTTTCGGTGTCGTTGAATAAAATGCAAACGAAACGACTTACTAGTCAGGGTTGGAAACTCAAGTACGATTGATGGGCTTAAGTCCAATTTGTATGGAATCGCTTACGCCTTACACCAACAACTAAAGATGCTTAAAGATAAACCGCCGCCGGGTCGCAGGACAGAAGAACACCCAACAAAAAGATGCACACTCCTCCATGTGAAATATTAATCTTCATAGTAGCTTTTTGATAGTAGTCGTGACCAACAGCCATAAGCTCTCGGCTTGTTGGTAAGTGAGAGCTTCAAACCCGATTTCAGGTGTACGTAATGTGTACAACTAAGATATTAATATTTTAGCTTAGGGTCTTCATTGCAGGTACATTTCCTAAACAAGGTTGGATTGGAGCATTTGAATATCAAAGTATGTCTTAATACTTAGAAATTGGCTAAACATAGAAGTGTATTTTAAGTTACTTGTTAATAGAGAGAAATTGGCTAACACCCTTAAGCCAATATTGTCTAACATGGCAATGTACTCAATTTGCGCATTGGGATATCTTATTACCACCCCAATACAATTATTAAAACCGAATATAGCTCTTCACTATAAAAAGTAAATTTTCTGGAATGTTCCATTATCCCGCCTTTTAGATATTCCTCCCCGAATGACAACTAAAGATTTTTGGAGGGTAGGAAATAAATTCACTACTAGAATCCAACATCACATAATGTAATCATTAAACACTTTAGCACTCCTAATCGGAGGCACAATCATATAGAGTTACATATTCATAACACCTAGGAGGAATTCCTTCAGCCGTATCATAAGCTCAAAATGCATCAAATACATACCATGCTATAATTCTTATCAGGAGAACAAAAAAAATTTCAATAAATCATATGCATACATGTTTCACATAAGTGCAAGAATAGAGTTTGAAGTAATTTTGATTGCCTTGGGGAGTACCTCTTGCATTCGCAATCTCTTCTCCTACTATTCTTGCGACTAATCTTACTGTGTTCATCGCCTATATACACAATAAATTGATTGGATGCTAAAAAACACATAATGTCAAAAATGTAAAGGCACGACATAAGAGTATCAATAAATAGAACTTTCCTTGTCATAACATAGACTCTCATCCACAATTGTGGCTCTTCTTCACAACCATAAACAAAACACTAGGTAATGTTGTTTCATGAGACATTGATCCTAATGATATTTCACCTAGTGCTCTGATACCATGTTTGTCACACCCGGAGAATACAACCAAGATGATACCTGAGTCGTTAACCTCTAAGAGTTTGCAGGAAAGCCTCTTCTTAGCGTTCATCACAATCATACAGTTATATTTAACGGAAAAATTAAAACATTTAACTTAATAATTAAGTAAATTTAGACTTCATATTGATAATTCATAAGCCATACTATATTCTAAGGAATTGTCTCATATATATATATATAATTATATAAGATATCAAATCTAGACAGAGAAAATAAATAGTCAATATGTCATGTAGGCCTTAATACAAAAGAATACAAAGAAAACATGATGGAAATTGATAATCCTAATATATATTGAAGTCTTCATAAGATGAAAAATAAATGATAGAATCCCGAACATAAGGACCTACCAAAACATAGAGAAAGGGTTCCAAGCTTCTTCAAATTGGCCTCGTTAAAGTTCAATGGACGGAACCTAAAATTATAGTAATATAAAGTAATGGGTTTAGTATGCCACATGTAGTAAGTATGGGTATATGCACATAACAAATAAGGATATGCATGAAAAATGATGATTTATCGTTTCATTAGAAAACATGCTAAGTCATATAAAAGTCTTCAATGCACATACAATATAACTTAAAAAAATTAAGGATTCCATCAACATAAATAATGACCACAATCGAAGACACATTAACATAGAGTCATATTATCTTTTCACATTCAATGGACCATATAGCGTAGAATACAAAACACTCACCAATGATCCCATTCTCAACCTACAAGTGTAATGTTCACGTGAATCCCCATAACCCCACACAACCAAGTAGATAAGATGGGAGACAATAATCAAAGTTTTGCTTCATATAACTTGTAACATAAGTAGTCATCACTTCATATAGCCATATCACCATCACATATTCTTATAGTACTAAATCAATAAGAGTACATATGCATCATAACAATATCTCTTTCATGTCCATATACTAACAACAATCTCCTCGGACATCCGTTAGAGTGAACTTGTGCAATGTCTAGGAAGACTCCCATATCCGTATCTATACTAAATAATCTCCTCAAGTCACCCTAGTAAATGTTGATTTATTTGCCTTCCATTTTACATGAGGGAACATTCTTCTTAATCGAAATAGACCATGTGAGCTAAAGATGGAATCCAGAGTATTCCCCACAGAGAAAAAAGAGGTGGTCTACTGGACAAAGTGGAACCTACAAGACATAACTTTCTAGGTTTATCCACTAACTAGTGTCCTATGGTGGGAACATTGTTCAAGAACTAGGATGTATAGAGAATCATAGTTCCACATTACATGTCAGCCTCAATCTCGTGAGAATCATTATCAACCTACCTTCCATTTGGAAAGGGACAATTCTCATATCAAGTCTGTCAATGCTTAGCTTAAGTCCATTTTCTTGAAATAACCTTTAAGTTTTCTTTCATCTTAAACTTATCATAGGTCCTACGTGTTTAACTCCTTGTACAAACATGATCATGAGCTCTTTTAGTATTAGATGACCTTCATCGCAACCATTCATATATAAGATTTACATAACATAGTCATCTTATGTAAAGCATACAAGAGAATAATATCATAGCTTGTATTTTTTTAGTATTATCATGCTGTGACATTTAACATGTTCATATCCCAGAATATACATATAAAAACATCATACATACTTTCATAACATAACATCGTGATTCATAGGCTCACATAAACATTGTAGAGTGATCACAACTTCAGAAGACTTACCTCTTGCTTCAAAGAACCTTATTAATCTTACACAATTTTCATAATCATACATATTGAAATAATCAATAAAATATTCAAGAACAGCTCATCAAATCATGTAAAAGATCAATGCATAGCGTAGTAGAAGGGAAACGGTTCGTTAGAGGGTTCATTGAATTCTTAATTACAAGTCTAACATTTACACGTTATCAAATACCATAAACCGCCCATACGAAACTAAAAATCATAGAAACATTATGTATCACACGTCATTCAAACATTATCAATCAAAAACTCAGCAATTTGTGTGAAATTACTTATGGAGAACATTTACTTTTCGTTGGAAATCATAAATCTATTGTTAGGAAGAAAATTCGTTTTGTAGAGTAAAAACCATATTAATGAAGTTCTTGAAAACATATCTTGAAAGTACCTATTGGGGGAAGGAATCCCAAGAGTGAAAAAACCATTCCTTATGGATGAAGAATCCACAAAATTCTTATTGGAAATTTTGAAACCTTCGCCTTCTTCCCTAAGCTTTTCTTGTTCTTGAATTGTGCTTGGAAAAGAGAGTTGTTCTTGAGAGATTTAGAGAATTTTCATTTGATTTGATTTGGAAGTGTAACATGGTCTAAATTGACCAAATATATATCTATATCTATATATAAAGTATATCTATCTATATATATATATGTATCTATATATATCTTCTAGTCTCTATATGTTATCTCTATATCATCTCTCTCTCTAGCATCTGCGTCAAATCTGTCTCAAACCTCCTCCATACTCTATATACGCTCTAGCTGTATACCTCCATATAATATCGTGCGTCCCAGTATAACCCAAATGACCCTCTACTTAAATTACCAAAACGTTCTCCTAAATTGACTAAAAATATGAGAATTTGACTTTGCGCAATCTGAAAAATTTTGTGAAGGGTTTCGTCTTTGACTAGGATTTTGAATTAATTAATTATGTTTGTAATTTAATTAATTAAATGACCTAGTATAATTACTAATGTTCCCTAAGCCACTAGGACCATAACAAAACCCTTTGGACCATCCTAGGTTAGGTACTACGATGTTTCTTTAGTTATTACCCGACTAGTTTCACCCGATTAGGTTTTACGATTTCAAGTACACTAGTTAGATTATTTTAATTAATCCTAGGTTAGTTAATTAGTTAGGTAAGATATTTAGAGCCTAGTAATGGTTAGGAAATTATGCCCCATGTGTCTTTACCCGGACGCTCTCCTGCTCCCTAACCGTCCTAACCCAACTCGTTGGGGCATGTTCACTTGTTCTCTTAAACTTGTAATTGTTCATGTCTTTAAAATGTGTTGCTGCACATTTCTTGTCCAAGGACCCTCTCTATGTCTTTGGGCACTGATTAATCTACATGATAATTTTAAATGATCAAATTCTATGGTACCTTGGCTTGACAGTTGGATGGCTCGTACCTAATGTGTACAACTAAGAAATTAATATTTTTTTTCTTAGGGTTTTCATTGCAGATATAATTCCTAAACAAGCTTGGATTGGAGCGTTTGAACATCAAAGTACATCTTACTACATGGAAATTGGCTAAACATCAAGGTGTATTTTAAGTTGATATTCTCTAACATGCCCAATATTACTCAATATTGGGCATTTGGATGTCTATGTACCCCAGTAAAATTTATTGAAAAAACTTAAAGAATCTTTACTAGACAAGTACATTTTTTTGAGTGTTACATATCCTTCTTCTTAACTAACAAGACTGGAGCATCCTATGGATAAATACTAGGCTAAATAAAACTCTTTTCTACTAAATTGTTGAGTTGAAGCTTCAATTCTTTCAATTCAGGCAGAGCTATCCTATATGGAGGAGAAGAAGTGGGGTTTGTATCCGGCAATAAATCAATGCCAAAGTCAATTTCCCATTTGGGAGGAATTCCTATAAGGCCATTAGGAAAAACCAGAGGGAATTCCATCATTATTGGAACTGACTCAATAGAAGGAGTTTTACATTCTAGGTCCTTAACACTCACAACATGATATAGACAACCCTTGTCTATCATCTTACAAACCATTGAGAAAGAAATAATTTGACCTCTTGGTATAAAATTTCCCCCTTTCACTCTAGAATAGATTCATTTGAGAATTAAAACTTTACTACCCTTGTTCTACAATCTATGAAAGAAAAATATGCATGAAGAAAATCCATACCCAAGATGATATCAAAGTCAAACACGTCAAGTTATACAAAATCTACAAGAGGAACTCTATTGGGAAGCATTACAGGACATCTCCTATAGTCTCTTTTCGCAACCATAGAGTCACCCTTTAAGGTACAAACCGAAAAGGGTTCAATCAAAACAACGAGAAGTACATAAAACTTCCCTGATTCCAAAGGTGTAACAAAAGAAAGAGTAGCACATGATCAATCAATGCATAAACATTAAACGATAAATATTGTAACATACCGTTACAATGTTGGGAGAGTTATGTTTTTCACCCCTAGCCTTGTGTACATAGAAACAATTCTTTTATGGAGGTTCCGAACTAGGACCAGTTTGTTGATCTTTGCAATTCCCTTTGACTTGGATTCTCAATTTAGGATAATCTTTCACCATATGTACACCCTTGACACAACCATAACAACTATGAGTCACAACAAGAAATTCACCCACAAGTTTCTTACCACATTTACTATAAGTCGATCTCTCTTTCGGTGGATAAACATTTCTCCCCTTTTGATGTTTAGGATTAGAACCTCTATGATTGCGATTCTTGGATAAATTTGAAGCGACTTAATTTGAAAACCTCTTCTTATAATTAGGCTTGTCTTAAACATCAAGTATTTTCCTTAGATTACTATATTAAACTTGTGTAGCATGAACCATCAATATAGAAAGATCCATATTTTCATCAAGCATGGATACACCACATTCTTCTTCAAGCTATTTGGACACGCTAGTTACATAACGACACATTTCATCCCTAGCATTTGTAACCAAAGAGGAGGCATATTGGGATATCTTAATGAACATTAAGGAGTATTCTTTAACACTCATACCCCCTTGAAAAAGGTTAATGAACTCCTCCACATTAGATTCCCTTTGCTCCTTTTGAAAGAATCTGTCAAGAAAGGCCTTTCTGAAGATCTTCCAAGTCGTGGGACCACCTCCTAAAGCCCTACTATCCTTCTACTAATTGTACCATGTCTTATCCACATCCTTGAGTTGTAAGCCAAAAACTTCAACCTTCATATTATAACTCACCCCCATACAAACCAAGATCTTATAGACATCATCAAGGAAATATTGGGGTCTTCTTCAACTTTTGATCCAAAGAAAATGGAAGGATTCAACCTCGTGAAATTCTTAGTTAGCTTGCCATAGTACTAGCATATCGATTTTCTCGCGGAACAACCTCTCTGTTAGCTTGTGTCATAATGGCTTGAGCTTGAGTGTTTATGGCATGGGCCATTTGAAACAGGGATTCCCTCACCTCACCATCTGTCACGGCCGTAGGATTGATCAGAAGTTTATCATTCTCCGCAACTACCACTTTAGGAGGAAATTTTTTACCTTGGGGATTAGCTCCCGCATTCGCAATCTAATCTCCTACTCTTCTAGCGCATGTCCTTCTTGTGTTCATCTCCTATAACCACATGAAAGGTATTAGATTCTAAAAGACACATAGCATCAAAACTATAGAGACACAATATACGATTACCAAGAAAAGAAAAGTTTTCTAGTCATCATATAGCCTCTCATCCATAATTGTTGTGCGCTTCACAACCATGAAAATAAAACTAGGTAATGTGGTTTTATTAGATATTGATCCTAATGATATTATCCTAATCTTTTGATACCAAGTCAGTCACACCTAGAGAGCATCCCCTAGATGCGACCGGCGTCATCGTCCTCTCAGAGGACTCATATAAGACTTTAGCATTACTCATAACATGTCATCAATTAAAATTGCAGAAAAAATAAAACTTTTAATACTATGTGAAGTATATTTAGACTTCATACTTAACATTCATAATATCATAAAATATTCAAAAAATTTGTCTCATCTGTATAAAACCATCTAAAAACTAAGAATTTGGACTTAGCCAATAAATAGTATTTATGCCATGCGGGCCTTAATACAAAATAATCCAAAGAAAATAAGTGGAAAAAGAATATTGTTAAAACTACTAGTCTTCGTAAGCTATAATAATGAAAAAATAGAATCCCCGAGCATGACAACCTACCAACACTTGGAGAATAAGTTCCAAGCTTCTTCAATTGACCTTCTTAATCTTCAATGTCCGGATCATACATTTTTACCAATATAAATTAATGGGGTTAGTACACGACACGTACTAAGTATGAGTATATGAACATACCATTTAATTAAGCGTATGAAAAATGATCATTTATCATTTCATTGGAAATCATGCTAAGTCATATGAAAGTCTTCAGTAAACGTGCCATATGTTAAGGAATCCATAAACATAAAGCATAATTATTATCAAAGACATATAATCATAGAGTCATGCTAACAATTCTTACTCAAAAGATCTTATATAAATAACATACTAAACATTTACCAATGATCACATCCCCAATCTACATATGCAATGGTCATACGAAGCCCCATATCCCCACAAAACCAAGTACATAAAATAGGATTCCATAAATAAAGGTTTGATTCATGTAAGTTGTAACATAAGTACTTATCACCTCAAAAACAAAAATATGGACCAATAACATGTTCATTAACACAACCAACTTCATATTAGTGTAACAACATGTATCATAATTATCATATCTTTCATATCATCATATTACATAAGAACAATCTCCTAGCACATTCTTTAGAGTTAAGTTGTGCAATGTCTAAGTAGAGTCTAATACCCCTACCTATACTAAGTCGATTCTTCAAGTCACCCTAGTCAATAACCATTACTTGCCTTTAATTTTACATGAGGGAACATACGCGTCTATCGACATAGACAATGTATGCCGACTAATTTCCAACTTAAGAACTTGGTAAGCCTAAATCTAGATCACTATAAGTCCAGTAAGACCCATGGGAGCAGGCAACAGATCTTTAGGTGTTCCGTACTACAATAAGACTTGCCAAAGACTTCTAATATCCAATATGCGTGATATAAGCTGAGTAATATCCAAGGTCATTTTTATTATTAAATCATTGTCATCTATATTAAATTTTGATAATCTTTTCTATAACTCGAAGATTATTATAAACAAAGTTAATTAGAACTTAATGAGTTAATAAAACAATAAATTATCCTACTTATTTAAATAAATCACATGATTTCTAACAGCCCAGACACCCTAAGGATTTAGCTATTCATACTACCTATTTTGTGCCATAAACTTAGCTCTTATACCATTAGAGTTATCGAAATTGCAGAAATAAATGAAAGTGCAGAGATAATAAAAGTCTTACAAAATAGGCAAACTTGTTTTTGATCTTTAAACATTTTACAACAATAGAAATAGATAGAGCTTCAGGAAAAATTTATGTTCTTAAATTTATTGATGTTTCAATAATTTCTTACATCGCCTTATATAGACGAAAGAGGATAAGGAAAAATCCACTGAAGCCTTTTTTCTTTTGGCTATGTCGTTTTCTTTTGCCAGTGCTTTGCTTTTGATAAAGGAAAGATTCACTTCATTATTTTTGTTCCTCCCTACTTTTTCTTTTAGAATGCATCTTGTCCTTTCGACTTTATTCTTTAGTAAAGGTCCTTGTCTGGCTACCTATATGGCTTTGTTTATGAGAAGGTCTGGTTGGCCATTGCTTTGAGGTGCTGATTGGGTCTCTGATTTTAATGATGAAATTTCATTCTTCCATTTTGATTATCTTAACAAAGATTCAATCTATTTGAGACTCCTTTGTTTCTTTCTTATTACTGCCGGTCTTTTAGAACTGTACTAGAAATAATTATTCCGTTCTTAATACCTCAATTAGAATTTAATCAGAATGATTTAAATATGAATTTGCTAAAGCCTTTAGATTTAGCATATAACCATTATCATCACTTTGAGAGGATGCTTCTTGAAGAAGTACTTTAATTGCAAGTTCATCTGCATTATTATCTAACTCAGATAGAGATTTTTCAAGTGTCTTCTTCAATTCACTCTTTGAGGGTGAAACTTTTGATAATGTCTTCTTACTTAAAGATGGAGGTGTATCTTTTTTGGCTGGAGACAAACCTTTGAATCAGATTTCATTAGAAAGGAACTTAATCGTGTCAAAATTTGCAATAACAAACGTCCAAATTAAAATATAAGATGAACTTTTTTTAAGCAAAACTTACAGAGCTTTATGTTCTCTGGTAGTGTTGATATGCCTTCATCAATTCTGAACTGAGGATATTTCTCAGCAAATTGTCGAGGCATTACTTGTTTATTATCACCAAAGCAGCTCCACCATTTGTAAAACAATCTTGGGATAGTAGAAGCAAGAACTTCTGTAAAATATTTAACAAACCAGGTTTGGGTTGTAGGTCTAACATACAGGAAGCTTATCCAGGCATTCTTATAGTTATACCAATTATAAGTTTGTGGGTTAAATCTCTTCGAGAGATTAATAGGAGTTTTCAAATGGTCTACAGGCCAATTCAAAGGAGATAATTTTTTTTAATTATGAACATAGAGTAAGCAATGCTATCTTGGTCAGATTTGTCTCCTAACTCATGTTCAATCTCAACTTATCATGTATCGACAAGGATGAATTCAAAATATCTTCTGGTTTTCAAGGAATTATCTGTTTCTACATAATTCTTGTTTGTATAAATTGGTTTTAAGAGATGTTTTATTTCATACACTTCATATTCCTTGTCTAAAGCAAAGATAGGAAAAACCTGTAGAGAAACAATTTAAAATTTCTCTTTCTCTTTGTCAGCAGTTTTAACACTACTTGGAGAGACAGCTTCTGCAAACCTTTGGGGCTGTTTCATATCGTTACAATCACTTGTTTTCTCTTGGGAAAATCTAAGTTCTCCGCTTGGTGATGAAGTTGAGTTGTCCTCTTTTTCCTTTAGAAAAGGCTTCTTCAAGATCTATATTTTTGAAAAACTATATTGAGGAAGTTAAGGAGGAATAATTGGACGCAGTTGGGCTAAAGCCGAATACCTGTATAAATAAGGCCTTGTATGATTTATTTCAAACCTTATTGAAATGGGCTTAATGCTCTTGTTGGGCCACTTTTATCAGGTATGGCTTGTTGTTTACCCGCTATGGGCCTAATCATTGGTCTGCTCATGTTTACCCTACAAGAATTCTCTAGTTAGATAATCTTGTAAAGAATTATTTTCACCTTTAATAAATTCGATTTAGAAATCTAAGTTGGCTAATAAGGTTTGTCATCTGGAAAAAATTTGTTTAGAAATAATATTCTTAACATCCTTTTGAAGGATTTCTCTAAGATATTTACAATATACCCTAAGCAAGAATTCATTATTGATTAAATCATCTTGGAACATAGTAATGGAAAGAACAATAACAAGAATTTCGTTTTTAATCGTGCTATAATATTTCTGAGCGGAATTCCTGATTCCTGAGGTATAGCGAACCAATTACTCTGAAGAATTGGGGGTTTTCCTTTGTTTAAGAATACCACCATATCCAATGTAAGATGCATCAGTCTCAACCATCATAAGAAATTATGGATTAGAGATACCAAGACAAGGGATATTCTTAACCATAGTCTTGAGTAAGATAACTACATTGGTGTGATTGTCACACAAAGGAGACATGTTCTTTTTTAACCGTGAAAAAGAGGTTTGCAAATATGTCTAACTTTGGGAATAAATTCATCAACATAATTGAGACTTTTTAAAATTCTCTGCAGCTATGTTTTATCCAAAATGACATTTGGAAACTTATCAGAAAACTCAATTGTTCTGCATATTTGTTTATAGGTACCTTGATAAAGATCATGTCCTAAAAATCATATTTTTGTTTGAAATAATTTAATCTTTTTAGCACTAATTACCAAACCATTGTGGGCTTATAAAGATTAAAGAAAACATTTAAATGTTTGCAATAGAATTTTTCTTCGGCAGAGATTAACACATCCATCACTGTAGACAATTGAAATATGCTATTATGATTCAAATTGAATTCACAGTATATTTTGAAATTCATATGGGGCATTCTTAAGTCCAAAAGGCATGACTTTCTATTTATATTTTCCAAAACGGGATATTGAAAGAAGTTTTATATTTATCCTTTTCAGCAATTTGAATTTGCTAGAAACCTGATTTTAAATAAAATTTGTTGTAAATATTTACTTTAAAAGTTCACTTGAAAAGATTCCTTTTGTTAGGAATCGTATAGAGAATCCATTTTAAAACTGAGTTTAAAGGCTTGTAATTAATTACAAGTCTTGGAGAAACTCGTTCTTGTTCATCTGCATTGTAAACATAAAATGTTGAACAACTCCAAGGTGATTTTGAAGGACGAATAATTTTATTATTCAAAAGGGTTTTTATTTCATCCTTGAAGATTTCAATTAATTCATGATTCATCTAAATAGGCCTAGCTTTCGTAGAACTGGCCTTTTCATCAAATCCATCAATGTGTGGTAAATCTATAATGTGGGTCTTTCGATCCCAAAATGTGTTACAAAATTCTGAGAAAATTTCACTTTAAAATGTCTTTTGAAGATTAGTAACTTCAGAAACTATTCTCGGGGTTTTTTAAAATTTACTCAATTTTTTTTATTTTAATATCTTCTTTGAGAAAACAAATCTGATAGAGTTTAAATGCAGTTTGTCTATGCAAAAAAATACTTTCTTGAAGAGAAAGTGTCTTGATAAAAGGGAACGAAATTTCTTTTAATAAAATTTTTATTTTAATTGAATCAAAATCAGAAATTTAAGGTTTTATCTGAGTGATGAAAGGTATACCCATAATAATTTCTTCATTAGTGTGTTTTCTTATGACAAAATCATTAGTAAGGGAAAGACTGTCATTGTAGAAATGAGCATTAGAAAGTTCATATTTTATACAGATACGCTCACCAGTCGCACTTTATATCTTAGTAGTTCCCTTCTGGAGGTACTTAGTTGGAAATAAACCTTCAACAATGCAATTTCTATCTGCACCACTGTCTAACAGAGCAATTTTGTTAAGAACAAAATTAGAATTAACAACTAGTTTAATCATAATGTGAGAACTTTGAGGTCTCACTTTTGTAATCATATTAATACCTGTATGAGTATTACCTGTATTAGTTACATCTCTAGGTGATGAAGGAGAAGACTGAGGGTCTTCAGAATTTCCTTCTTCATTATCAAAATGAACTTATTCTTTTCCTTTAAGTGATACTTTAGCTTCTTTTTAAGAATTGTTGTGCTAAAGCATCTATTTCAATCTTATTATCTCGTCACTTAACTTTTTTAACTACTTCCTTGAGAAAGATAACTTCTGCTCGATGTTCATTGATAGTTTGATTTCCGTCTTAATTTGTATACCTTTGTTGGCATATGTCTTCATACTTATAGGATTCACTCCTTGTACTCATTATCCTTTTTTTAGTGACAAGCTTTTGATCTCTCCAAAAATAACCTCTCTAGATCCATCATCTTGATATGCTCAATAGTTGCACATAAGTTTTCTTTTTTTTCCCTGCAAAATCTTCGTGAAGTCTCTGATAGATGGCTATCCCATGACAAAATGCTTTCCTTGGTAATTGCATGCTTGTCTCCACTATCTTCTGAACTGTAGCACATTAAGGAATTCTTCGTCCTCAATTTCTTCTTATGAAGAGGAATCCGAATCGGATTCTTCTTCTTTTAATATAGACAGAAACTTTTCCTTAGTTTCTTTATCAACTTCAAGAATATTGATTTTCTTTTTTTTTCTTTTGTTTTTTGGAAAATAAGGAGACTCGTGTCCTGCCTTTCCACATGTCCAACACTTTTCTTCTTTAGTTGTGTTGTGAGAGGTTTTCTTTCCATTAGGATATCCTTCCCTTTATGAGAATATTTTTTTAGGTGATGATTTTTTTGATCGATCTTCTTCGAACCTTATTCTGAGGGTTCTTTAGATTGGAATCAAAGTCTTGATAAAGCTTCCAGTTTTTACTTGAGAAAGTTTTTTTTCTTTCATAATTGTTCCTTAGCTCGGATAGTACATCGCTTCCATTGCTAGCAAATGATTATCTGTAAAACCTCCATAGGTCATTTTTGAATAAGGAATTTTACCTTCACATTGATATCTAATTTTGGATCGAACCTTTTCTGCAGGTAATCCACTAAGGAATCGCTCTTTTCAATAATCATTGTTACAGTCATCTCTTAGCATGACCTTTGTAATAAACATATCTTTATACCACCTGAAATCTGTCAATTTCTTGCAGTAAAGATTGTTTAGAATCTCTAAACTCCTATCTTTAAATAGTCGTGGTTCTCCCACGAAATGTTTAGCAATTCTATAAAGTAGAGTCTCAGTCGCTTCCTCAACTACCTCTACCGATGTAGTAGTTTGTACACCTTCAGTCTTGACAATATTCTTGTTTTTGCAATAGCATTAAGAATTTCATTTCTATTTTGTTCTGTGAGATAATTGTCCCACCAATTTCTGAGAGTACCTTTAAACCCTTCAACTATCCTGCTAGCTGCTTGTTTATCGGTACATTTTTCTATTTATAGGTTGTGATGTTCATGCCCATCTCTTGGGATTTATTGTATATTTGGCCATCATCCATTCCATCAATATTCAATTATGTTATACCTGTGCCATCTGCAACACTCTGGGGATGCATATTGTTTTCCTCAAACTGGATATTAGGAAAAGAGGGTCAAGGATAAAAGTTTTTGGAGTTAGGAAGGCTTTCTTTTAAGTCATCCACCTTATCTATGTGAGTAATTTTAATTCTTTTAAGTTGATGATTAATCCTTTCTATTAATGATGGAGAGTTGTTGAATTCACTATATGGTTTGGGAAAATCTTTTGGAGAGAATTTATGGATTTTAAAAATGGGGTTGGTATCTAAATTGAAACCAGATTTTGAAGAACTGGGTTTGTTACCACTCTGGCTGGTACCACTATAATTATACTTTGAATCTTCAATCGGTTTTGAAACTACATTACAAAGTTGATTAGTATAATTATTTTGTTCAAATACCTTGTTGATATCTTAAACTGTTACAATGGTTGTTCCTTTACTTTCAGAAGCCTTTTTGAAAGGAGCTGCCTTTAAAACATTCTTTCTGTAAGGAATGTTTAATCCTTCAAGAGGAGGAGTAATACCTTCGACAACCTTATCTTTGGTATGCCACCTGTTTTTACCAAAACCTGAAGCGATGAATTGGTTTCATCAATTTGGCCCGAACATTCAAACCACTTGAAGATTTCAAATTCTGTTTTGAATCTCTTCATATCCTTATACCATTTGATTTTGAACAAGACTCATTGTTCTCTTGCATTTGTATCAACATACCATGATTTCTATAAAGAATGTTTGGAAATCATCCACCACTTATTGATCTTATTCGTATCATGAGTAAAGTTATCAAATCAATTGCTAACTCCTATAGAATCATTTTTCTTATGAGAAGGGGTTTTCATTTTCCTTAGAGTAGGTCAATAAGTGGTGGATGAGTTTCAAACATGCTTCAAATAAATTATTGTATGTTGATACATACCCAAGAGAACAAAGATTTTGTTAAAAAATAAATGGTTTAAGGATATGAATCGATTCAAAACAGAAATTGAATTCTTCAAGTGGTTTGAATGTTGTAGCCAAATTGATGAGACTAATTCATCGTTTCATGTATTTTTGAACAGGTGGCATACCAAAGATAAGGTTGTCGAAAGTATTGCTCCTTCTCTTGAAGGATTAAACAGTCCTTACAGAAAGGATGTTTTAAACGCAGCTCCTTTTAAAAAGCCTTCTTAAAGTAAAGGAACAAACATTGTAACAGTTGAAGATATCAACAAGGTATTTGAATTGCATAATTATATTAATCAAGTTCTTCATGTTGTTTCTAAACATATTGAAGATTCAAAGTATAATTATAGTGGTACCAGCCAGATTGGTAACAAACCCAGTTCTTCAAAATCTGGTTTAAATTTAGATACCAACCCCATTTTAAAAAACCATAAATTATCTTATGAAGATTTTTGCAAACCAGATAGTGAATTCAACCACTCTCCAAAAATCCTAGAAAGGATTAATGATCATCTTAAAAGAATTAAAATTACTCAGGAAGATAAGGTGGGTGCCTTAAAAGAAAGGCTTCCTCATTCCAAAAACTTTTATCCTTGACCCTGTTTTCCTGACATCCAGTTTGATGAAAACAATATGCATCCCAGAGTGTTGCAGATGGCACATGTATAACAGAATGGAATATTGATGGAATGGCTGATGGACAAATCTACAATAAACTCCAAGAGATGGGCATGAACATCACAACCTATAAATGGTAAAATTCTACCGATAAACAAGCAGCTAAAAGGATAGTTCAATGGTTTACAGGTACTATCAAAAATTGGTGGGACAATTATCTCATAGAAAGAAATAGAAATGAAATTGTTAATGTTATGGCAAACAAGAATATTGTGAAGACAAAAGTTGAACAAACCACTACATCGGTAGAGGTTGTTGAGGACACGACTGCTACTCTACTTTGTAGCATTGCTAACATTTTGTGGGAGAACCACGACTATTTCGAGATAGGAGTTTAGATATTCTAAAAAATCTTTACTGCAAGAAATTTACAGATTTCAGGTGGTATAAAGGTATTTATTACAAAGGTCATGCTAAGAGATGACTGCAATATTGATTATTGAAAAGAGCGAATCCTTAGTGGATTACCTTCACATTTTTGCAGAAAAGGTTCGACCCAAAATTAGAGATCGATGTCAAGTAAAAATTCTTAGTTAGAAATGATCTATGGAGATCTTACGAGCTTAATTTATTTTGTAGCAATGGAGCTATGTACTGATCTGAAGCTAAATAACATCTTAAGAAAGATAAAAAATTCTCAAGTAATGAACTTTGAAGCTTTTGTCAAGACTTTGGAAGCCCCCTTCAGCAAGAAAGGTTTCGAAGAAAGATCGATTAAAAAAATCATCACCTAAAAAAAGATCCTCAAAAAGGAAAGGATATTCTAAAGGAAAGAAAGCCTCTCACAGCACATCTAAAGAATACAAGTGTTGGACATGTGGAAAGTCAGGACACAAGTCTCCTGATTGTCCAAAGAACAAAAAAAAGAAGAAGAAAATCAATATTCTTGAAGTTGATGAAGAAACTAAGAAAAAGTTTCTGTCTATATTAAAATAAGAATAAATAGATTCGGATTCCTCTTCAAAAGAAGAAATTGAGGGTGAAGAATTCCTTAATGTTGCTCAAGTTGCAGAAGATAGTGGACAAGAATGCAATTGCAAAGAGCATTTTCTCATGCTGATAGCCAATCTATCAGAGTACTCTCAGAAGATTCTGCAGAAAACTTATTTGCAACTATTGAGCATATCAAAGATGATGATGCTAGAAGAAGCTATCTTTTGGAGCTTCAAAAGCTTGTCACTAAACAAAAGGAGAAAGAAGTTACAAGGAATGTAACTCCTTTCAGCATGAAATAAATCATGAAAAGGTATACAAATAAGAAGGAAGAACCTTCTATCAATGAACTTCGAGCAGAAGTTAACATTTTCAAGGAAAAAGTTAAAGAAGTTAAGTCACTAATTAACAAGATTGAAATTGATGCTTTAGCACAACAATTCTTAAAAGATGCTAAAGTATCACTTAAAGGAAAAGAATCAGTTCATTCAGATAATGAAGAAAGAAATTCTGAAGACCCTCAGTCTACTCCTTCATCACCTAGAGATGAAACTGATACAGGTAATACAAATGCAGGTATTAGTATGATTACAAAAGTGAGACCTCAAAGTTCTCACATTATGATTAAACTAGTTGTTAATTCTAATTTTGTACTTAACATAATTGCTCTGTTAGACAGTGGTGCAGATAGAAATTGCATTGTTGAAGGTTTAATTCAAACTAAGTACCTTCTGAAGGGAACTACTAAGCTATACAGCGCGACTGGTGAGGGTATCTGTACAAAATATAAACTCTCTAATGCTCAAATTTGCAATGACAACATTTTCCTTACTAATGATTTTGTCATAACAAAAAACATTAATGAAAAAATTATTTTTGGTATACCTTTCATCACTCAGATAAAACCTTATATTTCTGATTTTGATTCAATCAAAAAAAAAATTTAGGAAAAGAAAATTCGTTTACTTATATCAAGACACTTTCTCTTGAAGAAAGTAAATTTTTTCATAAACAAACTGCATTTAAAATCGATCAGATTTGTTTTATCATAACATATATAAAAACCACGGGAACGGTTGCTAAAATTACTAATCTTCAGAAGAAATTTGAAAGTGAAATTTTCTATGAATTTCCTAACACATTTTGGGATCGAAAAACGCACATTATAGATTTACCATACATTTATTGATTTGATGAAAAGACCATTTCTACGAAAGCTAGGCCTATTCAGATGAACCATGAATTAATGGAAATTTTCAAGGAAGAAATAAGAACCCTTTTGAATAATAAAATTATTCGTCCTTCAAAATCACCTTGGAGTTGTTCAACATTTTATGTTAACAATGCAGCTGAACAAGAACGAGGTTCTCCAAGACTTGTAATTAATTACAAGCCTTTAAACTCAGTTTTAAAATGGATTCGCTATCCGATTCCTAACAAAAGGGATCTTTTAAAGAGAACTTTTAAAGCAAATGTTTACAGAAAATTTGATTTAAAATCAGGTTTCTGGCAAATTCAAATTGCTGAAAAGGATAAATATAAAACTGCTTTCAATGTCCCGTTTTGACAATATGAATGGGATGTCATGCCTTTTGGGCATAAAAATGCCCCATCTGAATTTGAAAATACATAGAATTCAATTTTTAATCATATTAGCAATATTTCAATTGTCTACATTGATGATGTGTTAATGTTCTCCGAAGACATTGATTCTTATTTCAAACATTTAAATATTTCTTTAATATTACTAAGCACAATGGTTTGGTCATTAGTTGTAAAAAGATTAAATTATTTCAAACAAAAATCAGATTTTTAGGACATTATCTTTAACAAGGTACCTATAAACTAATTTGCAGAACAATTGAGTTTTCTGATAAGTTTCCCAATGTCATTTTTGATAAAATCAGTTGTAGAGATTTTTAGGAAGTCTAAATTATGTTGCTGACTTTATTCCCAAAGTTAGACATATTGCAAAGCACTTTTTTGACCGGTTAAAAAAGAATTCGTCTCCTTGGAGTGAAAATCACACCAATGCAGTTATTTTACTCAAGACTATGGTTATGAATCTCCCTTGTCTTGCTATCTCTAATCCATAATTTTTTATGATAGTTGAGGCTGATGTATCTGAAAATGGATATGGTGGTATTCTTAAACAAAGAAAAAACCCCAATTCTTTAGAGCAATTGGTTCTCTATACCTCAGGAATAGGGAATTCCGCTCAAAAAAAATATAGCACGATTAAGAAAGAAATTCTTGTTATTGTTCTTTCCATTACTAAGTTTCAAGATGATTTAATCAATAAAGAATTCTTACTTAGAGTAGATTGTAAATCTGCTAAAGAAATACTCCAAAAGATTGTTAAGAATATTGTTTCTAAAAGTTTTTTTTGCCAGATGGCAAGCCTTATTAGCCAGCTTTGATTTTCTAAGCGAATTAATTAAAGGTGAAGAAAATTCTTTATCTGATTTTCTAACTAGAGAATTCTAGCAGGGTAAACATGAGTAGACCATAGATTAGTCCCATAGCGGGTCAACAACCAGCCAGGCCCAATACAAGTGGCCCAATAAGAGGATCAAGCCCTTTTGCAATAAGGTCTTATATAAAACATACACAGACTGATTTAAATAGGTATTCGGCTCTGTCACAACTGCCTCCAATCATTCCTCCTGAAGTTCCTCAGAATAGTTCGTCAAAAATCTTGATCTTGAAAAGCCTTTTCTTAAGGAACAAGTGCCCTGTTCATCTTCATCACCATGCGGAGAACTTAGATTTTCCCAAAAGCAAACAACTGACTGATAAACTTTGAAATAGACCCAAAGTTTTGCAGAAGCTTTCTCACAAAGTAGTGTGAAAACTACTCCCAAAGAGAAAAAGAAATTTGAAATGGTTTCTCTACAATTTTTTCCTATCGTTGCTTTAGACAAGGAATATGAAGGGTAGTAGATCAATAATTTCTTAAAACCAATTTATACAAACACGAATTATATAGAAACAGATAATTCCTTGAAAACCAAAAGATATTTTGAATTCATCCTTGTCGATACAGGATCAGTTGAGATTGAACATGAGTTAGCAGAGAAAGCTGACCCAGATAGCATTGCCTAATCTATGTTCACAATTAAAAAAATTATCTCCTTTCTATTGGCCTGTAGATCATTTGCAAACTCCTATTAATCTCTCTAAGAGATTTAACCCACAAACCTATAATTGGTATGACTATAAGAATTCCAAGATAAACTTCCTGTATGTTTTACCTACAACCCACACTTGGTTTGTGAAATATTATACAGAAGTTAAAGATTCTAATATACAAAGATTGTTCTACAAATGGTGGAGATGCTTTGGTTGAAATAAACAAGTAATGCCTCGACAATTTACTGAAAAATATCCTCAGTTCCAGATCGATGAGTATCAACACTACCAGAGAATATAATGCTTTGTATGTTTTTCCTTAAAAAACATTTATCTTATATTATAAGTTGGACGCTTGTTATTGCAGATTTTGACAGAATTATGTTTCTTTCTACAGAAATCCGAGTGAAAGGTTGGTCTCCAGCTAAAAAGATACACCTCCTTCTTCAATTAAGAAGACATTATCAAAAGTTTCACCCTCAAAGAGTGAATTGAAGAAGAGACTTGAAAAAGCTCTAACTGAGTTAGATGATAATGCAGATGAAGTTGCAACTAATCTACATTTTGAAGAAGCATCCTCTCAAAGCTATGACAATGGTGATATTCTAAATCCAATGTCTTTAGCAAATTCATATTTAAATTCATTTGATTAAATTCTGTTTGAGGTATTAAGACTGGAAAAATAACTCTTTCTAATAGAGATCTAAAAGATCAGAACTATTAAGAAATAAACAAAGGAGTCTGAAAGAGATGGAATCTTTTTAAAGATAATGAAAATGGAATAATGAATTTCATCATCAAAAATCAGAGGACCCAGTAAGCACCTACAAAGCATGGCCAACCTGGACCTTATCATAAACAATAGCCAATAAAGGTGGCAGACAAGGACTTTACCAAAGATAGATTTGAAAGGAAAAGATGCCTTCTCAAAATAAAAAATAGTGGAGGAAAATAAAGAAGTTATCTTGCTTTATCAAAAGCAAAAGCAATGGACGAAAACGAAGAGCAAATAAGAAAATAAGCTTTACGATTTTCCTTACCCTCTTTCGTCTATATAAGGCGATGTAGTAAATTATTGAGATCATTAGAAAATTCATGAACATAAATTTTTCTTGAATGATTTATCCATTTCTCTTACTGTAAAGCTTTTGATGATCAATAAAGAAGTTTGCCTATTTTCTAAGTATTTTATTATCTCTGCACTTTCGGTTATTTGCGCAAATTCGATGCAGATTTTGTAGTAATTGTCTACTCATTGTGATGAAAAGCATGGTATGAGTTCTAATAGATATATATGATGTGGTCTTGTACTTATATTCACTAGATTGGTCTTAATGAATACATGATCAAGGTTTTTTACTTGAATGTAATTTTCCTCATTTGCTATGTTGATGTATGAATTGGATCTTAAGGCTTGTAGTCTTATGATAGGTTTACTAAGTGTGTGTGATGGTATGGGACTTTACATATACATTGCACTAGTAGGTCTAGAGTAGGATTTTGAGTAAGGGCTTATAGTGTATTTATGTGAAATGAAGTGAGAATATGTGCAAGTTGATGTAGCTTTCTGTAATATGGTTATAGTATTGACTTAAATGTAAGTTTGAGGTATTACACTTCTATGATGGTATGTGTGGACTAAGTAAGTTGTAGGTATGGTATTCCTTGTGGCCTTAAGGTGATACATTGCACCATGTATTAATAGAGCGTAACTTGGGAATTTATGAAGTTAAATAAAAACATATTAACTGTTAAAAAAGAATATGCTTACCGTAAACGGAAAGTTTGTTACTATAATGTTACATCAAATATGGCTTAAATTTTATGTGTTAGCTTATATGATATTTGGCCTTTGAATATTTATAGATGAAGTATGTGAATGATCTAAATGCTATTACATAAAGGTTTTATGAAGAGTTACTAAAAAGGCATGAAGTATGGTTTCAAGAAAATGTCCCTTTTAATGCATGCTTTGTGGATTGTTTCCATAGTTAGTGCATTATTGTACTAACTCCATTCTTCTATACTCTTTACAGAAAGTGTAGGTTATGGATGTAAAAATCATGGTGTCTATGTAAAGGAGCTTGATATGTGATCCACAAGCTCAAGGAAAGGACATCTTAAGACCAAGGATGTCCTAACGTCTAGTTTACTGTAGAGTTATGAATAAGTCTACTAATGTATTATGTTGTACATGCCGTTTCCCTAAAGTACTCTTATGATGTTGAGTCTAGGATGGAAAAAAAAGACTAGAGTCTTTAACTATGTATGATGATATTCAGTATATATGATTTAATATTTCTAGCATATGATGCACTGAGAAAGTTTTATATTTTCCTCTAAATTTACATATGACAATGCGATGATAAGTATGGGCTTCTATAATACCTATGAGAAGTAAAGTACGCCATATTACTTCTAGGGAATGCTCCTCTGATGTGAGGAAAGGTCATGGCAAACGTCAATGTGAACGTGAACGTCAATGTGAACATCAATGTGAAAATCAATTTAAACGTGAATGTCAACGTAAACATCAACATCAACATGAACGTTAACGTTAAAGTGAACATCAATGTTAATGTTAATATCAACTTCAATGTGAACGTCAACGTAATGTAAATGTTAACATCAACACAAACATCAACAAAAACGTAAACTTCTATATAAACGTAAGATCCAACAATAACCTCAATATCAACATCAACATCGATGTCAACATCGTAGTAAATTGAACATTAATGTCATCATCAACAATAACGTCATCGTCAACGTAAACATCAATATGAATGTCAACGCGAATATCAACATCAATGTTAACGTCATTGTGAACATCAACGATAATGTAAAAGTCAATGTAACCGTAAACGTCAATGTTAACGTCAACATCACGTAAATGTGAACGTGATCGTCAAAGTCAAGGTAAATGTGAATGAAAAATTCAATGTAAACATGGATATTAACGTCAATGTTATATCAGCCTCAACACACATGTAAATGTCAGTGTGAACGTCAATGTCAATGTTAATGTAAACATAAATGTAAATGTAAATGTAAACGTCAGCATCAACATGAACATGAATATAAAATTAATGACAACGTCAATGTCAAGGTTAACGCCAATGAGAACATCGACGTGAACATCAATGTTAACGTAAATGTGATCATGCATGAGTTAGATTTTATGAGAGCAAATACAAGGAGGGATCCCAATAATGTCCGCAATAGTCCACCCAATAGCTCTTTTGAACCTTTTTAGAACCTTCACCAAACTTTGAACTTGATCTTCATTCAGGTCTGATGCAATGATTACCGGCAAAGTGTCACCATTTCCTAAGAATTCATACCTGAGATGAGGTGGGGGAGCTTTTAGTTCTAATTTTGGAGCCTCCTCTATAGATGGTTTCGCGGGTGGGGACTCGCGATTCTTCATATCTAGCTCATATTTCTTTTGTTTAAACCGAACATCACCTCGGTCAAGAGCCGCGACTAATAACTCATACTTTTCAATGCAATCGCTATCAAAATTCATTATTACTGCCACTAATGCTTCTACACCTAGACGTTCTTCTATTTGTGTCTCAGATGTTTCACCCATGTTGCAGGATATAGTAGATACCGATTGGAGCTCACCACTCTTCCTCATGGACCTACTAATGTTAAAGGTCACTTCCTCATTGTTCAACCAAAATTTCATGTGCCCCTTTTCCATGTCTACTAAGGCTCTTCCCGTAGCAAGGAATGGCCTCCCAAGAATAATGGGCACTTCAAAATCGACTTCACAATTAAGAATAACAAAATCTGCCGGAAATATGAGCGACTACACTTTTACTAGCACATCTTGGAGTATCCCTATAGGCCTTTTTACTGTTCAATCAGCCATCAGTAGCCGCATCGCAGTAATCTTTGGATCACCCAAACCCAACTTGTTGTAAATCGAGAGGGGCATGAGATTTATGCTTGCCCCCATATCACATAATGCTTTTGCAAAATGTAATAGCCCGATTGTATAGGGAATAGTGAACGCACCTGGATCTTCTTTCTTTTGGGCCAGAGATATTGTAGAAATAGCACTACAATGCTGCATTCTATAATCATCCTCAAAAGTGACCGATCTTTTCTTTGTGACCAGATCTTTCCTGAACTTGGCGTAACCGGGCATTTGTTCTAAAGCTTCTACCAAAGGAACATTGACAGAAAGTTGCTTCAAAATTGTTATAAAACGCTGATATTTATCGTCCTCGGTCGTTTTCAATAATCTTTGAGGAAATGGGGGGTGGTGGCCTAGGCATGGGAGTTACCTTTTTAGGCACTTCATCATCTTTTACAGTGTTATCCTCTAATTCACCATCAACATCTACCACTTTTTGAGTATCTTTGTCACCTTTTTCTCATTAGACGGCATAGGTGGGTCAATGGTTTGCTTGCCACCGCGAGTAGTAATTGCCATACAATGTGTATCATTTTTTTGATTTTGGACAGTGTTGCTAGGAAGAGTGCCTGGTTGCCGTGTGTTCACAGTCGCAGATAATTGGGCCAATTGTAACTCAAGTTGCTTAATCGATATTGCATGCGTATCGACTTTTTGCCCAATACCCGATAAATCATTCCCTCAAACTCTTATTGTAATCATCACTAGCATCGAACCTCCTCGTCATTTTAGGAAACATTCCGCAACTCACGACCTTACTAGCTCCACCATTAATAGGGAGTAACTAAACGAGTTTTAGGAGGAACATAGGGTCCATTCCTGTCGTTCTATAACACGTGACCCCATGTTGAGTTGTTGTCAGAGATTTGTAGTTTTCACATCTCGGAACATAATAACACTCACAATTGTGTTACCATAGTTTCGACCTTGGTTCCCTTGACCTTTGGCGCCATTTCTCCTAATAGAGCATTCGCACTGGACGGAACCCCCCGTCTGTTCATTACTTCATAGGAATCCTCATCATAATATTACTCATCGTTGTGTGGCGGTGTTTGGACAGAGTTGACGCACCACAAGTTGCAGGTTTTAGTACCCCAACCCAAGCTCGGTTCTCATCGAGCCATTTCTTCGCGAATCTCATTTTGTGGCTGGTTGTGAGTGGAACTGCACTGCGAAGTGTTTCTCCCTGCTATAAAAACTCCTAGTACTAAAAGCGTGTTATTCCCAAAGAATTTTCTCTAATTTTTCAGCCATCTCCGCATAAGCCGACATTCCCCATAGATGCACCTGCAATCGTGTCCAATATTCTTTATTATTATCATCCGTCCCTATTAGAAGTATTCCTCAGTGAAAACTTACATCTATTACGTGATTTGGAAACATTTCTAAAAAAATGAGGGGGAAATCTATCCCAAGAACTACTAACTGATTCTGGGTAGTACCACAAAGTTATTCACTCTGTCTTTGTGGGTTATTTCTTTGAGAAAGGATAGTAGCGTGCTAGAAGGGACATCCCAGTGGTTCCAAGTTAATATTGAGTTGTATCGGAGCTTATTTTTTTTTTTTTTTTTTTTGTGAAACCACAAGGCAGCCTCTCCCGTCAGTGATATGGAAACACTCTGAGCACCTATTACATCTGAAAGCCAAAATCGGCCCCTTCACAGCTTTTACACACTACCCTTACCATAGAAATAGCGGCATGTGGATTTCAAAAGGTAGCATGAAAACCAAAGCTTTGGTATGAGCATTTGCATCAAGCTCATAGGTAACACAAAAGTAGGCTGTGGGTAGAGGAGGCCAAAAACCAGTGGCCCATCGGAGTCTGCCTATGTTAGCATAGTCTCTGTAGTATGCTGGGGCCGTGGAGTGAGATTGTCCCCTCTGTTGGTGTTAAACGGGAGCATCGTGTAAACAACTGACCATGAAATCAACCGAAAGCTGGGAGGTTCTAGGTTCTGATCATATAATTTATTCCCAAGTTTGATAATATTGGCAGTGTACGCTTATTAGTGATCGTACGGAAACAATGGTTCTTTTCCTCTCCTTGTATTTGGGAATAAAGGGGATAGTACAAAAAAAATCAAAAACAATTAAATAAAGTAAAATCAAGAAAATATCAACTAAAAACTATAGTAATAAGTCAAGTGAATATAAAATATATCTCCGGCAGCGGTGCAAAATTTGATCGCGCAATTTACTTCTCAAATAAGAAGTAAAGTGGGCATGTTCAAGTAATACCAAAGTATGAGGTTGGGATCGTCCAGAGGAAAATAGTCTAGACATAACTTCACCTATTATTTACTATTGTTCGGTCAATGACTTCCTTGGAAAGTAAAAACATAAACGGGGGGTTTCTATTTCTAAAGATGAAAAAATTAACGCATTCAAGAGACCCTTAAAAGCTTGGAATGTTGGATTTTAATCAATAATCAAGTAACTAGGGTTTAGTTGGTTCCCCACAGGTCAAACTGATAATTCTTAATATAACAATTCTTTCCTAGTATTCCCCCCCCTTTTGGGCAGGACAAAGTGAGAAGTTATTATTTCAAACCTTGGTCGGCATCCAGAAAATCTCACTTACACAGACCTTGGTCCCGCTACGTATGTTGCTATCCTAACCCTATCTTTACTCATATTAAGCTCGTATTCGATATTTGACTAAGTTATCCTCGTATCATCAATATCAGCCTATTAGATAGTATACACTAAATCTACGTTGATATCTTTTCCTATTATCTTACCTCTAGTCCGCAAGTAGCATTAAAGCGAGTTGAACGTTTTATCATCCGTTAAAAAGACACTTCTAAGCAAAAGAATACTAATACAGGCAACACACATTCTAGAATTGTTATTTTAGTAGCGTTTCATATCATTATTTGCCTATGGTTCCCATACTCTAGTTATGGATGTTTAGATTACTCATAGTCCTAATCAAATTTTTAAATATATTAAATAAGAATTCAGTACTTATTCAATGCGAAAGAGTAAATCCGAAGTTTGCTTGATTACTCATCAATATTCCTTTTGCAAGAATCTCAAAAGTAATCAAAAATCTACTAAAGGTCTAATGATAATCAAAAGTCTAACAATAAAAGTTTACTACTACGGGTCTAACAATCTTAGAGTCTCCCCTCAAAAACGAGGTTTCCGAACATTTATAAAATATTAAAAATCCTAATTAAACAAGGGACTCTTTTTCTAGAAATCGCAAAAACGCGGATGGCGGTAAAGGACCTCGGACGGACTCGTTCAGGGTTATGACGACCGTCATGGGACCTGTCGTCCAGTACTTATGCAATTTTCATACTGCTCTTCTTATTACCTGAGCAAGTTGACAGACAGTCATATGGCACAACGGTCCGTCGAGGGTCTTCGTCAAAACACTTCAGCTATTAGAATATGGGTACTAGGATTACTTCTCTGAACTTCATGATGAAACCTACGGACGGAACGTATAGACACGACGGAAAAGTCACAAGCGTCGTTAACCCCAACTTGGTCAGAATCCCCATCTCTTCAGATCTGCACTACGCGACACTACAGACCGTCACAAACCAAAACGGAACGTCATAAGTACGTAGGTGTCTCTTTTCATTTCTCGCTTTAAAATCTCCGATTCATCTATGGCAAGATTTCCTGCAGACAAAGAGAAACTATATAAAAATATCACAAAGGTTTTCGACAACACTTAATTAAGGAAAGAGATTAAATAACGTGAAAAACACAGTATATCAAACCTTACACACACACTTAAGAGATCCTATAGACTACGTAATGTAGAATCATGCTTACTTAATATATCAACATAAAGATGACATGACATTTCAACATCAAAGGCTATTAAAAGACTTACTTTAGTAGATCAAGAACATAACGTCCATGATTGACCTCTTCAAGACTACTTAAATAATCCTTAAGACTTCCTATGTTTTGATCATGTCCACATAAACAATAATATTCCCTAACTACAGTCATTCTTAAAACTTATTTAGGTAAGATAAGAAGTGACCATTTCGATCCCTCTTTCATGCCTTAACTAGACAACCCTTAATTACTCAAGATAAGTACTCATTCATTCAACATACTTTCTTAACTTAACTCATTACATTCATTAGTTCATTTAGGACTCAATCATCAACATAAAGAACATTAAGTAATGCTCTTAGACAAGATCTAGGGACTCTAACTAACCCCTTGAAAGACTATTAAGCAATGTCTATATAGCTTCCCATATAACTACCTAAACTTCATAAAACTTCTCTAATGCTAGTAAGTATCCACAAGATTAGAATAGGCAATAACCGACATAGACCATGATAGTTGAACTGGAATGTGAAGTTCTAACCTACTATGATGAGGCTGTTCTACTTGCCAAGGGTAACAAACTATTAAATCACACTGTGGGAACATGGTTAGGAATATCAGGCCTTTATGCCACTTAGTCTCATTCTCAAGTAGATCTACATTATACTTTAGTCTCATTCTCAAGTAGAGCAACTTCCCATAACATAATTACTCGGTGCTAGCCTTGGTTCTCATTGAGTAATTGATATTAAAGGATCACATGAAGAGGGTTCCTTATCTAGTTCATAACCCAATAAAATTAAACATACCAAAGAGGTAGGGCAACCCTTCAATGGCAAATAATATAGCTCATTATGACTTTTGTAAGGATGATATGATGTCATTCCAGCCAATCAACCCTATGTCCGTAATCCCTTTACATGAAGGATACCATTACGACTCTCAATTTAAACATTCATAACATAACATTTCCACGTACATCACCTTATTAACATCCTCTAAGGTCAAAACATATCTTTCATTCATCATAACAAAGGCACACAAATTCTACGTAGTCAAGACATCTCATATTAACATGTTGTTCATACATGTATCATGTAAGGGACACAAGTCTACTAAACAAGACACAACATTCTTTCACCATATCACATATAGCATATCATTCTTTAATGAACTTAGGAATTACCCTTATCGTCTTTATGCCATCCTATACATTATCATATCATCATCGATATAACCATCGCAACTCTTATATTCAAGTAGGACAATCATGTATCAATATCTAATACAACAAATAAAAGAAAATAGTCATGGTCTACCTGATTACACACCATATAATAGAAAGCACACATACTTTCACATTACTTCACAGGTAGATACATTATGCTCATAATCACTAAATCAACTGCACCACATCATTCATTAATAATTCAAGTAGTGCGACAAGGATATAATCATCAATGAATAATAGTAACACAACAAGGCCACATTAATCAACATGGCACCGCCACCGTAATTGGGGACAAGACAAATCATAACATAGTGACAAGTAAAATGAATATAAAATAAAAAGAAATTAGGCCCCCCCCACAAAAAACATACCCCCACTCCGTCTTACCCACTCTTTTCAAGGCTAAATCACCAATTATTACCATAATGCCCTTTTCACGGCCCGATTGAAACAACAATTCAAGCATAAACCATAATATTATAAAATCTAAGGTCAATCAACTATATATTACTAAGTATAATGCCACAATTAGAATCAATTTGAATAGAATCCTTTACTTTATTCATTAGCCTATAGAAAACTACATTATAACATACCACGTTAGTCAATATTAATTCATAGGGCTAATAGTGAAAAGATCTAAGAATATTCAATACTCAATGATCAATTGAAACATTCCTAATAAAACCAATTAATAATAATTCCATAATGAATCAAAAGCCCAGAACGTAAGGTGGCAGCGTAGTGCATCTGATGAAGGAAAGATGGGGAAAGTATGACCAAAGTGGGGGTACGAAGCCTTGTGACGTACGTCGTGTCTATGACGGTAGTCCGAAGGTCATCATGAAGGTTAGAAAGTAATCCAGTACCCATATTCCAAGAGTGTTAAAGTGTTTTGAACGAAGACTCGACGGACCGGTGTGCCTATTGACGGTCCGTCGGATTGCCGTCGAGGGTAATAAAGAAGAGCAGTAGAAGAAATTTCATAAGTACGTGACGATGGAGTCCATGACGGTCTGTCTTGACCATGAGGAATATAACCATCACAACTCTTATATTCAAGTAGGACAATCATGTATCAACATCTAAGACTACACATAAAAGAAAATAGTCATGGTCTACATGATCTCCACACATACATAGAAAGCACACATACTTTCACATTACTTCACATGTAGATACATATGCTCATACTTCACATAAATCAACTGCACAAATCATTATAATAATTCAAGTAGTGCCGACAAGGATATGATCATCATATTGAATAAAGTAACACCAACAAGGCCACATTATCCACATGGCACCGCCACCATAATTGGACAAGACAAATCATAACATAATTGATGTAAAATTAATATAAAAATAAAGGAATTAGGGAAACATACCCCCACTCCATCTTACCATTTCTATTTCAAGGCTAAATCATCCAATTATATACCATAATGCCCTTATTCATGGCCATAAACAACAATTCAATACATAAACCATAATATTTAATGAATCTAAGTCAATTCAATATATACTTATTAATATAAGGCCAATTAGACATCAATTGAATACAATCCTTACTTTATTCATTAGCCTATAGAAAACTACATTATAATCATACACGTTAAGTCAATATTAATTTAATAGGCATAATAGTGAAAAGATCTAAGAATATTCAATACTCAATTGATCAAATGGAAACATCCTATAAACCAATTAATAATAATCCTTACATGAATCAAAAGCCCAGAACGTAGGTGGCAGCGTAGTGTAGATGCTGAAGGAAGATAGGGAAGTATGACCAAGTGCGGGGTTACGAAGCTTGTGACGGTCCGTCCTGTCTATGACCGTCCGTCCTGCAGGTTTGTCATGAAGTTTACAGAAGTAATCCTAGTACCCATATTCCAAGAGTTGAAGTGTTTTGGAACGAAGACCCACGGACCATTGTGCCTATGACGGTCCATCATACTTGTCGTCGAGGGTAATGAAGAAGAGCAGCAGAAGAAATTGCATAAGTACGGGATAACGGAGTCCATGACGGTCCGTCGTGACCATGACGATCCATTGCGAGGTCCGTCGACCCATCCGCGTTTTTGTAGATTTCAAGCAAATAGAGTCCTTGTTTAATTAGGTTTTTTATTTTTTATAAATAGTTCAAAAAACCTCATTTTGGAGGGTAGACTCTAAGATTTTTAGACACTGCATTAGTAAAACAGTTGTATGTGAGATTTTTTATTACTGAGATCTTGCAAGTGATTATGGTGATTAAGAAAGAAAACTCTTCGGATTTCTACTCTTTCTCATTGAAAAAGTAAGACATGACATTCTTATTTAAATATTTGAATATTGTGATATGACTATGAGTAGGGACTAAATCCATAACAGGGTTGTTGGGGGGAAAAAAACCATAGGAAATAATTAGTAAAAATAACTAACCAATAACATTCTTGAATGGTTTGTCTTGCATGTATTTATATTCTTTTCGCTTAGAAGTCTTTTAAGAGGAGGCCAACGTAAGAACCGCCTTAATGCTACTTGCCGGACAGGGAGTTAGACAATAGGAAACGAATGTATCAACGTAGATTAAGTGTACTATCAATAGGCTTAGGAATTAAGTGTACGAAAGGTAATACTGTCAAATATTGAAACGATGCTTTAATATGAGGTAAATATAAGGGTTAGGATAGCAACCACAATGTAGCCGCGACCAAAGTGCGGAGTGAGATTTTGGAGATGCCGGGACCAAGGATTTAGAAATACACGGACTTATCACTTGTATGCAAGATACTACAAAAGAATGGTATCAGTTAGAATTATAAAGTTAGAACCTGTGGGGAACACGTAACCCTAGTTACTTTTGATTAATTGATTAAATCAACATTTCAAAGCTTTTTTAAAGGTCCTTTCCAATCTGCGTTAGTTATTTTAATTCATTTAGAAATAGAAACCCCCCTTTTATTGTTTTTATTTCCAGGAAAGTCATTGACCAAAAGCAATAGTAACTAATAGGTGAAGTATGTCTAGACTATTTTTCTAGTGGGAACGATCCCAAACTCCACTTGTTAGGTATTTACTGACACCACAGCTTTACTTCGTATTTGAGAAGTAATTTAGTGTATCAATTTTGGCGCCACCTGCGGGGGAATATAGCTTTTAAATTAACTTGAACTTATTAAACTATAGTTACGTGAATTTCTTGATTTTACTTTATTTTATTGTGTGTTTGATTTTTTTTTAGACTATCCTCCTTATATGCAAAATTACACAGAGAGGAAAGAGGTGAACCGTGTTTTCCATACGATCACCAAATTAGAGCGTACATTGCGCAATAGAATCGAAACTTGGGATAAATGAGGATGATCAGAAACCAGAAATCCCAGCTCCCGGTTGTGTCATGGTCAATGTACAGGAGGCTCTAGGTGAAACACCAAAAGGGAGACAAAACTCTAGCCTCCAGGCCCAAGCATACTACAAGAGCCTATGATAACAATAGAAGACCCGAGGGCCCATGGTTTGCCTCCTCTACCACAAGCCATACTTTGTGGTTAACTAGTAGCCTGAGGCAAATGCTCACTGTTAGAGGTTGGTTTTCAGGGCTACTTCTGAGGATCCACATGCCCTATTGCTAAGGTAGGGGACAGTGTGTAAAAGTTTCTGTAGGGAGGCCTGTGATGGGATTTAGATGTATAGGTATTAGAGGTGTTTCTCTCTCCACTGACGAAGAGAGTCTTCTATTCTGTTCATGAGCTCGATACAATCAATCTTCAAAAACTCTGGGGGAACCACCTAAGGATGTTTCTTAGAACGCTACTATCAGGTCTCCAAGAAACTAAACCACAATGACGAGTGAAAACTTTGTGGGCACTACCAGAGAGTCAGTGTTAGTGAGTTCCTTGGGAGAGATTCACCATTCTTGAAAGTATTTCCAAATCACCGTAGAGGATGATGAGTCAATAAAGTACATATTCTATCGGGGACACGATGATAATATAAAGCGGTATTGGACACTTATGCAGGTGGATCTATTGGGAATGCCACCTGATGCTGAGATTGCTGAAACCTTAGAGAAAATCTTTCGGAAAATAAAGCGTGGAAAGTACTAGGAAGTCTGATATAGGGAGAAAACACCTTAGCAGTGCGCGTCCACTCACAAACCCGGCCCACATATGAGATTCGCGAAAGGAAATGGCTCAGATGAGAACCAAAGCTGGGTTGGTACTAAAACATGTCAATGGGTTGCAGAAAAGATATAATGCCAGTCAAGACTTGTCGAACCACGACTCCACAACGATGAGTGCTATTAGGAGGGGATTCGCTATGCAGTCACATGAACAGACGGGGGGGTTCGCGACCAAGGGCCAAGGCTCTAATCGGAGAATTGGAGCCAAGGTCAGGGGAACAAGGTCAGAACAGAACTATAATAACTACAATCGTGAGGGTAATTATTTCCGCGATGGAAAAATATAATTACGACAACAAACATCAACAAGGGGTAGCTTATGGTAATAGAAACGACAGGAATGGACCCCTATGTTCACCTCCTCAAAATTGTGAAGTTACTCCTAGGGCATGGTGGAGCTAGTATGTCGCGAGTTGAGGATATGTTGCATTAAAACGATGTTGAAAGATGTTCGATGTAGTGATGAGCACAAAACGAGTGGAGGAAGCGAATTAGGGGGTATTGGCCAAAAAGTCGACAAGCATGCAATTATACGATTAAGCAACTGAGTTACAATTGGCCAATTATTACGACTGTATGAACACCCGGGAGGAGGAAAAACGGGGCAATCTTCCTAGCAACAATGTCCAAAATCCGAAATGATGGACCTGGTATGGCAATTACTACTCGCGGTGGCAGCAAACCATGACCCACCTATTACCGTCTAATCATAAAAAGTTAAAAAAAGATACTTGAAAAAGTGGTAGATGTGAGGTGCATTTGAGGATAACACTGTTAAAAGATGCTGAAGTTGCCTAACTAAAAAGGTAACTCCCATGCCTAGGCCTCAACCCCATTTCCTCAAAGATTATGAAAAAGACCGAGACGATACATATCGGGTATTTTATAAAAAGGTTGAAGCAACGTTCTATCATGTCCTTGGTGGAAGTTAGAACAATTCCCGGTACGCCAAGTTCAGTGAAGATCTGTCACAAAGAAAAGATCGGTCAAATTTATGAGGTGAGGATAGAAGAATGTAGCCATGTAGTGTTATTGCTACAATGATCTCCTGGCCGAAAAGATAAGAAGAGATCCAGGTGCGCTCACTATTCCTTGTACAATCGTGCTTATTCATTTTCGAAAGGCATGTTGTGATCTGGGGCGCAAAGCATAAATCTTCATGCCCCTCGTGATTTCAAGAAGTTGGATTTAGGTATCCAAAGCCTACTGCGAGGGGATACTGCATTGCTGTCGAATCAGTAACAAAAGCTATTAGGCGGATACTCATGATGTGCTAGTAAAAGTGGAGTCGTTCATATTTCCGGCAGGATTTTCTCTTCTTGATTGTGAAGCGATTTTAAAATGCCCATATTCTTGGGACAGGCCATCCTTGCTAAGGGAAGAGCCGTAGAGACATGGAAAGGGGACAGATGAAATTTCGGGGAACAAATGGAGGAAGTGACCTATAAAATTGTAGTACTTGAGTTTAGAGGGTGTTGTCAATCGGTATATGCTATATCATACAACATGGGTGGACACATCTAGACACAAATAGAACAACGTTCTAGGGTGTAGAAGAAGAATAGCAGCAAGTACTAATGAATTTTGATAGCGCTTGCATTTGAAGAGTATGAGTTCATTAGTCGCGGCTCTTGGACCGATGTGATGTGCGGTTTTAAAACTAAGAAATATGAGCGAGAGATGAGAATCGCGAGTCCCACCCTCGAAAACATCTATAGAGGAGGATCCAAAATTAGAAATAAATATAACATATTCTCCCAACCTATCTCAGTATGAATTCTTAGAATTGGTAAAACTTTGTGCAAGCAATCGTTGCGCCATCAGACCTGAATGAACAACAAGTGCAAAGTTAGTGAGGTGCTAAAATGGTTCAAAAGAGCTATTGGGTTGGATTATTGCGAAATTTATTGGGATACCTCCTGGTATTGCTCTCATTACAATCAACTCCTGCCGATCATAGCAAAGTACTGAAGCACCAAAGGACGCTTTTAAATCCTCATATGCAAGAGGTCATGAAGAAGGAAATAATTAATGTGGTGGCTGCTGGAGAAGTAATCTATCCAATCGATGATAGTAGTTAGGTTTCCCGGTCCAGTGTGTACCTAATGAAAGGGGGAAGAAGGAATGTGAGTACCCAACGAAAAAAAATGAACGGGTTCCAAATGAGACCTGTTACTGGATGGAGGGTGTGTATGGATTACCGCAAACTAAATTCATGGACTGAAAAAGACCCAATTCCTATGCCCGTCATGGGATCACAGGTGGATAGACTTGCCGGGAAAGGGTGTGTATGTTTCTTGATGCCGATAATTCGGGGTATAATCCGATTTCTATTTGCACCAGAAGAATCAAGAGAAAACAACTTTGACTTGGCCATATGAGACCTTTGCGTTCAGAAGAAACTGTGTGGGTTGGGTTGTGCATTGCACCCGCCCCACATTTTGAAGATGTATGAGTCGATATTTCCTGACATGGTGGAGGATACTATAGAAGTTTTAATGGATGATTTTGTTTTTCTGGTTTTATGGTGGTGATCATCAAGCGATGGTTGAACCAATTATTGAGGTCCTTAAGAGATGTGAAAGAATGAAAGTCAGTTACGAAATTTGGAAAAGTGTCATTTCATGGTGATGAAAGAGGAGTTTTGGGTCATCACATTCAGAAAAAGAGGCATAGAGGGTGATCGAGGTAAAGTCGATGTGTATAGAGAGACTTCCCCCACCGATCAGTGTGAAAGGGTGTGAGAAGTTTATTGGGCATGATGGTTTTTACGTATAAATTCTTCAAAAAGACTTTTCAAAGAGTGCACATCCATTTTCAAACTATTGAGAAGGATTGTAAATTTGTTTTGATGAATCCTGTCTTAAACGCATCACTTAGCCAAAAAGAAAAATTGGTCTGCGGCCTATCATTATTTCTCGGAGTGAACAGTCATTTGAGGTGATGTGCGATGGTAGTGGGGGTTAGCTTTGGGTGTAGTAAGGGACAGAGAAAAAACAAAAATCCTTAACCCATTTATTATGCGAGGTAAAGCCCTAAATGAAGCTCAGAGAACTACGGCAGTAAACTCCGAGCAAGAAATCCTTGCAGTAGTCTTTGCTTTGATAAATTTCTCTCCTATGCTAGGGGTATAGAGTTATAGTGCATACTGGAACACTCAACACTGCGGATATTTCATGGGAAAACAAGGATGCAAACTGAGGCTGTGATCGTTGGTTATTACTACTACAATAATTGACTTTGCCGTGAGGAGATAGAAAAGGAACTAAAATCAAGTTGCTGATCACTTGTCTCGTCTAGAGGATGATGATATGAGAGAGTTTAGGGGATAAGAGACTTGATGATCTTTTTCACCGATGATCATGTATTGGCTGCTTCACAAGACTTGATCCCATAGTGCGAAGATTGTGCTAAATATCTGTCGAGGATATTGTTCCATTAGCCTTGTCCTGTCTCAAAGAAAAAAGTTCATGTACGAGTGTGAAAGAAGTTCTTTGGGAGAATAACCATACGGTATAGGAGTTGTGCAGACGGGCTATTCGGCGTTGTGTGCCAGATGTGAAGATGTGAGTGTGTTGAGGCATGCCAGTTCTCACCGTTGGGGACATCAAAGTGGTATCAAAAACGCTCATAAGATATTACAATGTGGTAATATGGCAATCCATCATCAAGATGATAATGAGTTTGCTAAAGCAGTGTGACAGATGCCAACGAGATGGCGGCATTTCACGAAACAGAGCTCCCTTCTAAACCCCATTTTTGTTATTGAGTTATTTGATGTTTGGGGTATTGACTTTATGGGCCCTTTTGTGAGTTCTCATGGAATGAAGTACATACTAATAGCAATTGAATATGTATCTAAATTGGTCGAAGCCATCTCCCTCGCAAACAATGAAGGGAAGAGTGTTAGTGCATTCTTGAAAAAAAATATATTCTCTCATTTTTGAACCCCAAGGGCAATTATTAGTGATGGGTGCTCCCACTTCTGCAACATATTGTTCAAGGGGTTATTGGAGAAATATGGGGTTCGCCATAATGTAGTCACTCCTTACCACCCTCAAAATAGTAGGCAAGTTGAAGTGTCGAATCGGGAGATCAAATAGATATTGTCAAAAACAGTGAACCCTAGTAGAACGGATTGGTCAAGGAGGCTTGATGATGCTCTTTGGGACTACCAGACATCATATAAGAATCCCATAGGCATGTCTACATACCAACTTGTATATGGGAAAGCTTGTCATCTTCCGGTTGAGTTAGAACATAAAGCCTTGTGGGTATGAATAAGGTTGAAAATTGAGCGAGCGAAACCTGCAGAAACAACAAGTTAAATGTGTGACATATCAATGAAATTCGCTGAAAGCCTATTGAAAGTCAGCCCTCTACAACGGAAAAATATGAAGGAAGTACCATGACAACAATAAATTGAAAAACGATTAGTTTTATGGCGGGGATTTGGTGCTATTATTAATTCCAGGTTGCCTTTTTTCCGGGCAAAGCTCAAGTCAACTGGATAGTTCCTTACTTGGTTACCCAACTATCACTCATGGAGCAGTTAAGTTTGAAACTAAGGAGGGGTGTTGCGTTCCAAGCTGATATGGACGCGCATAAAAATCTATTCGGGCATGCTGAATCGGCAAATGAAGTGAGAGCATATCATCTTTGAAGCTGAGTAATTCAAGTTTCCAAGTCGTTGCCGCACGACATTTAAAACAGATGCTTGTTCGGAGGCAAACCAAATACTTATGGTATTTTGTAATGGATAGCATTTTCTCTAATGGTTTTAAAATTTGAAGGACATCACAGGAAAATTTCTTTTCGCAGGAGACAATAACTCTGCCCAGCAGGTCACTGACCGCTACAGCGAGGACCGTTGCGCTGTGAGACGGACCATCGTAGGCCTCCGTCATACAAGGGGGTACATCTTTAAGTTATTTCAAACTGGGAAAGAACGGGATGGAGCAATGACGTGGTCGTCACAAAAATTAGACGGACTGTCGTTCGGTGATGAATCTCGAGTGATTAATGAGGCGTACCCGCCCCGACTCGGTTGGATTTATTATAAAATTTGCCCAGTTAAACTGCCCCAACGACTCATTGTTCAACCCTATTCCTTCATTATTCTCCCATTTCCCTCTCTTTTCAAACTTCCAAAATCTCCCCTCTAACAACTGATAATGTTCCCCCAAAAATTCTCAAAAAGCCCTAAAGTTATACCTTACTAGTCTGAGTTGCAGCTGGGTGTCTTTCCTGGTAAACGAGAATTGTCCATCTGCTTTTCTCCAATTCTAAGGTATGGTCTCTAAGTTTACTCATTTAGGGGTGCATTTTTCTTTATTATTAGTATAGCCTTAGTTGTTCTTGCTATGTAGTTCTTTTATTATAAGATTCTCTCTAACCTAGGTTACCAAATTTTGGAAATGCAATGTTTCCACCCCTAGACATAGGTGCTCGCATTACTGGTTTCCTTAGGAGTTGAGTTAGGCAAATGTAGGTTGGTGCAAGATACTGCAAGGTTCGATTGAGAATAGAGGATGAATGGGGGTACACAGTTCTGTCACTGATCTACAGAACAAGACCTTGACGACGGACTGTCGTACCCATGTGGGACCCATCGGGGGTCCGTTCCGAAAAGCCTATAAGTGTCCTTCAAAAGACATATGTGACGGACCATCATACTAACGATGGTCCGTCTGAACAACAGTTCTGGTTTTTATAGACCCTTTTCTTGAGGGTCTCTCACTTTTTATAAGTGTCATTCAAAAGACACATGTGACGGGACCGTCGAACTACGACGGTACGCCTGCATTGACCGTTATGACGGTCTAGACCCCTCTCCTAAGGGTCCGCACTTTTTCAAGGTCCTTCAATGGACACATGTGACGAGACCATCGTACCCCGACTGGTCCGTCTGCTCATGACCGTTATTTTTTTTTGCGGTCAAGAGACCCCTATCCTAAGGGTTCTCTCATTTGTTTTTCTAAGTGTCCTGACGGACCTTATGATTGGACCGTTCGACCTGTGACGGCCGTCCTGCACATACCTCATACTACTAAGAGACTGGTCCTTCAGGGTTCTCAATAGATACATAGTCAAGTAAAGAAACGACGGACCCATGACGGTCCCTCAAAATCACGACGAGCGTCACCATGCCTGTCTGGTGTGGCACTGTACCATAGAAATGAAATTACTGTTTTAATTTTTTCGGTTGGTTCTGCGTGTATTTGCCAATCTCATACTAGATTTGATCCTTTACAGGACTATCTACTATGGCACCCAACAAGATCGAATCTATGCAAAAGCGGGCGATCGATGTCTGATCGCCCCGTCTGCCGCATGGTCATGGCCTCTAATATGGCGTGACCCCAAGTAAGTGCCCACGGCACTTCCACAATTCCCCGTGTGCAAGGCTCAAGAGCCACACCCAAAAAGGTGGCGTCCGGCGTAGTACTACCCCATGTCTAATGAGGAGCGGACACACGACGGCACACCTCTGGTCAGCCCAAATGTGATGGAGCGTTCTGGCTCGTTAGGAGTATCTGGTCGGAGAAGCCTGCGGCTCTGCTGAGGTTCCCGCAACGCCATCAACTGCAGCCTATCGTCCCCGTCTGATGGGGGCTGTTACAGTTCGAATCCACATAGGTTTCACCTGTTAGGCCCCACACTAGATATGGACACGCCAACGGTGGTGTGTGTCGACGGCAATTTTCAGTCTACTCCGACGCCAAGTTCCCACTGACAAAAGAGTATGAATCGAAGACTCAACACTTGGAGGAAGGTCCTTGCATGGAGTCTCCCCACGATGCCTGATATCCACAATCTCTTCACCAGGCATCACCTGGAGTGGACAGTACGTCCGTTGGGACGTTATAGTGAAGAAATGGTCCGAGAGTTCAACGCATCCTACGTATCAATTGTCCGATCACAGATAGATAGGCGGGCTTCCCCGCCAAATAGGCCCCACTGGAGAAGGTCCAAGTACGGGGCGTGTAGGTTGACATTTCTCTGCCTCCCATCTGTTGGTTTCTATACGGCGAGGGTTTTCATTCTACTCAGACCCCTCTCACTGCCGAGATTGACTACCACTAGCAGATTCTTAAAGATGGTCCGTTCCTGCGCGAGCCGTCGCTGAGAGAGACCACCAAGAGGTGGATGGCCATACACCTGTCAATTGATGGAGAGGGTGCCGACTGGGTGACTGAGCCAAAGGGGGCCATCAATAAGGCCAACCTCACTTTCACGGCGAAGTTCTTGTGGACGATTGTCCGCCACCGCCTTCCCCCACAGCCGCTGATAATATCGTTAAATGGGATCGAGCAGTGTTGATGGCGGCGATGATTGCTGGGTTCGAGGTGGATGTCGCGTTGTTTCTACAGGCCGTCATGCATGAGAGGGCTTTCAAGGTCACTACTACTTACCCTTTCCCGTCCATGATCTTTTCTCTATTGTAGGTCCCGCAGGTGGGCCTATAATCACGTAGATCGTCAGACTCCGCAGAGCAATATTGACGTCGTCTCATCAGAGAGAGTCCAACGAGTTAGCTCCACGAGAATGCCCGCCGTCCAGAACGCCCCTACTTGCGATTGATCTTGCTGATACGGTAGCCCAGAGGCCCGACACATGCTCACAGGCGGCGTCCAACTGAGACTTACCCGCTCGAGTCTATCACTAAGGTAGTAGCACTGCCAACCAGTTCTCTCGCACAGCCCTCTCCGGTGCTGGTCCCGCTTGCTAGGGGTAAAAAAATTAGAGGGCATATTGCACACTCTGCCTTCATATCCAGCCGTTATAGGGTTAGTGAACAGTTTTAATAAGTACGGGTTATGCACAATTACATAAGGACTCCGCCTGATCAAGGGAACTATTGTTATAAAACATGCCATTTCATGAACTAGGACATCACTAGATTCCTAATTTGTATTTGTGAATGATGGTATGAAATATTACATATTTAATTCATTGGACAGCACACACAAATCTCTATATGAACACAATATCTATATAATCATGGAAACATTATTTTAGAACAACTCGAGCGGAGGAAAAATTTTAAATTTGATTAATTCCCTAACCCGGAGAGCTGCCTTTTTTATACTTATTTTGTTCCAGATCTGTTCTTCTTTTGTAGTTGTGTATTCAATGATTCATTGATCTCATTTCACATAAAGGTGCAATTATTCATTGTAGTCCCACACCTACAATGAATCAAGTAAGTAATCCAAAACACTAAGGAAATGATTTGGCATAGATTGGGCATAGAATCTTTATAAGTCAATATTTATTGCCTAGGCCACTGATTTCATCATTTTTATATTAAGGAGAACATGGACTATAGATTTTCCATTACATTTTACTCCAATTTATTGGTATTATATAAGAAATCATTATAATCCAATTTTATTTGGCTATGCCCATTTTCAAACACTGGCGATTGATAATTTTAGGCTCTTACATTCTTAGCTTACTTTAAACATACATCTCTTCTTCTATCTTTCTTTCTTTATTAAGTATATCTTTAGAATTAAGATCATAAGATATAATATGAAATCCAGTGTCTTCCCCACACCGAAAAAGGGTGTTTTACCGATCAAAGTGAATCTAGATCATGTAAGCTAACATGAAATCCAGTGTCTGTCCCATCTTGAAAATGGTGTTTCACCGGATAAAGTTAAACCAAGATCAATGTTCTTCCCACAATGAAAAGAGGTGGTTAACGGCAAAAGTGAACTGAATACTCTCTTTGATCATTTAACCAGCATAGATCATGTGAGCTAAACATCAAATCTGGTGTCTTCCACACACCAATAAAAGGTTGAATCATCTGCCAAACTAAAAATTCATCATACCTAGCTCGCTTAGGTGGAATCCTTTGGCTAGTTCCTATGTTGATTACATAGTTCGAAGACTAGGAGACATTAAGAGACTGCTTATCCCACCTTTGTGGTAGACTAATATCATGTGTCTTACTATGTTGGCACAATCTCATTGGTCATCTATGGATGCTTTGGTCAACTTCTTTTTCGTTAAATCTTTTGGAGTTGACTCAAACATTATGCAAAGTTGAATCTAGTTATTAGGATCTCTTTGGATAACCATTCATCGCTTACTTTTCTTGATGAATATTAACTTAAGTCTTCCATTATCATCATGGTGCAACTGAGACTTGTCTTACGGACTCTCACACCCTGCTATGTGAGTATTTTTGACGTAATATATCATGTTTAATTGAGCTTGTTCCCTTCATAACACTCATATACTCACATTTCACTATCTTAAGGGAATTTAGTTACTTTCTTACTACTTAATGTGGGTTTAGCTTTTTGTAGGTTTTAGACCATTCGTTATAACGTTAAGCACTTTGTTCAACGTAAATACTATGTTTCACAACTTCATCTGGCAAAGGGTATGTGGCGGACTGTTTCCTAATGATGGGCACTACCCTTTTTATGAATTCGAAGTACATTAGTCATTCTTAATTTGGTTTAAATTAACATTAAGCCATCTTCCCTCATACTGGAAAGAATATGATAAGCCAATTTCATTCAACTTTTTGGGCAAGACATGTTTTAGACATATTATTCGCAATAATAATAAACCAAACTTTTCCTTAAACAAACTTTCATTATTTTATAACTAACTAAATCAAGTATCCCATAACTGTATTATAATGATCCCCCTCAATGAAAGCAAGTCCGAATTCAACATTTAAGCAAACTTCATAACGACTTTTAAGACATTCATATTCTCAAACCACCAATTAAGCATTACATCATTATTTATTTCATATGACTAATACCCTAATCATATGAATAAAGTATATGTATGCCTCATTAGTCATTAACTAATCAAGAACACATAGTATAGGTTTAGTACACACTTTTACTATGTATGGGTTTAAGCACACATACACATAAGGACTATGCATGATCAAGTAAAGATCTTGTAATAACAACATGACATTTCGTGAAAGTGATGTCACTAGACTTCCCTAATTTGTTATTTGAGAATTATGGTTTAAATATAACATATTCTAATACATTCAAAGCAGACAACTAATTTTCTATATAAACACAAGATCTTATAATCATTAACATTATTTTAAAACAACTCGAGCGAAAATTTTAAAATTTGATACTCCCTAACCCGAGAGCTGCCTTTTTTATTCTTATTTCTTTTATCTCTCTTTCTTGATGTTGTTGTGTAATTCAATGATCTCCTTTGATCGTATATTTTACATACAAGTTCAATGATTCCAATGAATCAAGTAATTAATCCAAATGAATAAGGAAAAGATTTGGCATAGATTAGGCATAGAATCTTTATAATTCAATCATTATTGTCTATGCCACTCACTTCCTCATTTTTTTGTTATGGAGATTATGGGGAATTGATTTGTCATTACATTTTACTACAATTTATTGGTATGATTAAATTAATCATTATAAGCCAATTTTATATGGCTATGCCCATTTTCAAACACTAACGATTAATATTTTTAGGCTCTTACATTCTTATCTCACCTTCAGCATACATCTCTTGTTCTTTGTTTCTTGCTTTGTTAAGTATATCATTAGAATTAACATCATGCGGGCTAAAGTGAAATCTAGTGTCTGCCCCACACCGAAAAAGGGTGATTCACCGATCAAAGTGAATCTAAATCATGTAAGCTAACATGAAATCCTGTGTCTGTTGCACCATGAAAAATGGTGTTTCACCGGATAAAGTGAAACCAAGTTCAATGTTCTTCCCACAATGAAAAGAGGTGGTTCACAGCTAAAGTGAACAAAATACTCTCTTTGAGCATTTAACCAGCATAGATCATGTGAGCTAAACATCAAATCCGGTGACTTCCACACACTGAAAAAAAGGTTGAATCATCCGGCAAATTAAAAACGCATCACACCTAGCTCGCTTAGTTGAATCCTCTGGCTAGTTCATATGATGATTACATAGTCTGAAGACTAGGATACATACAAACACAAATTATCCCACCGTTATGGTAGAATAATCTCATGTGGCTTATTGTGCTGGCACAAGCTCACTGGTAATCTATCGGTGCTTTGCTCAACTTCTTTTTCTTTACATCTTTAAGAGTTGACTGAAACATTATGCAAAGTAGCATCTAGTTATGAGGGTTACATATATGTTTTTATAACCAGTCATCCCTTTCTTTGCTGATTGGTATACCCTTGGTTATGAATTTAAAGTTACATTAGTCATGCTTAATTTGGTTTACATTAACCATTAGCCAATCTTCCCATCATACTTTGAAAGTAATATTGTAAGCCAATTTCATTTAATTTTTTGGGCAAGAAATTGTTAGACATACTATTCGCATAAACCAAACTTTTCCTTAAATAACTTTCATTATTTTATAACTAACTAAATCAATTAATCCCATAAATGTATTAAAATGATCCCCTCAATCGAAAGCAAGTCGAATTCAACATTAGCAAACTGCATAACCGACTTTTAAGACACTTCATATTCTCAAACACAATTAAGCATTACATCATTCTTTATTTCATGTGACTAATACCTTAATCATATGAATCAAGTATATGTATGCCTCAGTAGTCATTAACTAATCAAGAAGAAATAGTATAGGGTTAGTACAAACTTTTACTAAGTATGGGTGTATGCACACATACACCTAAGGACTATGCATGATCAAGGAAAGATCTTGTTATAACAACATGACATTTCGTGAAAGTGACATCACTAGACTTTCCTAATTTGTAATTTGTGAATTATGGTATAAATATTACATATTCTAATGCATTCAAAGCACACAATTAATTTTCTATATAAATACAAGACCTTATAATCAATAACATTATTTTAAAACAACTCATGCAAAAAATTTTAAATTTGATACTTCCTAACCCGAGAGCAGCCTTTTTTATTCTTATTTTTTTTAAGTCTCTTTCTTCTTGTTTTTGTGTAATTCAATGATCTCCTTTGATCGTACATTTTACTTACAAGTTCAATGATTCATTGTAGTACCACACCTACAATGAATCATGTAATTAATCCAAATGACTAAGGAAATGATTTTTCATAGATTGGGCATAGAATCTTTATAATTCAAACTTTATTGGCTAGACAACTCATTTCCTCATTTTTATAGTATGGATATTAGGGGGAATTCATTTGCCATTACATTTTACTAAAATTTATTGGTATAATTAAAGAAATCATTATAAGCAAATTTTATTTGGCTATGCCCATTTTCAAACACTAAAGATTAATATTTTTAGGCTCTAACATTCTTATCTCACCTTCAACATACATTTCTTCTTATTTGTTTCTTGATTTGTTATGTATATCATTAGAATTAAGATCATGCGGGCTAAAGTGAAATCTAATGTCTGCCCCACAGTGAAAAAAGGTGATTCACCGATTAAAGTGAATCTAGATCATGTAAGCTAACATGAAATCCAGTGTCTGTCTCACCATGAAAAATGGTGTTTCATCGGATAAAGTGAAACCAAGTCCAATGTTCTTCCCACAATGAAAAGAGGTGGTTCACAGCTAAAGTGAACTAAATACTCCCTTTGAGAATCTAACCAAAATAGATTATCTGAGCTAAACATAAAATCCAGTGTCTTCCACACACCGAAAAAAGGTTGAATCATCCGCCAAACTAAAAACGCATCACACCTAGCTCGCTTAGTTGAATCCTCTGGCTAGTTCATATGATAATTACATAGTTTGACTACTAGGAGACATACAAAGACTACTTATCCCACCTTTATGGTAGACTAATCTCATGTGGCTTATTGTGCCTGCACAAGCTCATTGGTCATCTATCGGTGCTTTGCTCAACTTCTTTTTCTTTACATCTTTTAGAGTTGACTGAAACATTATGTAAAGTATCATCTAGTTATGAGGGTTACTTATATGTTTTTATAACCAGTCATCCCTTTCTTTGCTTGATGAATATTAACTTAACCCTTATATTATCATCATTGTGCGACAAAGACTTGTCTCACAGACTCTCACAGCCTTTTATGTGAGTATTTTTGACGTAATAGATTAAGTTTAATTGAGACTTTTCTCCCATCTATTAAAACCCCATATTAGGTCAATTTAATATCTTAAACTTTTAGTTACTTCTTTACTCACCTTAATTTGTTTTATTTCTTTTGGTAGCTTTATACCATTCTTTATAAATGTTAAGAACTTTGTTCAATGTAGTTACTATATTCATAGCTCATTTGCAAAGGGTATGTTGGGACTTTTCCTAATGATTGGTATACCTTTGGTTATGAATTAAAAGTTACATTAGTCATGCTTAATTTGGTTTACATTAACCATTAGCCAATCTTTCCATCATACTTTGAAAGTAATATTGTAAGCCAATTTCATTTAACTTTTTGGGCAAGACATTGTTAGACGTATTATTCACATAAACCAAACTTTTCCTTTAACAACTATCATTATTTTATAACTAACTAAATCAATTAATCCCATAAATGTATTTTAATGATCCCCTGAATCGAAAGCAAGTCGAATTCAACATAAGCAAACATCATAACCGACTTTTAAGACACTTCATATTCTTAAACACAATTAAGCATTACATCATTCTTTGTTTCATATGATTAATACCCTAATCATATGTATCAAGTATATGTATGCCTCATTAGTCATTAACTAATCAAGAACAAATAGTATAGGGTTAGTACACACTTTTACTAAGTATGGGTGTATGCACACATGCACCTAAGGACTATGCATGATCAAGGAAAAAACAAAAAAATCTTGTTATAACACATTACATTTCGTTAACCCCAGTACATCACTAGACTTTCCTAATTTGTTATTTGTGAATTTATGTATAAATATTACATATTCAATTTGCATTCAAGTTACACAACGAATTTTCTATATAAACAACAGCATTATAATCAAATACCCCAAGTATTTTTAAACAAGGAGCAAAATTTAAAATTTGATACTTTCTAACCTGGAGTCTGCTTTTTTTATCTATTTATTAAGTCTTTTCTTGTTGTTGTTGTGTAATCAATGATCTCCTTGATCTTTATTTAGTTACAAGTTCAATGATTCATGTAGTACCACAACTACAATGGAATCATGTAATTAATCCAAATGACTAAGGAAATGATTTGGCATAGAGTGGGGCATTAGAATCTTATAATTCAATCTTTATTGGCTCGCCACCTCATTTCCTATTTTTATAGTATGGGGATAGGGGGAATGATTGCCATTTACACTTTACTTAAATTTATTGGTATATTAACGAAATCATCTTATAAGCAAATTCTTATTTCGCTATGCCCATTTTCAAACACTAACGATTAATATTTTTAGGCTCTTACATTCTTATCTCACCTTCACATACATCTTCTTATTTTTTGTTTCTTGCTTGTTAAGATATCATTAGAAATAAGATCATGCGGGCTTAAGCCTGAATCTAGTGTTGGCCCACACCGAAAAAGGGTGATTACCGATCAATGTGAATCGTAGATAATGTAGCATAACTTAAATCGAGTGTCTGTCGCACCATGAAAAAATGGTGTTTCACCGGATAAAGTGAAACCAAGTTCAATGTACTTCCCACAATGAAAAGAGGTGGTTCACAAATAAAGTAAACCAAATACTCTCTTTGAGCTTTTAACCAGCATAGATCATTTGAGCTAAACATCAAATTAGGTGTCTTCCACACACCGAAGAAAGGATGAATCATCCGCCAAAATAAAAAAGCATCACACCTAGCTCGCTTAGTTGAATCCTCTAGCTAAATCATATGATGATTTTATAGTTTGAAGACTAGGAGACATACAAAGACTACTTATCCCACCTTTATGGTAGACTAGTCTTATGTGGCTTATTGTGCTTGCACAAGCTAATTGGTCATCTATCAGTGCTATGCTCAACTTCTTTTTATTTACATCTTTTAGAGTTGACTGAATCATTATGCAAAGTAGTATCTTGTTATGAGGGTTAGATATATCTTTGTTTACTTATATCTTTGTATAACCATTCATCCCTTTCTTTGCTTGATGAATATTAACTTAAACCTTATATTATCATCATGGTGCGACTGAGACTCTTCTCACAAACTGTTACACCCTTTTATGTGAATATTTTTGACATAATAGATTAAGTTTAATTGAGACTTTTCTCCCATCTATTAACACTCCATATTAGGTCAATTTCATATCTTAAGCTTTTATTTCCTTATTTACTCATCTTAATTTATTTTATGTCTTTTGGTAGCTTTATACTTTTTTTTATAAACATTAAGAACTTTGTTCAATGTAGTTACTATGTTCATAGCTCATTTGAAAAGGTTATGTTGGGACTTGTCCTAATGATTGGTATACCCTTGGTTATGAATTCAAATTTACATAAGTAATGCTTAATTTGGTTTACATTAACCATTATCCAATCTTCCCATCATAGTTTGAAAGTAATATTGTAAGACAATTTCATTAAACTTTTGGGGCAAGGCATTGTTTCACATTTTATTGGCATAAACCAAACTTTTCCTTAAAAAACATTTGTTATGTTATAACTAACAAAATCAATTAATCCCATAAATGTATTATAATTATTCCCTCAATAGGAATCAAGTCGAATTCTACATTGGCTAACTTTATAATCGAGTTTTAAGACACTTCATATTCTCGAAAACAATTAAGCATTACATCATTCTTTATTGCATATGACTTATACCCTTATCATATGAATCAAGTATATTTATACCTAATTAGTCATTAAATAATAAAAAACATATACATAATGATCATTTAGCACCACATACACACAACATGTTCGATATTAAATCTATATACTTAGAGAATGGAAAACAAGGATAACTAGGAGATGGATGTTCAACAATAACATTGGGGAACAACCTTAGTTTCGAAATTCATGAACTCAAACGTTTAAAAAGTCTCTTGGAGAAATAATTCCATAGGAGAAAACCCATAATATATGTACAATTAAATCTATTAATATTATCTTGCACGAAACCTTGTAGAAAAACATGAAATTGTCTAAGAAAAATTATAATCTATTAATAATTTAAACGTGAATCTAAGTCTTAGGAACTGATAATGACTCATTAAACCTAGGATAATTATGTAAATAAAATAAATTAATTATTAATTACTAAAAATCCCCTCCTAGATTGACTTAAGATGGGAAAACACTTGACTTAACAAAAAATCTGGAAATTGGCTAGTGTCTCCCCAAATTTGGAAATTTTTATTAATTAATTAAATCATTAATTTAATTATTTAATGGACCTAGGGTAATTAATAAAGTGTCCCTAAGTCTTTAGGGCCATAACTTACCCGTTTGGATCATCCTAGGTTAAGTACTAGGTTGTCTCTTTAACTTGTTACTAGGTTAGTGTCACCCGATTATATATTAGGTTGTTAGAGTGCATATAATTAGTTTATTTCGGTTAGTACTAGGTTAGTTAGCTATTTAGGTCAATTATTTAGAGTATAGAGTTGATTAAGGAGTTAGGTCCCAAATGGAAGGAACCCTGCACACGCCTTCCCCCTAACTACCCTAATCGAATTTGGTTAGGGCGGTCCCATCCTTTGGGGGCTTCTTCACATGTGCTTTAAAATAAGTTGATTTAACTTTCCTAATTAACTATTCATTATGGTTCATTTGGAAACCTTACTTATTTTTTCGAGGATCCACATTATTTCCTTGGGCACTTCTTAATCTACATGCCCATTTTAATTGGTCATGTGCCCTTCACTAACATTTGAGGTTACGACAACATATCGGAGACAACAATTATAAAGTGTTGCCTAAAATAACTTTTGGGGGATGTGTTTTTAAAGTGTAGCCAAAATTTTTGACTTTTAGTTACACTAATATTAGCTACACTTCTAAAGTGTACTCTTTAATGGGTACCTAACTTTATAGTGTTGTTATAGTTGGGCAAAAACTTATTTACATAAATGGCCACACTTTAAGTGTGCGATTTTATAATTTTTAAACAACATGAAAAATGGGCCTACTGTTTTCCCAAAATTTTATTTCCCTCACATTTTTACATTAAATTTGATCTCCCTCCATTTTTATTTGGCCAAAAAAAGAAAACATTAAAGAAATATTTAAGATAATAAAACTTAAAAAAACAAAAAGGGCGGGCAACGGCAACGGCCAAACATTACTGAAACTTCAGCTGAAACTGTCACTTTAAGCTGAAGGACAATTTAGTTCAAAATGAAAACCACATTGAAGAACTGAAAAAGAGGATCGAAAGAACGGAAGAAATCGATTTCGTCCACAAATTGTCAAAGTTCAGTGAGAACACATTTCAGGCGAGAAGCAAGAGAGCACAATGTGATTCCTCTAGGCGAAAACTGAAGAATAAGATCCTCTCTCGAGCTTCGTGTTCAAGAATTGGGAGGAGCTGAAGAAGAGGATTTTCTTCAAAGATTCTGGGGTAGTAAAGTGTTTGTTCATCAGATTTTCTTTTGATGTTGAAAGAAAAATGTTCACAAATCAAACTTGCTTCATATCTTACAAAGCTTTAGGCGTTGTTGGAATAGAGTTGACTCAGGTAAGATATTTTATCTTCAAAAATTCTAAATTATAGCTCTATGATTTTGAGTATTCTTTGTGTCAGTCAAAATAAAGTTAGGGTGTTTATGACTTGTGTTATGATACGAATTTTATTGATTTAGGGGTGAGTTTGTTGTAGTTGTATATCGTATTAAATGGGCAGATTATCTTTGACAGAATAATTTTTTTCTCTTAAATGTGAATGTAGAAGCTGAAGCAAGTCAAAAGTTATCGAAGAACTGAGTGGTGTAGCAAGTTACTTTCTTCGAAGAACGAGTGTTTGAAAGCTGGTGTACCTCCTATAAGATTTGTCCCTAATATAGATTTCGTCAAGGTAAGTAGCTACTCACATGAAATTTGGAAAAGTTTGAGTTTTTCAATGTATGTTTTAAGGTTCACTATGTTTTATTTTTTAGTCTCTGAGTTCATGATTGTGCTCGTATTAAGCTTGGTTTGTCCTTTGTTAACAACATGGATTCTGTATGTGTAGACTTGTGCTATTTGTGGTAAAATTTTTCTTTTTTCGACTACATGTCTTGAAGTGTCTAGAAGTCATTTTGTTGTTTGTCTAGTGCATTTTTCAAGTTATAGATCAGAAAACATTAGTTCAAATATTGACATAGTTGTGTTTCGGATCAGATCGTAGTATGAATTTGTTAAACTGCTTGTAGTTTGAGTTGAACCTATATAGAAATAAATCATTTTATGCCTTAGAAATTGGAGATATAAGATATATGTTTCACGTCTTAGTAGAACGGCGGGGGACTGGGAGCAGTAACTTGTGAGAGTCTTTTCTCTAGATGTTACTAGCAATAACATAGTAAAAGTAGAAGATTTGTTTGTTGTTGGACAACTTGTGGATTTTGGATATTGTTTGACATGAAGTGAGGCTTGCTTGCATCTGAGTTTTAAGATTTAGGAGAAGTTAGTGCAAATAAAATGGAGAGAAAGTTTTGTAGATTGTTAAGTTTGACTATTTGAGAGTTAGATGCAACAGATGAGATTAATGGCTTGTAACTTTCCAATTTCATTACATGTCAAGTTCTTCCATATAAAATAGTAGTAAATAGAATTGTAAAGCCGTCTATTGCGTCAAGTGCTTTTTTTCTCTATGACTTATATTTATCGGACTCTCCAATATGTTATCACACCCATGCATGTGCTGATAGTTGAACACTAGAGTACCATCCGAGATAAATCACTAAGTGTTAGAATCCCGGACACGGACAAGGCGCACGCCTTTCCCTCCCAAACAACCATATACACATAGACCCGGCCGATCAAGGGCGTACCACACCCCCCGCACCTTTCCCCCACCCCTACCGCGCCAGATATAAAACACAGATCCGACCAACACCTACCCGTAGTAACCAACTAGGCAAAAACCATCACGGGGCTGGTTATGCAACAACAATCCTTCTGAAAAACCAAACAAACTCACGACGCGCGACCACAGAACCAACAAGAAGGGAAAATGCGATGAGACAAAGATACCACATGTCCGCCACAGAGGAGACGACTTATAAGCGAGAAGTGACGGGTGGCGCCCCTACGAGTAAACCTCACTAAGGTGCACGCGAGTCTCCCACGGAACGCCGAGGAAAGCAGGTGCAATTGGGTGTCGCAAGTTCCTCCCCCTCCCCCCCTCCCCCCTCTCTAGAGTCTCCTATTCCACTCTACACTATACCACCCGACTAACCCAACTCGCTATTTATCTTCCCCTCCTCCAGCAACCAACCTAAGAAACCATCCCCCACTACCCCCGACTAAATTCCCATAACCACGACATAGTAAAGCCCCAACACGTCAACCAAGGATAGATCTCGTCAGCATCAACAGCATCGCTCATCGCGAAGTCCCAACGCAATAGCAGAACCCCCCACCCTAGCACCCCCACCCGGAATTCTCTGCGCGGGGAAACGAGGCACTTCCTTAGACTCAAAACAACATTATACTACACGATCCTTTCTCCACACCTAACAATATCTTGGCCTCCAAAGCGCCATCCAACACCTTCCACCTCCCCACACCAACTCAAAACCGCACACCTCCCCTCAAATCCCATACCCCCTAGTAGGACATCGCCCCCCCACACCTCTCTACCCACGCACCTTTCAAGCACAGAAATAGCCGGAACTATCCAAAGCTAGACCCCCTCCGCCTAAAAGTCTTCCCGGAGGAACCACCCCAGCTGACTCAACCCGGTGTCATACGCCGCACCTGCTACCCCAGGTGCTACTACACCAGTCGAGCCCATGCCCACAGCCGCGAGGAGCCAAAAATTGGCAAGGTATACCCAGTCCAAGACAAAGACCCTGGACGACAGTTGGCGGGGTACGAGCGCTAACGGGCCACAGAGCTGGCCGCAAGGAATAAAAGACGAGCAAAGCGACAGTATGGATCGAAGGAGAAGGGGAAGTAACTCATGTTACTTATTGGATATCTTTTTATCGTTGAGGTTGATCCACGAGATCTTACTTGCGACGTACCACCTTCATGGATCAGAGAATTGATTGAAAAAATATAATGAAATCTGACTTGCAAAGTAGCATGTGCTAATGAGATAATCATCTTCATTTTGATATATTGAGGTCAGTTTATTCTCCAGTCTTTTTATGTAAACATTGAATATATAAACTTCTTAAATGTCTTTATTTATGGACACATCGTAGAAATAAGGTATTAAAATGCATCTCTCACTTTTAGGGACATTAAAGTAATCATCAGTATGTAAAGAATACTTGAATAAAAATAAGTGATTAGATTAAACATTTATATTACCATTCCTTTATCAAATTCTGTGAAAGTTATGCTTTGGTCACATATAGGTTGGATATGATATCAATTTCCTTTATTGATACAGTCAATGGCATAGTGACAAGATTTACTATAGAAAATGCGACGAAGACTCGGATAGTAATGCAGATAGAGACATACCTATATTGGAACGTTTTAAACTTTAAGATTGCTAGGATTCACTTGTAGTCTCATTATGGGATCTTCCGCCGATTCAGTTTATTAAAAGTCAGAGTTGTTATGCGAGTAGAGAGATGCTCGTTTTTTTTTCTTTTTTTTATAGGATGTGTAAGTATTCAAGTTTGGGATTGTTTGAAATTATTGGATCTTGAGATTTTGACCAAGTTCTTTCATTTTCAAAAGATGAACATTTTAAAGTATGGAGTGGTATATGTTTGTTACTAGGCGCATGACCATTAATTTTGGTTTCATGGTTATATCTTGTGTATCTTATATATGCTATGTTTATATAATTAATTTGTTTTTCTACTTCTTATGTGGTTTGTTAGACTATAATATGATTAATTTCAATAAGATTAGTTAGGTTTGCCAGTTGCACATTTTGGTTTGAAGACATTGCTTGTACTTGTGATAACAAATAAATTTTTTGATGCTTAACTACTCATTCAGAGCAAATTAGAATAGTTTGAGGACCATTTTGTGGTTTAGTAATTTTCAAATTATTGGTGGATGTCTGGTCTATGTTTATTCCCTATATACATGCCAGATATGATATAAGACGTATATTGTTTCTGCCCTATGTACATGCCAGATATGGAGACTAAGGTTTGTTTATCTTGACCACTTGTTCATATTGCTTGTTCGGTATGGTGAAGTGTAGTTCTTTCTATATGTCAGATTTAGTTTCCTTGTTGCTCGCTCTGATGGTGTATGAAGTAACTTGTGAACTTGTTACATATTCTCGATATGGTTTTGATATTATGATGGTGCGAAACACTCTAAATACGAATGACGTTTTCTTTCTTTGGTTATTGTTAGTGGCATTGTTTGAATTGAGGCTAAGGTTGTGTTGCTCTTGACCATTTATCGTGCTTGTTTGGTGGGTTGAGTGTAGTTTTTCTATGTCAGATTTAGTTTCCTGTTGCCTCGCTTGTGATGGTGTGAAGTAGTAACATATGAACTTGTACAGATTCTCGATAGGTTTTTGAATATTATTGAATGGGCGGTGGCGAAAACACTGTAAATACGACTTAGTTTTCTGTCTTTGGTTATTGTTAGTGCTTGGTTGAATTGAGCTAAGGTTTTTTTCTCTTTGACCACTGTATTCTTGCTTGTTTGGTATGGTGAAGTGTGAAAATTACATCCAAATTATTGATTAGTCGTTGTTGCTACCCTTACGGAAGGTTGGTGTTTCCAAGGAGCTTTTAGTTGAAATAAAGATTGAAGGTTTAGTAGAATCATAGTACACCCTTCAGAGTAGTTAAAGGATCCTTTGTTATAAAAATACAAATATGAGTTCTATAAAAGTAAGATCCCGATGAAGTGAAATGGATATTGCGAGGTTCAGTCAGTTAAATGTTATACAGTCACAAAGCTTTGCACAGCGCACCGTCTGTGGCTGTGTCTGTGCATCCATTTGCCTACATACAAAATAGATAGAACTTGCTTTTATATGGTTCAAGTTTGGCTTCTTTAGAAAATTTTGCAAAAACATAAATACTTTTTAAGTTCATTTTTTTTGAGTTTGGCACCTGAATGCAATCAATGAACATAAAGATATCATTTATTTAATTTATTTTGAGGGGTAATAACAGCAAGAAATGTCACTACAAATTGTTCAAATTTACCTGAATAGAAGCGTTTCCATTATCTGAAAATAGAAACGGAAAGCCACTCATTGGAATATGAATATTCCCAATTCATGGTCATATTCGCATAAGCACCAGAAACACTAATAACAATACCCGTATCACCAGCTTTCACAGTCGAAGAAATCACATGAATATTATCAATACTACAGTCCAAATTATTCTCTAAGCCTCTCTGCAAATAAACTTTGGCATAGTGTGGAATCTGCAATCTGCAATCTGCAGATTTGTTGTTAATATTTTTTGTAACTGCTGCTGCATTTTGTAGAATATCCATGTTGTTAGCATAACTGCTGCTGCAATCTGTAACTTTTGTTAATGTTTTCACTATGCCTTTTGTGCTTCATATATCATGATTTTGTCAGTAAAGCTGCTTCCATACAATACAAACAAATATGAATAATTATTATATGGAATCTAATTGTTTGTGTCTCCTCATGTTATTACGTTCTCTATAAACTGTGATTTCATTGTTGCAATCTGGAAAGTCTTACCTCTTTATATACGCCAATATCTTATTTTGTAGGGAATGAGGTGATCAAATTGAAGGGCGAGGAAGCGTTTTTGACTATTGCACAACGTGTAAAATACATATTTGATTGTGTACCAATTTAGAATATGGAGTATAAGGTATGGGTATGTGTACCCAACACATACTATCTTTTGAAGTACATTAGGGAAATTATAAATTTGAATTACTTATTAGCGGTAAGATTATTTATTGCAATATAATATTGGAGATTGTAATTAGAAATTGTGGCTAGGACTGAAATGTGTATGCACTTAGCAAGGACAACACTTCAAAGTGTTGTATCATAGCTAGAAAAGGCAACACTTGATAAGTGTGGGCAATTGGTAGCAAAGCACGCTTAAAGTGTAGCTTAGTAAAAGCAAAACTTATAAACGTAAGCAGCAGACTTAGAAGCGTGGCTTTCTCTCTTTTAGGATACGCTTGTAAGGTAGCTGATTAAGGCACACTTCTAAGCGTAGCTACAAAGTTGTGGCCCTTTTGTTTGAGGCTACGCTTAAAAGTGTTGCTATATGGAACTACTTCTAAGCGTAGGTAAAAAGGTGGCATTTTTTTCCTTTGGTATGCTTTTAAGCGTAGCTGATAAGGCTAGTTGTAAAGCGTCGCTTAAATTAAGGTTTCGTGCTTTGCGGCCACACCTGAAAAGTGTGGATAACGTCAAAAAGTGTGGCTTTTACCAAAGGCCACACTTTTTCATAGTTTAGGCCACACTTTTCTAGGTTGGTTGGAGACATAAAATGTTGTAGTGTATGGTGTCTAGGCTTAACACCCTAAATCATTTTGGGGGTCTTACACGTTTACTTAGACGTTCACATTGACGTTGACGTTGACGCTCACATTGACATTCAGGTTCACGTTACCATTTACGTTCACATTCACGTTTATTTTTATATTAACATTAATGTTCACATTGATGTTTAAGTTCACGTTCACGTTGATATATATGTTGTCTTTCACATTTAATTTCACATTGATGTTTACGTTGACATTTAGGTTGACATTCATGTTCACGTTGACGTTAACATTGATGTGCATATTGACACTAATGTTTACATTTTATGTTTACTTTCACTTTTAATCTGACGTTCGGATTGACGTTTATGTTGACATTCACATTGACATTGACGTTAATTTTCACCTAGACATTCACATTGACATTAACATTAACATAGACGTTCACATTCACGTTCACGTTGATGTTTATGTTAACTTTCACATTGATGTTCATGTTAACATTTATGTTGACTTTGACGTTCAATCATTGATAGACTTGCAGGAATCAATTCTTAATAAGCTTAATAAGTCATTCTCCTTGGGGGGAGGATGGTGTCTTGAGGTATCAAGGAAGATTATTTGTTTCCAAGGTAGATGAGTTGAGGAAGCGCATCCTTGATAAATACCATGGGTCCATCTACTCCATCCATTCGAGTCTGACAAAAATGATTCATGATCTTAGGGAAGTGTATTGGTGGTAGGGTACGAAGAAGGACATAGCGGAATTTGTTGCTAAATGTCCAAATTGCCAACAAGTTAAAGCCGAACATTAAAATTGAGTGGCTTAATAGAACAAATTCAAGTTCCTACTTGGAAGTGTGAATACATCATCATAAAATTTTTAAGTGGGCTTGTTGCGGGCTCAAATGCAATATGACTATATGGTGGTTGAGGATATGTTTACATAGTCCTCTCACTTTATTCCGGTCAAGACTACTTATTAGGCCGAATGTTATGCTAGGATCTTCAAAGATGAGATTGTCTGTCGCCATTGTATTCTTTTTTCCATCATATCAGATCAAGGTGCACAATTCACATCTAGGTTTTAGAGGTCATTCCAAGAAGGGTTGGTTACTAAGGTGAAGCTAAGCACCACTTTTCATCCCCAAATGTATGGACAAACGGAGCATACTATTCAAACCCTTGAGGATATGCTTAGGGCCTGTATTACTAATTTAATGGGAAATTTGTATAAGCATTTGCCTTTGGTGGAGTTTGCTAATAATCGTTTCCATTAATCCATATCCATGGCTCCTTATGAAACCTTGTATGGTAGAAGGTCTAGGTATTCTATGGGATTATTTAAAGTGGGTGAGCCATTGTATCTTTGTCAAGATTTCATTTATACGACTTTGGAGAAATTTCATATCATAAGAAACCGGTTGCAAATATCCTATTTTTAGAAAAAGTCTTATGTCGATCATAGGAGAAGAGATTAAGAGTTGAAGAAGGTGATAATGTGTATTAAAATATTTCGCCTATAAAAGGGGTGGTTAGATTTGTCATGAAAGGGAAGTTGAGTCCTCGTTATGTCGGTCCTTATGAAATCTTTCGAAGTGTTTGTAAGGTTGCCTATGATTTAAGGTTGCCAATTGAATTGGCTTTGGTTCATCCGATTTCCATGAATCTATGCTTAAGAAGTGTGTCGGTAATCTCGAGTTTATTCTTCCTATTGAGGGTCTTAGTGTTAAGGATTACCTCTATTATGAGGAGGTTCAGGTTCAAATCCTTGATAGGAAAAGTAAAGAAGTTTAGGAATAAAGAGTTGGCTTCCGTAAAGGTGTTATGGAAGAATCACCAAGTTGAGGGTGCAACATGGGAGGCCGAGGTTGACATAAAGTACCGTTACCCTCATCTTTTTGATAATTAAGGTGTGTTTTTCTACTAATAAGGAAAATATTGACTAAAAATTGATGTTTCTTATTTTTTGTGATGTTTTGTAAAATGTGCATATTCCGGAGGTTATTATAGTGAATTACAGTGAAATTTGCATTTAGACTTGAAATTTTGCAATTCTTCTTGTTTTGAGTCATGTTGTGCATATTAATATTGTCACATCCGAGTTTACCCCCTAGACATAACGATGTTGTCGTCCTCTTTGAGGACTAAGACTAGACTCTTAGTTTATATCATTACATTCATTGGTGAAACTTAGCGGAAATTTTAAACTTTTCTTTACTTCTACTTAGAGGTTTACATATACCTCTACACAAACATAATATATATATCGAGTATAAATAGATCCTTCGTATAGAAACATTACATAGTGTTCTACTTTTAGTGCACATTACTATATAGAAAATAACATAGTCATAATAGTCGTCTAATCTTATGACCATCTACTAAGACTACATAAAATTTTGGACTAGCCCACACATCGATCCAATAAGAACACATACAGGACATACAAATGTATAGTACTCAAATTGAAAGGAAAGAAACGAAAGAGTGTTAAACTCATATCAACTCCATAAGCTAGATAGTGACATCTCCCTCAGCAAATAAGGACTTATCCTACTTGGTTAATCAAAGGATCCTACTTCAATGATCGGAACCTAAAATATTGGTGGGAAAAGGAACAAATGGGGTTCGTACGCCACTTGTACTAAGTATTAGACTATATATACACATACTTTGAAATCATGCTAATAAAAAAGCCATTTCATAAATAATGCACTTTTTCTTTGAAATCATTATGAACATTCAACAAGGCCATACCAATCAATATTTTATATTCACTAAGTCATATACATGTACATTACAAGAACTACAACATCAAGTATAGTTAAGTAAACCATACATATCATATAAGCAAAACCCATACTCAATGTAACTCTACCATCAAGTCATATTTAACAATAAGCATGAATAAGAGTACACTTCAACATGAGAAAAAAAGTCAATTACCCATGAACCCCTATCAATCCAAAAAGTGCAATGACTAATAAAACCCCATAACATTACTCAATCAAATAACCCAACAAGAATCATCACTAGAATCCTACTTCACATAAAATAGCATTTAGGTGTACATGTCATCTTACCTTAACCATATAAACAAACACATATCCATATGTGAACTAATTAACATATAGTATCAACAATGTGCAAGGTCATCATATTCATGTCTTATAGAATTATAAACATAATCATACACAAGTACATCCTCCTTAGACTCCCCTCAATCCTTTAATTCATTTTAAATTTTGAGAATATCTTACTCTAAATGACATAGACCACATGAGGTAGTGTGGAATTCGGTGTCATAAAACCCTATACCGATGGCAGGCGGACTACTTGACAAGGTAGTACAAAAGCATAAAACATAGCAACTACGTGGATCCACTAGCTAATATTCCTAATGGGGCAATATATTTCAAGAAACTAGGAGATATATTTTGAACCCTCTTTATGCTTCATGCATTGTAGTCTCCAATCACAAGAGTACTTTAGTGCTCCTACCTTTCCTATGTGGGAAGGGACACTTATCACTCTAGTTCACTCGGTTCTAAGCTAGACTCCCTTTTTGAAATATATTTAAGCCTTTAAATATCAACCATAGATTAATTTAGGTCATAGAGTCTAGACTTTGTTTAACATCATCATCATCATAGATCAATCGGAATTGCATGAGTATAAGTCCTTTTATTACAGCTCATATAGGTGAGGATAGAAAATAAGCATTTCATATCATAATAAATCACATTGGTTGTCATCACCTTCCTTATAAATATACACCTTAATCAACCTCACAACATAGTCAAGACATTTCAATTAAACATTATACCACCCTATCAATCCTTATACAAGGCATACTCTAATATCACATCATTACTAAATTACAATTAACCACAATTTGAAGTAAAAGATAGAGATCATAAGACTTACCAAGTCTTCTTCATAATTTATCACCAAGGTCTTAACATAAATCCTCAAGCCCAATTCTTGGGTATACATCATCATAACTAATATACCTTTTAAAAATACTAGAATAAACATTATATCATAATTCAATACTAGATCATAGCTTAATACAAGATACATAGGTCAATTCAATTCCTAACCTAGATTATCTTCCCAAGAGCTAGCATGAAAGACTACAATTTTCTTTAATTTTTTAATAATTGATATAACAACATCATCTAATAGCAATTCAAGCCATAGCCAAGTTAATTGTGCCAAATCCAAAATACATTTTATCAAAATAAAACCTAGGGTTAAGGGTCAAAGGTTATGTTCTACAACTAGACCAAACCATCAACATCTATCATAATTGGGTTAATATAAATGTTAATCAATTCATATTATGTAGTAGAAAACATGAATAAATCAATTCGTAACATAATTTTCAAGATTGAGAAGAACCCACATGAAAACCCAATTATCAAAAACATTTTGAAGGAACATATTGAGGAAAGAGATCTTAGAGGTGAATTATATCCCATACCTTGTTAATTAACGAAGAATTTATGGTGAATTCGTCCCTTTATAGCTCCCAAATCCCTCCCCTAGCTAGTCTTCATTGGTGTCATCCAATATAGCGATATAAGAGAAAAGAAAGAGGATTTGTTTTGTGAGTTATGTTTAGTCTAATAAGGGTTGGGGTCTTTATATAGGGGTTAACTAACTTAATTATACTCCCTTAAACCCCTAATTAACCACTTAAAACAATAAATAATTAAATTAAACTATGTTAAAATGTGCAGGAAAATTTGACGTTCAGAGAATAGTCCTCGATCAACAATTCGTTTGTGAGTCGACGATCAAAGTGCCTTTCCGTGGTGCACATCCTTTGTTCTTATTAGAGACTATACAATTGGGATTATTCAAAAAAAAGTCTACGTGTTAGTTGATGGTTGGCAATGACGCCCCGTCGATCCACACATGGATCGTCGACTGTCTTGTTGTTACATACTGCCCAAGTAGTTTTGATACCAACGTGCAATGGTCCTCGTCAAGAGCCCTTGGTTGGTCCTTGGGGAGTCTCACCCAAATGTTTCGACCATGATTAACTTGAACACATGTTAGACATGCTTCCAGAAAATTTCATCATTTTCCGACTTCTAAAATCTCGTAAAATATTCTTAAACGTGCAAGTACCTCCTAAAACTAGTTTTCGAATGTCATGGACGTCCTTAGACATTTTTGTTTCTAGAATTTCTAAATGACTTATAAAAATTATAATAGGCCCTAAAATAGTTTCTAGACCTTATCACACTTATAATAGGCTTTAAGACATGTCTTGCATTTTCGAAATGTTACATAATCCCCCCTTAGGAACATTCATCCTCGAATGACACTAAAATATTTATAAGGAAAGAATAGACTCAAGACTATCAGCCCAACTAACAACAATATATAACGACATCAATCATGGCACTTACACAAGACAATTCAAAACGTCAATTACCACACATAAAGATCAACATTACAATATGAGAATTATCCTTCTCATAAAAAAACATGATCTCAACATGGTTTACATGAGTCAATTAAGTTAAAGTTCTACTTACCAACATGCTACATACCATTTCATCAAGACTGACCAAATCATAATGTACAAGATAACTCAAATAAGCAAAAGACCCATATTTCAAGTTCAAATGCATAAGTTCACTTTAATAACTCTAAAGCTATTCAAAAAATGCACATTTTTCAAGACTTTACAAAAAATCAAAGAAACTTAAATTTTTGTCATGAATTTTCAATATTAGTAAGAACTACTAACCTTAGTTATCAATAGAAGTCACCTATTTCTTCCTCTTGACTTGCCTATCAAGAATTTGAACTAGAACATCATCATAAGATAGGTTATCCTTCACACAAATACCCTCAATAGGAAGAATCGACTCAAGATCCCCAATACACTTTTTAAGCATAAAAACATGGAAGAATCAGATGAACCGAACCTAATACACTAGGAAGTTTCAATTCATAGGAATTTTTACGAACTCTTTGCAAGATTTCATAGAGGCTCACATAACAAGGACTCAACTTCTCTTTTTTGTCATAATCTAACCAACCCCTTCATAGTTCAATTTTTTAAATACACCTTATCACCTTCTTAAAACTTCAAATCCCTTTTCTTATGATCTACATAAGACTTTTGCTGACTATAGGCCTTTTGCAACGGATTCCTTATGATATGAACTTTCTCTAAAGTCTTTTAAATCAAATTGAGACCAAACAAGGCTTCATAGGGAGCCATGGAGGTGAATGAATGAAAACTGTTATTATAAGCAAACTCCACCAAAGGAAATTGCTTATCCCACTTTCCCTTGAAATAAACATAAAATCCCTAAGTATATCATCAAGGGTTTGAATAATACGTCTCGCTTGACTATCATTTTTGGGATGAAAAGCGGTACTCAACTTCACCTTATTACACAATCCTTCTTTGAACAAACTCCAAAACCTAGATGTGAATTGTGCACCCCAATCTTATATTATGGATAATGGAAAATGGAATACTATGGCGACACACAATATCATCTACGAAGATCCTAGCATAATCTTCCGTTGCATAAGTAGATTTGACGGGAATAAAATGAGCACACTTGATCAACTTATCCAGAACCCCACATATAGAGTCATATTGCTTTTGAGCCTAGGGAAAACCCACTACAAAATCCATAGTGATGTCTTCCCACTTCAATGTAGGAACTTTGATTTTTGTAGTAAGACACCTAGTTTTTGATGTTTGGCTTTCACTTGTTGGCAATTCAGACATTTAGCAATAAATTCCACTGTCCCTCTTGATACCTTCCAACCAATACACTTCCCTACGTTCAAAATACATTTTTATCTTACCCGAATGAATGGAGTAGCAGGACCCATGGAATTCCTTAAGGATCCAGTTCCTCAACTCATCGACCTTGGCAACGCACAATCTTTCTTGGCACCTTAAATGTCATCCCCCCTAGGGAGAATTCCTCATTAAGATTCCCAAGGACCGACTCCTTGAACTCCATCACTGATTTATCAAGGTGCTGTTTGGACTTCACCTAGACTACCAATGATGACTCACAGTTGTTATAAACTACGAAACCACAATTTGGAGAATCTTCCTACCTCACACCCAACCTATCCAACCTATAAACATCTTTCACTAAGTCTTTCTTGGCTTCTTCTATGTGGGACACACTACCATACTCGTACGACATAGAGCATTCCAAACCACATTAGCCTTGTCGGGGTGATAGAGGACACTCATGTCGTAATCTTATAGAATTGTAGACACCTTCTTCATCGAAGAATCAACGGTAAACACATAGTGGAGAGTCTTATGGTTGGCATACACATCTACATGGAGAACATACAAGTAATGCCTCCATATATTCAAGGAAAATACCACGGTCGCTAACTCAAAGTAATGATTTTGATAGTTTCTCGCATCCACCTGAAGTTTCCTAGAAGCATAGGCTATCACCTTCCGATGTTGCATAAGCACACACCCTAAACCCACTCGGGATGCATCGCAACACACAACAAAATGCTGTGCAAACTCTAGTGAAGTCAACACCAAAGTGAAAATAAGCCTATCCTTCAACATTTGAAAGATTCTCTCACCTAAGACTAACCCTAACATTAACCCTAACACTAACCTTGCCATAAACTCTAAACCATTATTCCAAAATACCAAAACTCAAACATTAACCACTAAATCATCGCTATTAAACCTCAAATACAAAAACCTTAACCCAAAAACCTAAAAAAAAAATCAAACCCTAGGCCTAAACCTAACCCTAATCTTAACACAAACCCTAATAATAAACCATAAACCCGAAACCGTAAGTTCAAAAAATCAAAACCAAAACTTTAAATACTTAATCATAGATTTTAAACCTCAAATTATAAACCTTGAACCATAAAACCTAAAAGAACCAACACCCTAACCCTAACCTAACTAAAAACCCTAAACCCTATGTCCACAAAAAACACTATGTCCAAAATACAAAAATCCAAACATTAAACACTAATCGTACATTTTAAACCTCAAATCCTAACCACAAACCATTCAATATAAAAAAACCTATACCCTAACCCTAACACTAAACCATACCCTAACTGAACCCTAAACTTAACCTTTACCATATCACTAAAACATTAACCCAAAGCCCCAAAATACAAAAACACAAATATTAAACACTAAACCATAGATTTTAAACAAAAAATCCTAAACCCCAAAACCTAAAACTTAAAAAAAAACCTAAATGCTAACCCTAAACCCTTAACCCAAATCCCAAAATATCAAAACCGTAGATATTAGTGCTCAAACCCTTAACTCCAAACCCTAAAACCCAAAAAAAATCTAAGCCCTAACCCTAACCCAAATATTAACACTATCCCTAACAAAAACCCTAAACCCCAAGCCGAAAATACCAGAACTCAAACATCAAACACTAAACAATTGATAGTAAACCTCAAATCCTAAACCCAAAACCCAAAAACCTTAAAACCCAAAACACTAAGCCTAACACTAGCCTAACTCTAAACCCTAAACCCTAAAACCAAAGTCCAAAATACGAAAATCCAAACATTAAACAATAAACCATAGATTTTAAAGCTCAGATTCTAAATCACAAACCCTTACACCTAAAATAAATGAAATCCTAACCCTAACCTTAAGCTTAACCCTAACACTAAACCATCAACCCGAAACCCCAAAATACAAAAACACAAATATTAAACACTTAACCATAGATTTTAAACAAAACTACTAATAATAAAACCTAAAACCTAAAAAAAAATCAAACCTTAACCCTAACACTATCCCTAACACTAACACTAAACCTTACCCTATCCTAATCCTAAACCCTAAACCCCAAGCCCAAAATATAAAAACCCTAACATTAAACACTAACCTATAGATATTAGAACTCAAATCCTTAACTCGAAACCCTAAACCTAAAAAATAATCCAAGCCCTTATCCGAACCCTACCATTAACCCTAACCCTAACCATACAAAAAATCGTAAACCCCAAGCCCAATATGCAAAAACCAAAAAATTTAACACTAATATATTTATATTAGACCTCAATTCCTAAACCCATAAACATAAAAATCACCAAAAACCTTAACCCTAACCCTAACCTTAACCCTCACCCTTAACCATAAAATCCAAAATCCCAAGCTCAAAATACAAAAATAAAAATATTAAATACTAAACAATCGATTTTAAACTTCAAATGCTAAACATAAAAACAATAAAACCTAAAAAAACCTACACCCTAACCCTAACGCTAAATAAAAAAACGCGAAACTCAAAATTTGAAAAAAAAGTCAAAAAAAATCCCTAAGTACAAAATACATAAAACCCAAATATTAAACACTAAACCATAGATTTTAAACCTCAAATGTTAAACCACAAAACATATAACCTAAAAAAAATTAAAACCTAGCCCTAACTCTAAAACATTAACCCAAAACACCAAGCACAAAATAACAAAACCTAAGCAGTAAACACTAAACCATATATTTAAACCAAAAATCCTAAATCCCAAAACCTAAAACATAAAAACAACCCTAATCCCGAACCCTAACTCTATCCTTAACACAAAATGTACCCAAACCCTATCGTTAACCCTAACCCTAAACCCTAAACCCAAAGTCCTAAATATAGAAACCCTAACATTATACACTAAACCATATATATTATAACTCAAATTATTAACTCAAAACCATAAAACTCAAAAAACAATATTAACTTTGTCCCTAACCCTAACATTAACCGTATCCCATACCCTACCAAAAATCCTAAACCTGAAGCCCAAAATATCAAATCTCAAATATTAAACACTAAACCATTGATATTACACATAACATAAAAAATCCAAAACCCTAACCCTAACCATAAACCATAAACCCAAAACCCTAAGCCCAAAATACAAAAATTCAAACACTAAATGCTAAACAATAGATTATAAACCTTAAATGCTAAAGCCTGAACGAAAAAACCTAAGAAAAAACCTACACCTTAACCCTAATCCTAAACCTAACCCTAACTATACCCCTAAATCCTATGTTAAAAAAAATAAACCTAAGTCCAAAATATAAGAAAAATCCAAACATTTAACACTAAGCCATAGATTTTAAACAAAAAATCTTATGTTATAAAACCTAAAACCTAAAAAAAAAAAATTAACCCTTACCCTAAACCTATCCGTAAAATGAACCCTAACCCAACCCTAAAACCAAAGCTAAAAATACCAAAACCCCATCGCTTCCGCATTTCCCAATTTTTTTCTTTCTCTAAAATGTCCCTTTAAGCATGCACGCTCCCATAGGCTGAAGAAAGTATTGTTACAACAGCTAGTCAAAACTAGAAGACATGTCGCGTGACTCACCAAGGTGTCATCCCTGACCACCGTACCAACACCAAGAGGGAATCATAATAAATGAAAACACAACCAAACTTGAGTCTCCCTCTAATTCAATCAAAAACTCTGTGAATTTGCAAAATATTAGAGCGATGAACAATGAATCTTCTAAGAGGGAATAAGAAGTGAATAACATATTCATTTCCCCAGATCAAATAAGGTTAAATCACATTTCAAGTACTACGAGTAATGAATCAATACACCAAAGGATACATCATAGTAAAATATCAGGGGATTCCCATCTTTCTAATCGAAAATTATGAGCAGGTAATTCTTTGTAATAGCATGAAAATTTCAAGATAGACGCCATCAAATTCGAGCAACCTCTGAAAAGGTTCAGGTTGAGTTGCACACTGGGGATTACACCCCTGGTGAAGGAGTACAACTCATAGCTATCTCGACTAAATGGACGGCCTTATCGCCGGTGATAAATTTTCCGATTTGGAAATTACGAGCTTGGAAAAAACAAAGAAGAAGATATCAATAGAACCTATCATATGGGTTCTGATATTCACCTTACCGACATAGCAGCTCAACTAGCTTAGGAACAATCTTAAAAAGGAATTTCGGTAGTTTAATAAAAATCATCGAGAAAATAGGGCACTGAGGTGATTGAATTATAAAGCTCCTCACAATTCTAAATTGGCATTAAGCCAGTGAAAGCAACGCCAAAAAATTGGGCGACATAAATTCCTGGAATGGTTGCTAAATCATTGAACAATTCGCAGGGTAAATCGCAAAAACACCACTTTTGTACCCACTGATGAAGTACTCAAATCTAAACGAGGAAAGCTACATAAATGGTAAGTCTTTATATTCTAATTCTATTATTAAGCAGCATGATCATACTTATAATGTTGGCCATGAGAATGTTAATGCAATGGGAAAAGTAGTTGTCTAAACTAGTAAACAGGTACAAGAAAAAATGGGGATAATATTGTACCTCATTCTAATCATAATCATGAAGTTGCAATAGAGAATTTGAATAAGCCTCAACAGACCATTTCTAGTTGTAAGACTGATCAAAGTAGCTACCATATCGTTTTCCCTAGAATTTCAAACAACTTTGACAAACCCATGACCTTCCCATAAAAGGTAGTAAAACTGACCACCACCAAACCAGTTAAATTCATAAATCCCAGTACTCCTCAAGCCAATTCTAAGGAGAAAATAAGTGAACTAGACACTATGCAGTGTTTTAAACATTGGTTGCAAGGTTAAGACACATTCATGCTGCCAAAACTTCCAATATTGTGATAAATACTCCTTGACAAAGAACCAAACAACGATTCCCGACTATATGCACACCTTGACTGTGGATTGAAAATACACCTTCATTGGCCAATTCAGTAACACTGCCAAAAAATAGAACTTATCAGAAAGAGCTTCATTCAACAGACTTAACTTAGTGAGGGGTAAACATTTCTCATAATAATTCAAGAGATGTGTTTATTGATTTACAAAACGAACTTGATTATAATATATTTTGGACTCAACAATGAATGACCATTAAAGGTAAACTCATGAGGATACAAGCTTGGACCCCCACTTTCACCCCCTAAGGTATAAACAAATATACTGCCTGCTTGTTTCATACTTCTAGGTTTCCATGGCACCGTTTTAAGAGAATTTTCCTCACACCTTTGTTCAAAACTATTGGCCAAGTACTATATTAAGACACATCTTCCCTAAATAGGTCCAGGTAGGGATGGAAAAAGATAAATATCAGTGGATTTAACTAAAGCTAGGCCTAGACATGTGTGGAATGGTCTAGATGATGATTATTTAACAATAGGACAATGACAACAAGTGGAGTATGAAAACCTCCCCCCATATTGGGAATATTGTAGACATTAGGGTCATTATGATGGAGAATGTATATCAAAAATAAGGGATGACGACTACAAATACAGAAAAGACGAAGAGAATAAAAGGACATAAAAAAATAAGGAAATTGAAATCCAAAAAGAGAAGGCTAACAAAAAAAAAAGGTAAAAGTAACAGGTTAAATAACACACAAAAACAGACAGAGCAGCAAGAAGAGTATGAATGGAAAATACAAAAACATGAATCATAAACAACAAGAGGAAGCTACTCATAAGAAAGCATGGAAGCCTACTGCAATATCAAATTAGACAGCACACGGAAATAGTAAGTCAACTTCTCAACAAACGGGTATCCCCCCTACCTCACACTATAATGTTCTTACTAACTTGAACCTGTAGGATCTTCAAAAGATAACAAGGGAGGAACTACCTAAAAAGGAACAATAATCACTACAAGTAACACAAAACGAACAGTCTTGAGAAAATGATAAAAGTAATCAAATCACACTGCAAGGTAAGATCAAAAACAAAAACTCAAATATAATAGTTGTAAAACCCTACTCTAATAAAAATGATACTTTTTTCGTGAGAATGGGGAAGTTGAAAGAGGGTTGGATGGGGGAAGTTAGGAGAACCACACTAATCTGCAAGGAGTAACCCAAGAGGGGAATTTCCCTCATGTTCTGCATAAGGGGGCCAACACAAACTTAAACCACGACCTTAGAATTGTGCTAACACAAACAGTCAGGAACGATTTTTGATATAGCAACAGGTTCAACAACAAGAAGAGACAAAGGCAGTACAACAGGTCAACACTGAACGAAACAGAGGAAAATAAAACAAGGAAATAGGTAACAATGAGGAACAAAGCAAAGCTCCCATGGAAAAAAATTGGGAAATAAAGCTAGAACTAGTAAGCCTCAAAATACTCCAAAACGGAAAAATAAACCAAGAAAACAAAAGAGTGATGAAACTAAAATAAGACTTACTAAACAAAATAATCCTTGATCCATTTTAGTTTAGAATTCTGAAGATGAGTTTGATCGAGATAATCAATCCTTTTATGACCCAGATGATGATGATGAGACTAGTCAAGCCTTGATTAGAGCTTTCAGTCCACAAAATAATTAAACACTTGAGGATTAAATCAAACGGGTAACTCAATATCAAGAATTATCTACAAGAGGGTTTCAACATTATAGATTTAACTCAAGACTCAAGATATAAACACCTCCACTGATGGAAGACCAAATACTATACTCTTCTCCTTCAGATAATCTCAATGATTAGTACAATCATATGGAATGTGAGGTGGGTCAAGACCTAAGGAGTTTTTGAAAGACTTAAAATGCTTAGAAAAATTGTTCAACATTCTATCATTGCAATTCTTGAGCCCTTTGTTGACAGAGTTAGTGATGAAATTCAAAGTTTGATTATCAATTTATAATGATGTGAGTAATTGTAATGGAAAATTTTTGTCATTTTGGCATGGTGACATTGATTGTACTATTACTAATGAAGACGGCCAACAAATTACTTGTGACATTAAGCACAATGAACTACAAAACCAATTCACTATAACTTTTGCCTATGCCCAATATAAAGACCCCCTTAGAAGGCATCTCTTGGATAAAATGCTTTAACATGCTGCTGGGATTGACGAACCTTCGTATTCTATGAGGGATTACAATGTCATAACTATTATTGATGAGAAGGCTGTAGGGGTGCCTTACAACATGAGAAAGAGCATAGAATTACAGCTTTCATTGAAGCTTGTTGCCTTATGGATACTAGTTTTAAAGGCTAAAAGTTAACTTGGTAAAAATAGAGAGGTCATTAATCATAGAATCTTTAAAAGTTTAGTTAGGGCTCTTATTAATGATACTTGTCTTGAGTTGATGCCACAAACTACCATTACTCACTTATCGTCTACTAGTTCAAATCATTGTCAATTGTTAAAGGAAATGATCTCAAAAGAGGATGAACATATCAAGTATTTCAAATTTCACAACTATTGGGTAGACAACCCCCTATTTTAGATATTGTGAAAGCTTGTTGGGACAGGGATGGATAGGGAAATGGTATGTGGAGGTTTCATCAGAAACATAAATGATTGTCTAATACTCTTAGTTCTTGGTATCAGAAATAATTTGGTTACATTTTCTTAAATATTAGGGAATATGGGTAAAAGGTTAGAAATGCTGAGGAGTCTCTTATCCAGAATAACACTGAATTCAACAGGAGTGCCATTCATGAAATCAAAGCTAATTATATTAGATATCTGAAATTGGAGGATTCCATTATGAAACAAAAAAATCAATTGCAAGGGTTCAATAAGGTTAATACTAGATCAAAGATCTTCCATTCAATTATAAGGGAAGGACGAAAATTTGTTTGTTCATCGAATAAATGAGAAGGGAGAATGGATGCGGGGAGATGAGAACATTTGAAGGGCTGCTTATGAATATTTTGAACAAATGTTTACTAGTGAAGAGAAGGTTATTAAAAAGGCCCTTTAGACTTTATCTCAAGAATTGTCACTCAAGAACATAATGACATACTTATCAACATGCTTTGTATGGAATAATTGAGAGAAGTGGTCTTCTCATAGATCCCACTTCTGCAACAAGGCCTGATGGTATGATTTGTTATTTTTCTTAAAATGTTATCAGATAATGAAGTAAGATCTCATGAGAGAGGTTCATGCCTTTTTTCAGTGGAAAAATGATTCCTAAGTATGATTCCCATTCTTTCATTGTGTTACTTACAACAGTGACTAACCAAGTAAAATGAATGAGTTCAGACCCATCAACCTAGTAATTTTATTAGCAAAATAATTTCTAAACTATTGAGCTATAGATTGAAGCCCTATTCTTTTAAATTTGATTTCTATTAGTCAGTGTTGATTTGTTAAGGGTAAAGGTAAGGATATTATCCTTTAGATCAAAAACCCAAAAGTTGGGAGTAGTGGCATTATGAAATTGGACATGGCCAAGTCTTAAGAGTAGAATCTCTTGGTCCTACATTTGTCTAGTTTTAAAAAAATTAGGATTTTAGGTTTTCATTGACATGGTGTGGAGAATTATCGCCGATAATTGCTACTTCATTAATATTAATGGGAAGATATATGGTTTTTCCACTCCACTAGTGGTCTAAAGCAAGGTTACCCCTTCTCCCCTACCCAATTTATTTTAGGTGTAGAGGTGCTTTAAAGATTATTGAGCACACTACACAATCGTACTGACTACCATGGTTTTTTCATTGAAGTAAGAGGACCACAAGTGTATCACTTGAGCTTTGCAGATGACGACACCATCTTGTTCACTTTTTGAGGAGGAAAAACTTTAGGTCTCATCATGCAAACAATCAACAATTAAGAGGAGACATTTGGCCAATTTATAAGGTGTGATATAATTCATTTCATGATTTTTCTAATTATTTTGACTGTACAAGGGACATAGTTAAGAGAATCAAAGGCTTTAAGCAAAAACAGGGCCAGCTAACCTATCTAGGTTGCCCGTTTTTTTTGGTAGGTCTAAGAATATTTTTTGACCTTGTTAATAAAGCAATTTTCACAAAGGATTACAGTTGGAAATATAATAATATCTCAGCTATAAGTGGTAGGGTTATATGGATCAACAAACATGTGGTACAAAGCTCACCCACACATGGGCCTCATGTAAGAATTTATGCTTCTCCCCCCCCCCCCCCCCCCTGCCCCTCCCGAGGAAGGTGGCGGATTCGTATGAGAACACTTAAGCCACTAACAAACTATAGGGAGATCTACCTAAATACAAGTACTACAAAACATCAAACCCCATGTTTAATAAGTGGGATATTGGGGAATCACTGATTTGAAAGTATATGATACAACATAGAAGCAATATGCAGCACCACATTCAATGGAAACTCAATTCTGGCAGTTGTTCCTTTTGGCGGGATAACTGGTTAGGTATTGTCCCTCTAGCTCACTTCACTTATAACATTAACATGTTCAACAATTGCACAGTTGCACAATTCAGGATCAAGGGGAAATGGAACTAGAATAAGCTTATTCAACATTGCCCCCTTGTCACCTTGCCATCATATTAGCAACAACACTCTCTCTTCAATAACAACTCCCTAATAAAGCCCACTCGAAGCTTAACACCAATAGCCAGTTCAACTAATCATAAGACTGGAATTAAATCGAGGAAAAAATATCAAAATATCACTTAAATTCTCTCATTCGACATAATAATATTACATTCAAATCTCCCTTTTTACTGTGGAGAGCCTTAAGAGGCAAACTCCCAACTAATGAAAAACAAACAAGTTTTCACAATGAGCCTACAATTTTTTTTTGTTGTTCTAATAGGCAAAGTCAAGTGTAAGAGAACGAAAATGACATCGTTAAAGCTATTCACTAACATGGATGTCCGTGATGTATGAAAGGTTCTAAAAAAATCGTTTATAAATGTGCGTTTCCTGAGCTCAAATGTCTAACAGATGTCCTTAGGTGTCATTGGAAGTCAAACTCTCAGGGCATGACAAGACAAGTTCGATAGTAGTCACCGTATGTCGCCCGCTTCATGTGGTATTGTTATGTTTATAATCGAATCTCATGAGGTTATACAGTTCCTCAACTATGATTTATTATATCTCATATATAGTGTGCCAAGTTTCATGAAGTTTGCGAGCGGTCAAACACTCCCAAGACAACCGTCTATGACATTGAACCAGGCTGCCTTAGCATGGCACTTTTCGTGCGTGTCCATGTACTGGCCTTTCCACCACTCATCGAGTTTGCGACCCACTGTTGTTTTAGAAGTAACTCGTGCGTTAGGTCCTAAACTTGTTTAAGAACATATTTTGGTGAAAACGTTCGGGCACAAATCCATGTAGGACCCACAAGTGACCCAAAAAGAGGACCCCAACATTAGAGTTCAACATTTCTAGGAAGTGGTAATCGACAACCCAAACGATGGCCTGTCGACCAAGTAACGACCCATCAATGGGTCTCGTTGATGGATCCACTTGTCCTGACGTTTGGTAAGTTGCAGGTGAAACCCACGAGACCCTTATCGACGAGACATGGGTGAGACGATAGATCGTCGATGCATCCGTCGATGGGCTGCATGTTTTCTTCCAGCTTTCTGTTAACATGAGGGATGAAGTTGTAAATTCACCCCAAGTCTTGTTAAATGTGAGGACGGTTTTTTTGAGGTTTTATGTGTATTTTAAGACTATATAAGTCATTAAACTTCCATTGTGACCCTAACACCTAAATCAAAACATGTTCCCTCCAGAAGTTTCTCCATAAACCTCCATGTTAGTTCAAAGTGAAGATGGATCTTGAAGACGGGTCTTCAATGGAGTTTCTTCTTAAATTATCTTTGGATTCTTCAAATAAGGTATGAGAGTTCTTCATCTAAGGATTTCTATTGATACACTTAAATTTACTTCTCGAAAAGAAGTATAAGCAGTCATATCAAGTAAAGAACCCAACTATGAGGTTGGGTTCGATCCCACGAGAAAAATAATTTAGACTTAACTTTAACCTATTATAACTTCTATTTAGTCAAGTCCTTTCCGAAAAGAAGTAACAAATAGGAATAAACAAGTGACAGGTTTAAAGATTTGATTTGAATCAAGTAATCAGAGTAACTAGGGCTTAAATGTTCCATACAGGTTCATAATGCGATAATTCTAGCTATAACAATCATTTCCTAGTATATTGCATACAAAGTGTTAAGTTATGTATCCCTAATTCCTTGGTCCGGCAACAAGGAAATTACAATCTGCACCTTTGTCCTCTAGTGTGTACTAGCTTTACTAACTTCCATCTTTAACCTCATATAACCATCATACTCGATGTTTAGGCGTAGTTGTTTACCAAACCAAACCTCCACCTCTCGCACCTATCAACAGTGTCTCTAGACAGGTAAGCTAGCAACAGAAGAGTTGAGTTCTTACGTGTGCACTCTTTAAAAGGCTTTCTAAACAAAGATTATCAATACATGCAAGAACCTATTTAATTACCATGGTTCCACAACCCCTAGTTTGATTTAGTTACCCATGTTAATAAACAACACCTATTAATTTCGTTTGATAAGATTCAAGGTACTTACTTTGATGAGATTGAAGAAAACCCTGAAATGACTTGGAAAAATCAAACAGCTTGGAATAATATTTCCCAAAAAAATAAATAATTTCCCAAATCAACCGGTATCCAAACCCGACATCTAAAACCTAAAAAATACATCGAGTCACCCAAACATTTGGTTTTACAAGTATTTATAATAATACAGTCCTAACAAAAGAGGGAAATCATATTAAGGAAAATAAGCCTAAAAACTGCGTCCGAGTCGACTACATAGATGAAGGACCGTCGAGGCAATGACGGACCATCGTGTTCCTCCGTTGTTCAACACATAGATTGTTTTTCAACTGCTTTATTCTCCAACTCACTATTACAATCAACACACAAGGATGACGGTCCGTTGAGAGCACGACGGTCTGTCTATGGCTTTCATTTCTCCACACTGAGAATATTTTCAAGTTGGATACTGTAGCTACTTTTTGTTAACGATGACGGATGTGCAACACTGTCCGTTGTGGAGGTGACAGTCCATTGAGAGACTCTATAGCCCCGCACTTAAACAGAATTCTCCGATCTTCCTTCATCATCATTTTGTTCATACGACGGTGTCCACTTACGGACCATTCATGGCCCATAGGTCGTCACTTTTGCAATTTTAGAACAATTCTTCCAAGTTTTCATCATGGATAAATTTCCTGCAAACAAAGAGAAAATTACATCAAAAATAATACAAAAAGGCCTTAGATAAACACTAAACATAAGTAAAAAGCATTGAAAGTACCGTAAAACAACGATACATCAACACCCTCAACTTAAATTCGTTGTTTGTCCTGAAGCGACACACTATTACTCACAAGAAAATATTTGTACAAGAGTATCATTATTTTAGCTTTCACAATCATCTAGCTATCAATTTCGATTATTTTCATTATTTTTATGCATGCTATCACTATTAGGCTCGCTCATGAGGATTAGAACATGACACAGACTCACCACACACCGACACCTATCCTATTTGATCCCTTACTAAGGTACCAATTTTCTGGTAGTGCAAGTAGTGTCCTCACTTCAAAAGAACATCCTCATTTTTCACACAATGATTTCAGTTTGAGTATAAAGAATTTTTTAACACTCACTCTCAGAACAACTTCACACCTTATTTATACTTATTGCAATAGGCTTGCTCTTATTTTCATTGCTTCAAGTTCATCATAACAGACTCTTAGGATCACGATAGGAACTTCTTAGCTTGTAACTTAGGCTCAGGGTAAGGCAGGGTTCATTTGAATGTATTTTAGTGACTTATTGTCCTCCTTGGCATAACGACTACGCGTCCTACCTTTTCATCATTTTATTCCACCCTATTTCTTAGTTTTCTTGTATTCTTTCACCTTGATATTCTTCCTTATCCCTTATTTTGTTATTTCCCTCTCTTTGTTCTTTCAACTCCACTTTCCAAAAAATTCTTCATAATAGCCACCCTCAACTCATAGCTTTGCCATGAGTCAAGGTACACGAAACCCATAATTGGGTCAGGGCCCCGAAAAGGTTTTTTGTGAATTAGACACAGTCAACTTATGTTTTTGGCATAAGCTGAGGTTTACATGTCCAAGAAGGGATCAGGGCCAACATATTGTTCCCAAAAAAGATCAGTTGGGGTGAAAAAGAAAGGTCTATTTTATGATCAAATTATTTTGACCAAAAAGGGACTAATTGCATTCGGTTTTCTATTATTTAGGCTAAAGATTGCCTATATTGAACAAGGGCCTATGATCCTTTCTTAATTTTCTATTACGGCTTACTTTTAGTAGAACTAACCAGGAAAATTCAAGCTCAGTACCAATGGTGGAATATTAAAATTTTCTCCACACTCACTTGAAATCTCATTATTATACAAAATTATCAAATACCTAGTTTTGAGTTTTAGATTTAGGGTCATCCAGTGGTGTATCTCTATGTAATGCTTAGAGACACACATCTATCAGTTATTGTGCATAGTTATGAAGCATTTTCTTTAAATCAGGATATCATTTTTTTATCCATCATTCTTCAGAGTCCATTTATATACTATGTACTAAAGATACAAACATGCCAGTTCAATAATAGAGTAATCTGTCTTTTTTGAGAAAAAACACAGGCAAGAAAACCCCTAGAGAGGATCGTAAATTGCGATACTCAGAATTCACCCTAGTAGTCAATTTCCATTTACCCCACACCAACAAAAAAATGCAATAATTCACAATGCATAAAAGTATATAAGACAGAGTGGTAGGTGAACCAAACCTAAGGCACAAAGCGCCTTTAACCAACAAGTTGGCGAGTCCTGTTTCCCAAACCCACTACCTCAGCAGTAGGGACACCATCACTATTGTCCTTAGAAATGACAACACCGTCTGTATTGCTAAGATCAGCCTATGCAACTCTATTACTAGACACCCTAGCAGCCACATCGATAACCCTCAATAGGCGGGCCTCCTCATCAATTAGTGAGGCTCTCCTTGCAGCCTCCAAGTCATGGCGCTCCTTCTTCCAAGACCGGGACTCTTCCTCATCTCTAGTCCGGTGCCGCTTGGCATGCTCTCTTACTGGAGGTGTTCGGCATCAGAAGTATCAAACAGGGCACCCATCACAGTTTCCTTAGAAGGATCTACAGAATGGGCCTCAAACTGAGGAACCAGACCCTTCAGTATAGTTTTAGAGTTGGTTGTTAGACACTGCACAACATCCTTGAGAGTCGTCACATCCACTGTAGGGGCTGGTCAAGCGAGAACCCGCAACTCAAATATGTCTAAACGCTAGTGGACCTCCATGATATTCCGCTTAGTGTGTTGGGCCATCTTCCCTTTTATATGCTCTTCTGACTCAGCAATGGACCTAATCTTCCAAGGCAGAATGTGATGTAGAAGTGTGGCCATTTTGGAGCCAATGGAGCTTGGAGCAGTGCTACCACCCGAGACAGACTCGATCGGATTGGTGTCGGTAGGCTAAGATGTAACTGGCTTAGCCCTCTAGGCCTTCTCTACCATGGCTTCCAGGTTCTCACATAGTGGCTGCACCACTATATGGGGCCCTCTGTTGGGATCCACCTCATTGGCCTCATCCCAGATGAGACCGACATCAACCTTGCTAGGGGGGTGTTAATCATTGTGCCATACGGGGACTCCTGCAGACCTACACAATGCAAAAACATACACTAGAATGGGTAAGTAGTAGTGGCCTTAAAGACCCGCTCGTGCATCACCGCCTGTAATAGCCATGTGAAGTCCACCTTGAACCCCGCAATCATGGCAGTCATCAGCATTGCACGATACCAGGAGACAATATTATCAATAGCAATGGGTGTAAGGCAATGTTTGACCAATAGCCATAGGAACTTGGCTGTGAGCCATCTTGATACTACCCTTGGTGTCTCACACCCAATCGGCAACTTCACAATCTACGAAGAGGTACGATGCAATACACTGCTTGGTAGTCTCTCTTACTTGTAGCTCATGCTGTAACTGGCCATTTTTGATCAATTTCCAACGACATACAAACTCGACAATGAGAGAAATCCAGGTGGCATCAACATCCGCGCCATAGAGAAATCTATGAAAGGCCTGCAAGGAAATGTCAACCCATTTTCCGCGGACTTGAATGTACTCCAATGGTACATGCTTGGCAGGTGCTGCCTGCCTGTGCAACGGAGATCGGAGAGTCACCACATAAGAGGCTTAGAACTCTCGGACCATCTCCTCTCTATAGTAGCCTACATCTCGAGCCGTCAACTCCAGTCGATGTCGGGTGAATAACTTATTAATTGCGTGCGTGGTGGGAAGACTCCTTGTGAGAACCCGTTGGTCAAGTGTCAGGGTCCGAGTCATGCCCCCTTGTCATTGGGCATCTTGGCATCACTATAGATTTGGTACTGCACCTCAACACACAACCGGTGTGGCTTATCAGTAACCGGAACGTGGACGCCAGTATGGGGTACTAGAGTAGAGTCAGCACTAGTAGGCTCTTCAGACAAGGCAAAAATAGAAGCCTCATTCGAACTGGAAGCCTCCATAGAGGCGGAATCTTTTTACAAACCGGATGCCTCCACAAAGCCAGACTCTCCCTTGAATTGTGGCAGTTACCCAGAAGTTGCAGCTCACTCAGAAAATGGGCTCCTGTTATGAGACTGGGAAGGCACTGACTATACTTGGGCCTCCATCATCCGTGGCCGTCTCAGTGGGGGCAACATTGGTAGGAGTGCGGGTGCTCTATGGCACGCACATTGGGTCATGCTCATTATTGGAGCCTATAATAAGCCGATTCAACGGGGTCACTGACTTCGAACACCTTCGTAAGTAGACACATTGTAGTTTAGGTGCCATTTGTACCTATACAGAGAAGTACTTACTAATAGTGGAAGCAGAAAAATATAGAAAAGGAATGATAGTGCAGAAGTATAGAGTGCAAGATGGACCTATCAATAGTCCGTCGAAGGCACGATAGTCCATCATGAGAGTCCATCTAGTGACACTTAGAAATAATTTTTAAAAAATATGAAACAAAGGTTTTGACAGTGTTGACGGTTGTACTGGATGGGCGATCGAAGGAACGACAGTCCGTCATGAGGGTCCATCTTTGGACACATAGAAGCAATCATAAAGATGTCAGAAACAAAAGTTCTGAGATTGTCAATGGTTGTGTAGGATGGACCATCGAAGGGATGATGGTCCTTCATAATGGTCCGTCGCGCGACAATTAGAGTAATTTTATAAGAAGTCAAAAGTAAAGTTTCTAACACTATCGACGGTTGTGTACAGGACAGACCCTCGAAGGGACAACAGTCCTTCATAAGTTTCCGGCGATGGATACTTAGAGTAAACTAGGGAAGTTGGGGATGACGGACCCCAATGACGGTCCATCGTTAAACTGCGGGTTTGTCAACGGGATCTCATATTGACCTTTATGGAAGACAATTTTGCAGCAAAAATTTGATACCCAATCATCCTAATTTGAAGTATTCGTATAAGCATAAATTTATTAAAAATTTACCCAACATGCCATCATTAGTAGGGCATGAATTTTCCTTGTTTTAACATGCATTTTTTACAGACTATCAAACCCTAGTTTATGGACAAAATTTAGTACCCAAATAGTTAGATATCACAGTAATCAGGAAAATTAAGAAAAATTTATCTTAGCAGATTAGAACAACATCTCTCACATTTGTAGTAGAGGAATAAGAGTATGAACTAGAGTAGTTGTATAACAGCAACACCAACGACGAACACCGACTGTCAAGGAGAGTGAAGAAGATGGAATATTTGGGGAGAGAATGGATTTTGCGGAAGTGGGGGAAGTGTGAGTATATTAGGATAGAATGGGAGTGAATGGGTGAGGAAGTGGGGGGAAATGAGTAGAAATAGAGAGGGAAACGGTTATGGGGGTTATGTTAAGAGATGGGGTAAATGAAACGTTTAAAAAATTTTAATATTTAGTCGTATAGGTCGGTTCATGTTGGTGGGTGAGGGATCGATGATTCCCCGTCGACGAACCATAAGTCGGTAAGCAGTATGTCAAACCCTATGTTGATAGTGCCCTAACTTAGAAAAATTTAAAGAACATACCTGGGCACGACGGATCCTATCGACAGTCTATCGATGGGTGCACCAGACCAATTTTCTGAAGATTTCTGGTGATTTAGTCCCTTCACATTTAACACCCATTAAGCTAATCTTTTTGTGTTTTCCGGACACCTTTTGGACACGGACCCTACTCTACGTCTAGCCAACAGTTCTATAAAAAAAATAAAGGAACATTCACACGTGACATAAGTAATAAAAGCAAAAAAAATGCAACGATGCCTAGAAAATCAAGAAAAACACAGTTTACTAGAGGATACATCTTGCATTTCTCCCCAATCAGGGCTTAATTTAACATCGCAGCACGACGGAGGACTCTTTATTACTCAGATATCATTAAGATGGCATGCCTCGATAACTTCCTTCATTGTTTCAGCATGACCTAGATAGATTTTTATTCGCTGCCCGTTCACCTTGAAGCTCACACCCTACTTGTTCTCCAACTCAACCTCACCATGAGGGAATAGTTGGGAGACCAAATAGGGACCAGACCATTTGGACTTGAGTTTGCCTTGAAACAAACGCAACCTATATTTGAACTAAAGCACCAAATAACTAACCAAAAATCGTGTTTTTAAATCTTTTAGTCATGGTACTTCTTCATTTTTTCATTTTAGAGGTATGAACTTTCATATTCCTTCAAGCGAAATTTATCAAGAACCTTCAACCGTTTAACCTCTGTTCCGCAGCCTCATTCCAATCCATTTTAAGCTTCTTTATTGCACACATTACCTTATGCTCTAATTCAACCGGTAAGTGACAAGCCTTCCCACATACAAGTTGGTATAGGGACATAGCTATGAGAGTCTAGTTTGCTGTCCGGTATGAAAAAAGAGCATCATCAATCCTCCTTGATCAATCCGTTCTACTAGCATTCAACGTTTTTGCCAAAATCTTCTTAATCTCCCTATTTGATACCTCAACTTGCCCACCAGTTTGAGGATGGTAAGGAGTGGCCACAATATGGAGAACCCCATATTTTTCCAATAATCCTTTAAACAGCTTGTTGCAAAAGTGCGATCCCCCATCATTGATAATAGCCCTTGGGTGTAAAATCTAGAAAATATGTTCTTTTAAAGAACACGGTGACACTCTTCCTTTTATTATTTACAAGTGCAATAGCTTCTACCCATTTTGACACATAATCGACTGCTAGAAGAATGTACTTCATCCAACGAGAACTCAAATGGGGCTCATATAGTCAATGCCCCACACATAATAAAATTCAATCACAAGAATGGGATTTAAAGGGAGCTGTTGCTTTCTAGAAATGCCACCTTCCCTTTGGTATCTATCACAGTCCTTGGCAAACTCATGAGCATCTTGGTAGATGTTTGTCCAATATTAGCCACATTGCATGATCTTGTGAGCAGTACGGATACAACTATAATGCCCACCTACAGGTAAATAATGACATGCCTCCAAACCACTCAACATCTTAACTTTCGGTACAAAACACCGAATAATCCCATTTGCCCAACTCCTATATAAGTATGGCTCATCCCAAAATAAATTTCACATCATGCATGAAAATTTTCTTTTGATGAAAGGACAAGCCCGGTGGGATACGACCATCACCTCCTCCAGATAATTGGTAAAATCTGTAAACCATGGAATTAAGTATTGGGAGGCACCCCACCCCCCACCAACTCATGTTCATTCCAGGTAACTATATCATCACCATTTCACCTTCTTCACTAACTACCCACCTCACTGTTTAATCTTCTCATCGAGTAAAATGAATCAGCATTTGATTTTTTTGTCCCTTTTCTTTCCTATCTTTCACCTCAAGTCAAATTCTTGCGTAGATAATACGCAACACCAATCAACACTTCGGTTCATATCCTTCTTCACGCCATTAAATTTCTTAAAAGAAGAATGATACAAATATGCACTATACACCGTCGTGGCCACAGCAAATAGTAGTCCGACCATTCTCTCTTACAAAGCAAGAACTACTGAAAGGACTTGTTGTTCAATCACGATGTAGTTCTTTTGGGCTTCATTAAGGGCTTTATAGGCATAGTAAATGGGATGAAGGATTTTGTCCCTTCGATGTATAAATACCACACCAAGAGCAACCCCAATCGCATTACACATCACCTCAAAGGGATTTCTCCAATCATGAGAAATGATGATAGGTACAAACAACAACTTTTCCTTAAACTCACCAAATGCCTTAAGACAAGATTCATCAAAATGAAACTTACACGCCTTCTCAAGAAACATGCCCAAAGGATGTGCAATCTTTGAAAAATTCTTGATGAACCTCCTGTCAATGACTTCATATGCCGAGAAAGTTCTCTCAACACCTAACCTTACCACAAATATTCGATGGAAGTTGCTCGCAACATCATACCCCTAACTTTAGCTTAATCAATATATATACCCTTCTCTTAAAATGCGATTACCCAATACAATACCTTCTTTCGCAATGAAGTGACTTTTTTCCAAATTTTGCACAAGGCTACAATCTTTACACCTATTAAGAACCTATAAAAATGACTCAAACACTGCTCAAATGAGTCACCCACCACTGAAAAATCATCCATAAACATCTCAATAGTGTCCTGCACCATATAGGAGAATATTGACATCATACATCTCTGAGATGTTGCTGGTGCATTACATAATCCAAACATCATTCACTTGAACACGAAGGTCCCATAAGGACAAGTAAATGTTGTTTCTCTTGATATTACGGTGCAGTAGAAATTTTATTATAACTCGAATAGCAAAAAAGAAAGCAATACCACCCCGTTCCTGCAAGTCTATCCAACATTTGATCCATGAAGGGCATAAGAAAATGGTCTTTCTCGGTCCATGCATTTAATTTCTTGTAATTAATACATACCCTCCATCCAATCACCGACCTCATCGGAACATGCTCATTTTCTCATAAGGGACCACAATCATTCCCCCTTTCTTAGGTACACATTAAACAGGGCATATCAAACTACTATTTGTTATTTGATATATCACTCCATCATCCAACTACTTATTGATTTCCTTCTTTAACACCTGCATCAGATGGATTTTATGTGAACAAATCCCCAGAGGGATCCCAATAATATCCGCAATAGTCCACCTAATAGCTCTTTTGAACCTTTTTAACACCTCCACCAAACTCTCAACTTGATGCACATTCAAATCTGATGCAATAATTACCGGCAAAGTGTAACCTTTTCCCAAGAATACATACCTCAGATGAGGTGGTAGACCCTTAAGTTCTACATTTAGAACCTCCTCTATTAATGGTTTTGTGAGTGGAGAATTGCAGTGCTTTATATCTACCTCCCCCCCTTCTATTGGTTTGAATCGTACATCCCCTTCGATCAAGTGTCCGCGCAACCAAAGACCCCATACTCTCAATGCAATCACATATCAATTATTATGACTTACTACTACTGCCGCTAGTGAGTCGACCCCGAGACGCTCTTATATTTCTACCTCAATGACTTTTGAACCCTATAAGATATGGTAGATACCGAGTGGAGTCACCACTTCGCCTTGGAGCTACACATGTTAAAGTAACTTTTTCATATTCACCCCCCCCCCCCCCCCAAAAATTGAAATTTGATTTTTCCTTTCCTCCTTATCAACCATGGCTCTACCCTTAGCCAAGACATGGACCAAAAGAAATAATACGGCACCTCAAATCAACCCCTAATCCAAATCCTAAATCGCCCACCGAAATATGAAGACTCCATCCACCTTTACTAACACCTCAGGAGTATCCAAATAGGCCTCTTCACATTTGATCATCATTAGTTGCCGCATCGCAAGTGTGATTTGGGTCACCCAACCCACTTGTTGTAGATAGAGAGAGCATGAGATTTATGCTCTGCCCAAGATCACATAATGCTTTTCGTAAAGTGTAATAAAAAACCAGCAATTGGTACATAGACCATGAAGGAACCCGGATCTTCTTTCTTTTGCACTAGAGACCTTGTAGGCATAGCACTACAATGTTTTCATTCGCTCATCATCCTCAAACTGACCGATTTTGCGTAGTGACCATATCTTTCATTAACTTGGCATAACCCGGCAATTTGTTCGAGCTTCTTGTCCAAGGGAGAGTGATGGAAAGTTGTTTCAACATATGATGAGCTCCAGTTTTAGTATCTTTCTCCGGTCCTTGATTCACTAACCTCTGTAAAATGGAGGTGTTGGTCCTATAGGCATGAGTCACCGTTTTGGGATAAAACAAGTTTCTGTCCTTTTCCCCCCGTTTGTCTTCTAACGCACCACTAACCTTCCCTACCTCATTTGCCTTTTATCAATTGTTCTCCAAGACACATCGGTTTGTCCTGGTTTTCTAACCACCCTCGAGTTGTGAACTACCATAACATGTCCATCATTTTTTGGATTTTGGACTGATTGCTTTTGAAGAGTTGCCTGTTTGCGGAGTTCCACTGTCCGAACACAATTGGGTCATATGCAATTCAAGATGCTTGATCGAGATTACATGTGCATCAACTTTTTTCCAAATACTCGCTAAGAAGTCACTCCTCAACTCTTTAGTATACTCCTAACTAGCATGAAACCTTCTCATCAATTTTTGCAACATATCCTAATCTCACGCCATACTACCTCCATCATTCCTAGGAGCAACTTCACGATTTTGAGGTGGAACATAGGTCCCACTTCTGTCATTTCTGTTACGATAGTTACCCTGGTTGAAGTTGTTTTCACGGTTGTAATTTCCATCTTAGACATATGACCCTCTCGTTTCTAATAACCATAGTTCTGACCTTGATTTCCTTGACCTTGGCGACAATTCTCCTGATTGGAGCCTTGGACATTTGGTAGGAAACCCCCATCTTCTCATATACCAGATAATAGTTCTCCTTATAGTAATACTCATCACTTGGCGGTGGTGGTTTAGAAAAGAAGTTCACCACATTTACGTTTTCTGCACCCCCAATGACGGTTTCAACACCAACCAAAGCTCAATTCTCATTTGAGCCATTTTGTCACAAGTCTCATCTGTGGCTGGGTTGTGTGCAAATTGCACTGCAAAAGTGTTTTGCCCGGTATCTGACTTTCTAGTGCTCCAAGCTATATTTTTTTTGGAGAATTTCTCCAACCTCTCAGCAATCTCAGCATAAGGACACTCCCCATAAGAACAACCCGCTATCGTATCGAGTACTGCTTTATTATTATCATCATCTTGTCTCCGATTAAAGTTCTTTTTTAATGACTCATCATTTATGCGGTGATTGGGGACATTTCTCAAGAATTAAGTGAACCTGTCCCAACAAGTACTGACTTATTCTTCCGGTTATGCCACAAAGTTGTTTTCCCTATCTTTGTGGTTTACCTTCTTATACACCGGGTAGTAACGTCAGAAGAACATATCCCTCAATTGATTCCAAGTGTAGATTGAGTTATATGCGAGATCGATAAAACATATAGCGGCCTCTACCATTAGTGAGAGAGAAAACACTCTCAACACAATTATGTTCATATTCAAGTCAGGCCTCTCGACACAAATCTTACACACTGACCTCACCTTGGCGATGTGAGCATGTGGATCCTTACAGGATAGCCCCAAAAAGAAACATGTAGTTCTGAGCATTTGCATCAGACTAGTAGTTACGATGAAAGTATTTCCATGTGGTAAGGGAGGCATAACAAGTGGCCCGTCAGAGTCAGTAATATTATCATATACCCTATAATACTCTTGAGTGCGTGGAGCGGGAGGTTGACTCTATATTTCACCTTCCCCGCAATTTTCAGGTAATAATTGTTCAAAAGCATGAGGTGGTGGATTTTCCGTGTTGTGATCATCATCAAGAATACCCAAACTTCGGTTCATTCTTTATAGTGTACGCTCTAGTTTGGGGTCGGGTGAGAGTATGGGTTCTACTCTACTCCGCATACTTGGCAAACATGGAAATTAGATCTGCAAGAGATAAAAACAAAGAGAAAAAGTAAAATTAGGAAAATGTTGACTAAACTTTTGTATATGTTTAAAGTTAAACTAAAAGCAACTTTCCCTGGCAGCAGCGCCAAAATTTTATACGGTGAAATTTACTTCTTGAAAAGAATTATAAGAGGTTGTAACAAGTAAAGAACCCAACTATGAGGTTGGGTCCATCCCACGAGGAAGATGATTTACACTTAACTTTGGTCTATTATTACTTCTATTTAGTCAAGTCCTTTAAAAAAATAATCAACAAAAAAGGGTTTTTTAAGCAATAAATGTAATTAGTTATTTCTTAATAAACAAGTGGCAGGCTTAAAGATTTGATTTGTTTCAATTAATGAGGGTAACTAAGGCTTAAGTGTTCCCCGTAGATTCATAACGCGGTAATTCTTGCTATAACAATCATTTCATAGTATCTTGCATGTAAAATGGTAAGTTATTTATTCCTAATTCATTTGTCCGGCAACTAGGAAATTTCACTCTACACCATGGTTCGGAAACGTGTGTAGGCTTTACTACACCTTACCTTTACCTAATATTAAGCATCATTATCGATGTTTGTAATAGTTGTTACTACGCACCACTCGACACTAGCCTATTAGATAGTGTATACTAAATCAACGTTGATAATTATTTTCTTATTATCTACCTCCTTGATCCAGCAAGTAGCTAAAAGACATGTTCTAATGCATGTACTCGTTAAAAAGACTTCTAAACGAAATGATTATCAATATATGGGAGGAGACGGTCTTTCGAAAGTATCTTTAGCCCCACACATAGTCAAAATCCCCCAATCATCCTTCAGAAACATTTCCTTGATACGACAATGGACACCTAGGGATCATCGAGGGATCGACAGACCAACGGTGGCTCCATAGGTTGTCACCTCTGTAATTTCAGCACAGTCTTCCACATTTTCATCCTGGACAGATTTCCAACAAATAAAGAGAAAAATACATTAAGATAATACATAAAGGCATTAGACACACACTAAACATAAGGAAAAAGCATTGAAAATACCGTGAAACCATGGTACATCAGCTATCGCCTTACATCCAATTTAAAAGATGATAATTTATAGGATGACACAAAGATGATAAGGGTCATTCCTAAGTGCTTTGATGAATGATATGTAATATGTGATAAAGTGAAAGAATGTTGTGTCTTGTGTGATAGAATTGTGTCCCTGACTGAATACATGTATGAATGATATGTGAATATGAGATGTCTTTACAAGGTAGGCTTAGTGCATCCTTGTCATGTATGAACCAACGATATGTATGACCTTATACATGTTAATTAGGTCATGTACATGGAAAAGGTTATGTTATGAATGTTGAAGTTGAGAGCCATTAAAGTATCCTTCTGTAAAAGAATGATGGACTTAGGATTGATTGGTTGGAATGGCTTTTTATCATCTTTAGAGAAGTAATAATGAACTATGTTAGTCGCCATTGAAGGGTAGCTCTATAGGACCTCATTGGTATGATGAATTTCATTGGTTTATCAACTAGATAAGTAACATTTTCATGTGATCCTTTAATTACAATTACTGTATGAGAACCTAGGCTAAAACCGAGTGATTATGTTATGGGAAGTATCTCTACTTGAGAATGAGACTAGAGTACACTCTACCTCTACTTTAGAATGAGACCAGAGTACATCAAAGCCCTTCATAGTCCTTAACCATGTGACTACATGGGATGTGTCCTAGTTTTACCCTTCCCAAGTAGAACACCCTCATCAGAGTAGGTTAGAAATCCAGATTCCATGAGTAGCTATCATGGTCTATGTGCGTTATTTCCTATTCTCATCATATGGGATACTTAATAGAATTAGAGAAGTTTTATAATGTTAGGTGGTGGTATGGGATTCTATCTAGACATTCCACAGTAGGATTTAAAGGTGTTAGTGAGAGTCCCTAGGTCTTGTTCAAGACCATTAGCTAAATGTCCTTTATGTCTTGAATGTCTCATAATGAATTAGTGAATGTAATGACTTAAGATAAGAAAGTACGTTCAATAAAGTAGTAATAATCTAGAGTAATTAAGGGTTTTCTAGTTAAGGTGTGAAAGAGGCATAAAAATGGTCACTTCTTATCTTACCTAGATAAGTCTTAAAAATGACTCTAGTTAGGGAAGTTGGTTGATTATGTACACGTGATCCTAGCGTTAGATAGTCTTAAGAATTAATCATGTAATCTTGAAGATGTCACTATGGAAGTTATATTCTTGATTTACTTATGTAAGTCTTTACATAGCCTTTGGAAGGAGAATGTCATATAATCAATATGTTAACCATATAATCAATATGTTAACGTGTTAAGTGAGAATGATTCTATCTTAGAGATTCTAAGGATCTTTTAATTGTGTCTCTAAGGGATTGTATGAGCGGTCTCTAAAAAACTCACTTAAGTGAAACTTAGAATCACCTTTGGTAGGAGAATTTTACCTTGATTTGTATGATGCTTTAAAAGTGTGTATGTGACTCATTATAAGTAATCTTGAGGGTCATTTAGGCACATCTAGAGAGGGTGTATGGGTGGTCTTTCTTTGTGTGACTTAATTGAATCTTAGGATCGCTTTGAGTGAGAACATTACATGATAAAGAGTATTTAAAGTTATGTGAAGGAACTTCACTATAACAGTGAATTGAGTTCACTGTATAGTGAAGTGAATTCACTGTAAGATTTCTAAAAATGGGATTATTTCCTTAAGTAGTTTCTTATGTATTTATAAGTTTTTAAACGTTCTTCTTATACTCGTAATATGATGTTTTAATTACAATTCATGAAAAGCATGTTATTAACTAAATGCCCCTTTTTCATGGTTTTTGCATGGCTTCCATACTTAGTCCATCTAATGTGTTTAAATCCATCTTTTCCCTTTTTGACTAAAGTGTAGGGAATTGGAAGTCTTTATGTTCCATGGAGGATGGATAGGTTTCTAAGGCCTGAAGATGAAGTATTGGCTAGTCCTCATCGATTCGACCACTATATCCATATGTCCCTTATGTAATAGTTTTTATTTTATTGTTTTGTATGGGATAAGTACCAAGTGTTGTATACTCTAAAGTTTAGATGGTTCAAGTGGATGTTGTAAAGATGTAATGATATAAATGGAAGTTTTCTACTTTTGTAATATTTATGAAAGAGTTTGTCGTGTGTGAAGAAAATTTTAAATTCTTAGCTATTTTAGTATGTTTATTATGCAATGAACGATACGAGAGGCTTATATGAGATTTAGTGAATTCTCATTTTCCATGTGATGACTCAAGGATGCCCTAACTTCTAGGGTGTACCTGTGGGTCGTGACATCAAGACACAATATACCATATCATCAACAATGGAGCACTTGCAGGCCATGTTTGGAGAAGCTTTGCAGTAGTGGCTGGAGTCACGACAGAACACATTTCATTGCAACATCTTGTCATGCAATGGTGGACAATTAAGCACAAAAATGAAGCTCAAAAACTCATTCTAAAGGCCACTCGTATTCTGATATGCTGGAACCTTTTGAAGAATAGATGTGCTAGTAAATATGGAGGCAAAGCTTCCAACATTAACAGGGTGAGGTATGCAGTTTACAAAGACAACTATATGTTAATGTCTATAAATTTTCCCCAGATTAAATTGCCTACTACATGGAAAGGAATGATTCAGCAAGATGAAAGATGCGAGTATTATATAAATGTTAACATGGTAACCTGGAAAAGACCACCGGAGCAGTGGATCAAAAAAAACTCAGATGGAAGTGTTTTAAGCAAATTGGGAAAATAGCAGGTGAAAACTTGAGTGAACAAACAAGAAGATGACTGATGGTTTTTTTTATATCACCTCTTGGAGAAGGTATTAACAATCAAGCTGAAATTGCTGCAGATATTTTTTGAATGACTTGGGCATTGAAATTGGGATATAGTAAAATTATACTAGACGTTGATTCTTAGCTAGCAGAAAACTGGATAATTCAAAAATCATTCCCTTAAGAGAGTGTTAGTACACATATAAAGAGGTTTCAAACTCTCATTAGACAGACACAGGAAATCAAATGCTTACATACCTTCAGAGAATCAATTTGGGTTGCTGATGCCTTATCCAAACATAGACACAAGTTCACTAGTCCACAACTCTACTATAACAATCAACTTCTACTAAGAAATCACATCCTATTATAAACTAGACATACTTGGAATGCTAAGCTTCAGAAGAAAGAAGGCCAGAAAGATAAAATAACCTGCCTAAAAGTGTATCCCCCTTTTCAACTTTGCTATGTTTTGAAATTATAGATTCTTTTAATAGGATATAATAGGTAGTTTCCTTTTGTTCTTTTTGATGTAAAGAATGAGTCACCCTTTTATTTTCCTGGATTATTTTTATCGAGAGGAATCCTCTCTTCTAGGTGTTTAGTTTCTTGGTTACCTTTTTTTACGGGGATGGGTTAACCCTTTAAGAGTAGACTCTGAAAAACCATAGGACTAGAGGTAAGGTTTATGCCCCCCTCATTGTACATTTTCTTTTATAAATAATAAGTCCTGGGGTTGTTGCTCAGCCCATACCCCTCAAAGGGTTATTCAACTTAAAAAAATACAACAACCGTAACATTAAAATATAAACCATAGATATTACAATCCAAATCCCCAATCCCAACAAAAAAACCTAAAAACAACCTAAATTGTAAACCTAACCCTAACATAAATCCTTACCCTAACCCAACCATAAATCCTAAACCCCAAGCCCAAAATACCAAAACCCAATCATTAAACACTAAAGCATTGATAATAAACCTGAAATTCTAAACTCTAAACCCAAAAACCTAAAACAACCCAAAACTCTAACCCCAATACAAACCCTAACCGTAACCTTAACCCTAACCCTAAACCATAAACCTGAAACTCTAAGCCCAAAACACTAAATCCCAAACATTAAATATTAAACAATTGATTTTAACAACAAATGATAAACCCAGAATCATAAAACCTAAAAGATTACCAACATCGTAACCCTAACCCTAAACCCTAAGTCTAAGAAGAATGAATCCAAAAAAAGCCTAAGTAAAAAATATGAAAACCCAATCATTAAACACTAAACCTTAGATCTTAACCCTCAAATCCTAAACATAAACCATAAAACCTAAAAAAAGTAAACCCTTACCCTAACTCTAACGTTAACCATAACCCTAACCCTAAACGATTAACCTAAAACCCCAAGCCTAAAATGCTAAAACATAAATACTAAACCATACATTTGAAACTAAAAATCCTCAACCCCGAAATCTAAAACCTATAAAAAAACCTAAACCCTAACCCTAACCGAAACCCTATCCTTAACCCTAACCCTAAACCCTAAACCGAAAGACCAATATACCAAAACCCTAACATTGAACAATAAACCAATAATATTACAACTCAACTGCTTAAGTCCAATCCCTAAAACTTAAAAAAAAGTAAACCTTAGTATTAAACTTAACATTAATCCTAATTGTAACCCTACCATATACCCTAAACCCCAATTCTAAATTACGAAAACCCAAACCTAAAACACTAAACCATTGACATTAAACCTCAAATCCTTTACCCTGAACCGAAAAACCAAAAAAAACCCAAAACCCTAACCCTAACATAAATATAAACCAAAATCCTAAGCGCAAAATATCAAAACACAAACATTAAATACTAAACCACAGATTTTAAACTTCAAATGCTAAACCATGAAACTTAAAACCATAAAAAAAACATACACCCTAACCCTAATCCTAAACCTAACCCTAAACCTAAACCCTAATCCCTGAACACTATGTCCACAAAAAAAATTCCATGTCAAAAATACAAAAATCTAAACATTAAACACTAAAACGTAGATTTTAAACCTCAAATCCTAAACCAGAAACCCTAAAAACTAGAAAAACCCTAAACCCTAACCCAAACCCTAAATCTAACCTTAACCCTTACCCTAACCCTAAAACATTAACTTGAAACCCCAAGCTGAAAATACCAAAACTCAAATATTAAACACTTAATCATACATTTTAAATCAAAAATCCTAAATCCCAAACTAAAAAAAAAAAAAACCCTAAACCCTAACCCAATCCTTAACACAAACCCTAACATTAACCTCATCCTTATCGCTAACTAAAGCCCTAAATCCAAAGACTAAAATACCAAAACCCTAACATTAAACACTATAGAGTAGATATTACAACTCAAATCCTTAATGCTATACCCTAAAACATAAAAAATACTAAACACTACCCATAAAGACTAAAAGATAAAAATCAAACTAAACCCTAAACAAACCATAACCCTAAACCCCGAGTGGAAAATGCCAAAACACAAACATCAATGAATATCCACTTGATATTAACCTCAAATCCTAAACCCTAAAAGAAAAAACCTAAAAAATCCTAACCTTAACCCTTACCCTAAACCACAAGCTCGAAACCCTAAGCTCAAAATACCAAACTCAAATATCAAATATTAAACCATAGTTTTTAAACCTCAAATGCTAAACACTGAACCATAAAACATTAAAAAAACCTACACGCTAACCCTAATCCTAACCCTAACCCTAAGTCACACGCTAAAACCCAAGTCAAAAAAATCCCTAAGTTAAAATTACGAAAAACCAAGCATTAAACGGTAAACCTTATATTTTAAACGTCAAATTCTAAACCACAAACCCTAAAATTCAAACATTACCTGAACACTAACCCTAACCCTAACCCTTACCTTAACCCTAACCCTAACACTAAACCATTAACCCCAAAAACCGAAGACCAAAATGCCATAACCCAAACATTAAACACTAAAACATTGACTTTAAACAAAAAATCCTAAACCCCAAAACCTAAAATTTAAATGAACCCTAAACCCTAACCCTAACCCTATCCTAAACCATAACATTAAACCTAAACCCTCTACCAAAAGCTCAAAGTACGAAAACCATATCATGAAAAACTAAACAATACATATTAGAACTCAAATCCTTATCCCAAAATCCGAATACATAAAAAAAACATAAAACCGTAACCCTAACCCTTACTTTAAACCTAACCCTGACCCTAACCCTACAAAAACTCATAAATCCCAAGATTAAAATACCAAAACCCAAATATAAAACACTAAACCTTTAGTATTAAAACTCAAATCATAAACCCTAAACCCCAAAACCTTGACCGTAACCAAAACCCTAATCATATCCGTAACTGTAAACTATATATCCGAAACCCTAAGCCCAAAATATCAAAAAGCCAAATTAGTTCTCTCTCTAATTTTTCTCTTTAATCCAAACTCCCCTTACAAACATTTGACAGTTATTCCTTACGGCTAATTTCAGCAATGAAGACAAGGCGCGTGTGCCGCCGAAGGTACAATCTTGGCCACCGAAATAGTCACAATTCAAAGAATGTTAACCATTGCGCAATCGCAAGGAAGAGGAACTTGAGAATATTTCATCGAATTCTATTAGATTAAATCAAGTTATTCAACAAACTTTGAAGAATTACTCTCAACAGGAGCTACAATGCACTAGTATTTCAAGGAATTTTTACCCAACCAATTGATGGAATCGACTAGATGAGTTTGGGCGTAAGAGTAGGGCGAAATTGTGATAGTCTGCCTGAAAATCAAATCCTTCATGGAGAAGATGTACATCAAATCTCGATGGACAATTTTTCCCAAAGGAAGGAAGTTCATCTTACTGCGATAACTAGTGGAATTGACGGTATGTACCTTGAGAATAAAATCACAATTGAACTACTGGAAAAGTACAGGGGAGACGATAATGGAGTTTTCAAAACTTAGGTCTTCGATAGAAATATACAATTTACTCGGGGAGTATAATAGTGATACCAACAACAAAAATCACCTTAGATGAAAAAATGCAATAAAGATGAGACGATGAACACAGGAAGAAAAAGGAACTCTGCTAGTACGAAGAATGGAGGGAAACCAGTGAATGTCATAGATTTTGAAACTCCTTCTCATGTTTGTGAGGAAACATATGATGGTGAAAAGAACAAAAGGTAGGATAAACAACAGAGGCGGATGGATCAAAGCAATAAAAGACAACATGCAGGTAAACATCTTAACTATACAGCTAACAATTATCTGGTTAATAATACTAGTACAGGCCATGGATTGAATCAAGCCATGGGAACAACTGTTGTAAACTTTAGAGATAGGAATAAAGAGGAGAATGATCACATCAATGTGTCAAAAAATTGAAATTCTAATCTAGATAATGATAAAAAGGGGTTAATGCAGACTACAGGAAATGGAAATGATGGTGATCCTAACAATTATCATAGAGAATTTCCTAAAATCACTAGTAACTTTGACAAAAGAATCTCCCATACTGTAACTCAGAACCAAAATGCTAGCAACCCCAAGCAGGTTGAGACAAAAATTGTTAGAACTAAGAATAACAACAAACAAGAACATGTGTCTGAACCTCCTCCTCATATTTTGGTTCAATCTTTTGATGCTAGACTAAGGCGAATTTGTGAAACCTAGAGTCCCGATATAGTGCCGAAAACAAAGCCTATCAAAACAACCAAACAAGTTCAACCAACTGTAATATTTGAAATGCATGACTATATACATAACCTTACAGTTTATTTCAAATATACTCTTGTTGGGAACTTTATTACTACAATGCCTAAAATGGAGTTGATTAGATAAAGCTTCATCCAATAGACTTAATTAAATGAGGGGGGTCAATATTTCTCACTATAATACTAAGAATGTTTTCATTGATCTCTAAAATGTGCTAGACTACAACACAGTTACAGAACAGAGAATAACCATAAAGGTCAAACTCATGAGCATTCAGGATTGGACTCCTTTCTATACACATGAAGAGGAGATCCCTAATGTACTAGATTGGATCCTTCTTTCTGGTCTACCTTTTAACTTTTTTAAAAAATCTTTCCTTATTCACCTTCTTTATAATGTTGGAAAGTTTTTATACCTGTACACACCTTCCATCAGGAGATCAAGGGAAGGGATAAATCAAGTAAAAATTCAAATTTATCTAACCTAACCTTGGCAGCCCAGACATGTGTGGACTCGTCTTTCCAAAGAGGATGATACTATAGGGACATGGAAACCAGTGGAATTTGAAAACATCCCTCCCTACTGTGATATTTTAGGTATCAGGGCCATGATGTAGAATAATGTAAATATAGGATGAGGGATGAGGAATAAAACCAAAGGAAATAAAAGGAATATGAAAAAATAATAGGGAGAAAAAAAATAAGAAAGGACAGGAAATAATACAAAACAAAATACAAGATGGTATGGACAAAGTGCAGCAAAAAGCAAAGGAAAATAGTAAGTAAACTAATCCATACATTAGAAGGAGGATGAATGGCACACTCAGTGGAGGAAAACTCAAAAGGCCCAAGAGGATAGGGGACAAAAAACAATTTGGAGGCCTACATAAAAAACATAGCATGAAATAAGGAAAATCAGCAAAATCAGAGTCAACAGTCAGGTATGAATTCTTATCATCATAATAATATCTTTAATAAACTAACCTTGCAAGAAGAAGATATTATTATTGAATAGGAAACAACTTAGAAGGATAACATATGGCATGGAAATAAGGGCAAAGATCCACAGAGAAACAACCTAGAGCTTCAGCAAATGAAACAACAAAAACAGGAAAGAAACAACAAAACATGTATCATAGCTTAAAACTCTATCTCTAATTAAATACAAATAAATGAGAATAGGTTGGTTGTAGTTGATGGAGGTATGGAAGGGATATGTCAGGAGAACACTTCTAATCTGCAAGAAGGGGTATCCAAAAGTTTGGTTGTAGTTGATTGGATGAAAAGAAATATATTGAGCAAAACTCAGACCTTAGAGATCAAAATAGCAAGAAAAAACAACTAAAATAGCAAAATGAAGGTACACATCAAACACAACAAAAGGAACAACAGAGTGGAAACTGACTAACAAGGAACAAAGATACTCACAAAGAAAAACAACACAAGGAAGCTGATGACAGGATGACTCAAACAGGGAAAACATGGAAAAGGAGAGGGACAACAATACAAAAGGTTCTCTACAAAATAATCCTAAAAGCAAAAACAAACCTAGTACACAAAAAAAAGATGCTTCCAAGAGAAAATTGTCCAAATAACAGGATACAGGTCAGGAAAACCAACTGAAAAGGAGGGAGGATAATGAAAAAGTTGGAGAGGAGAATGATAACCAAGGCGCACATATAAACACTTCAAATCACATAATTATCCTAAGTCCACCTCAAAGGGCACCACGTAACAAACTCTAAGTCAAGTTAATATTTTTCCCATGAAAGATGATTATGAAGTTATCAATTAAGAATATGAAGTGGACAAGAATAATTAATATGCTCAAGACCCTTTATGAGGATGATGAGACTAGTGATACCTTGTTAAGACCATTTAGTCCTCAAAATTATCAAGACATGGAAGAGGATATTCAACAAGTGACTCAAAGTGAAGGTTTATCTCTAAAATGATTGAAGAATGAAAAATTTTGCTTCAAAAATTAGGACATAAAAACTATCACTACTGGCAAGCAAAATATAAGACTATTTTCCTCCAGATTTTCCCAATGACTAGTACAATCATATGGATATGAGGGGAATAAATACTCAGGGAGTCATGGAAAGAATAAAAATTCTCAAGAAAATGCATCATTTAGTTATTATTGTTATCCTTGAACCTTTTGCAGATAGTGCTAATGTGATGACTTCAATAACCAACTAGCCATGGCCAATGCAGTGACCAACTATAATGGTAAAATATGTCTTTTTTTGGATGGATATGTTAATTCTGTTGTTAAGGACGAGAAGCAAATTACTCGTGATTTAAATAACAACGATCTAAAGAAATAGTTCACACTGATTTTTGTGTAAGCAAAATGTAAAGATTACTTAAGAAGACATCTATGGGACAAGATGCTTCAACAAGCTGATAAAGAGGAAAATCCATGGTGCTTAGTAGGGGACAATAATGTTATAACATCTACAGAAGAAAAACTAGGGGGTATTCTATATAATATAAGGAAAAGCATGGATTTCATTGCCATTATTGAAGATTGTTGATTGATGGATATTGGTTTTAGTGGCCAAAGATACATTTGTACCAATAATAGAGTTATCAACCAAAGAATATTTCAAAGACTTGACAGAGGGCTTATAAATGATACTTGGCTGCAACAGATGCCATGAAGAACCATTACTTACCTTCCTTCCATTGGATATGATTATTCTCTTCTTTTATTGGAAATAGTCATTAATGAGGAGGGTTACACTGAATATTTCAAATTCCTTATATGTTGGGCTTATAATCCTAACTTCCTAGGAATTGTGAAAACATGTTGGGAGAGAGAGGTCATAGGCAATAACATGTGGAAATTCCACCAAAAATTTAAAAGACTCTCTAACACTTTGAGTACATGGTAAAAAATGGAATTTGGGGATATTTTCCTGTAAGTTTGGGAGTTTTAAGGAAAGGTTAAAGAGTATGAGAAAAACCTGATACAGAACAATAGTGATACCAACATGAAGATTCTAGATGAACTTAATGCCAATTATATTAGATATCTCAAGTTAGACGAATCCATTATGAAACAAAAATCTCAGTTACAATGCTTCAAAAAGAGGGATACAAATTCTAAATTTTTCCACTCCTAGATAAGAGGTAGAAGAAGGAGACTGTTCATTCATAGAATCCTAGAAAATGGAGAATGGATTCAAGGAGATTAAAACATTGATAAGGTTGCAGTGAATATTTTCAACAGATGTTTAAAGGGGAAAACAAATATATCAATGAAGATCACATTGGTTGAATTCCTAGAATGGTTAATCAGGAGAAAAATGAAAGGTTATATCTCTTCCTACTATGGATGACCTACATGAGTTGGTTTTCTCAATGAACCACCAATTCTCTGTAGGGCCTTATTGTATGAATGGATAATTTTTCCAAAAATGTTTGCACATTATCAATCAGGATCTTATGGGAGAGATTTTTGCATTTTTCAGTGGACAAGAGATCCCTAAGTACTTTTCTCATTCCTGAATTATACTTCTCCCCAAGGTCAGCAATCCTAAAAAAATTAAAGAGTTCAGGACTATTAGCGTGAGCAACTTCATTAGAAAAATCATATCCAAACTATTGAGTACAATATTGAGTCTTATTCTAACTAGCTTGATCTCCCTTAATCGGTCTAGTTTTGTGAAAGGGAGATGTATAACTGAAAATGTCATGTTGGCACAGGAAATCATCCATCAGATTAAAAAGCCAAACATTGGTAGTAATGTCATTATTAAGTTTGATATGGCTGAGGCATATGAAAGAGTATCTTGGGCCTATAAATGGCATGTTTTAAGGAAAAATTGGCTTCAAGTAGATTTTCATAGACATGGTGTGGAGAATAATAGCAAATAGTTTGTACTCCATCATAATTAACGGAAAAAGTTCTATTTTTTTCAAGTAATCGAGGGGCCTCAAGCAAGGTGATCCCCTTTCCCCTGCACTATTTATTTTAGGTGTAGAAATGCTTTCTTGATCCCTAAATAATTTACATAAACATCATGATTACCATGGTTTTTTCATGGAAGGAAAGGGCCCCCAGGTATACCATTTTAGTTTTGCAGATGATACTATCCTTTTTACTTTAGGAAGATCAAAAACACTTCAGCCCATCATACTAACTCTCAGAACATATGATGATACATTAGGCTAGTTGATTAATTGTGAGAAAATTCACTTCATGGTACGTCAAAATGTTTTTGACATCACAAAAGATTGAATTAAAAGGATCACTGGGTTCAAGCACAAGCAAGGTATTATCACCTATCTGAGATGCCCACACTTTGTGGGTAGGCCCAGGATTTTATACTTTTTTGACCTGGTATCTAAAGTAATTTGCAGTATCACAGGGTGGCAGATGAAGTAATTAAATCATGGGGGCCGAGCTATGATGATTAAACATGTCCTTCAAGAACTACCCATTCATTTAATTTCAAATATCACTCCCCCTTCCACAGTGCTATAGCAAATAAAAATGTTGATGGGACACTTCTTCTAGGGATGGAAAAGTGACAAAAAGAAATACCACTGGTCTTCCTGGAAGAATCTCAGCTGCCTTTTTGATGAAAGAGTGGTGGGAATGAGGAATTCTAAATATGTGTGCTTAGTATTTCAATATAAACAATGGTGGATCATTAAGACTAAGCACACATTGTGGGGAGATTTCATCAAATCCAAATACTGCAAAAGATCAAATCCCATATGCTGAAAATAGGATTTTGGAGATTCATTGAACTGGATCACATGATCCATAATAGGGATAATATTAAGCAACACATTCAGTGGAAGCTTAACTCTAGGAATTGCTCCTTCTGGTGGGACAACTAGACTCGTGAAGGACAACTTGCTTTGATTCCAACAACAGCCACAAGTTTAACAAAAAAAAGTTTGCTGATTTTTAAGTAGATGGCCAATGGAACTACAAATTGTTGATTCAACAGGAACCCCTTCAATAAACTGGCCAATATCCTAGCTATAGCAGTTCCTCAACAACAACTACTAGACTAAGCACACTGGAAAGGCAACTCATAAAGCAGGTTCACTTGTTCTTAAGATTGGAATGAAATAAGGGAAAAATACCTCCAGATCAATTCAGGTCTCTCATATGGCACAAGAACATACCATTTAAAGACACTTTCCTACTTTGGAGGGCCTTAAATGGAAAACTGACTACCAATGAAAAGGTCATTATTTTTGGACTAGAACCTACTAAGTGTTTTTGTTGTAGGACAGGTTAGGATCAAACACCATCAATCATATTTTCAACAATCGTGACCTCGTTGTTGAAGTCTGGAGATGTTTTTCAAATAGATCAGGAGTGAAAATTTACCACAGTTCATTAGAGAAGCTTATTTCTTAGTGGTGGTCCATGAAACATAAACATGAATCTCACAGATTGATCTTATAGACTTCTCCTATCCTCATCTACTTGAACTTATCGAAAAATAGATGTGCTTGTAAATATGGGCCAAAACCTCTAATGGAAGAAGAGTCAGGTATTCGAACTGGGTGGCTGATGCACTTTCCAAGCATAGACAACAAATCACAGGTCCAGAAAAAAATTACACCAGCCAACAAATATCTAAAGAGTCAAAAGCATACTACCAACTGGACTTAATGGAGATGCCATTTTGTAGAAGGAAAAATACAAAGAAGATTAAAGAACCCACTTGAATGATCTAATATATTTTCAACTAAGCTATAACATAATATAGCTTCTTTTAATAGTTTAATTAGATTTTATTTTTAAGCTTGTGAAGGGAGAGTTTCCCTAGTTAATGCTTCCTATATTCTATGTATAGAGAGGAGTCCTCTCTTTTAGGTATGTAGAATTTTTGAATCATCACTTTGTAAAGTGAGGAGTATAATTTCCTTTGGAAATGGACCCTAACCATCATAGTCTAGAGGTAAGGTTTAATTTCCCATCCTTGTACATAATTTTTGTGAAATTTTAAGGCATGGGGGTGAAGCTCAGCCCCTACCTTTCTAAGGGTATCAAAATACAAAATAAATAAAAAGCCCAAAATATTAAAACCCAAACAATAAATAATAAGCCATAAATTTTACACCTCAAATGTTAAACCCTGAACCATAAAACCTGCACCCTTACCTTAAATCTAAAGCCTAAACCTTATGTCAAAAAAATTTCAAAAAAATACCCTTAGTCTAAAATCAAAAAATTCCCAATATTAAACAAAAAATCATTGATTTTAAAACTTGAATACAAAACCACAAACTGTTAAACGTAAAAAAACCCTAAAGCCTAACCCTAACCTTAACCTAACCATAAATCCTAAACCCTAAACCAATCCAAAAATACCAAAAGCCTAACATAACCCTAACCCCACCATAACACTAAAACCCATAACCAAAATACAAAAAACCCAAACATTAAACACTAAACCATTGATATTAAACCTCAAATCCTAAATCCTAAATCAAAATAACATAAAAAACCCAAAACCGTAACCCTAATACTAACTTTATTACTAACCCCAACACAAACCCTAAACAACAAATCCCAAATCCTAAGCCCAAAATAACAAAACCGAAACATTAAATACTGAACCATAGATTTTAAACCTCAAATACTAAACCCTGAACCATAAAATCTTAAAAACAACCTACACCCTTGTAACGCATTTAAAAATGACCTAGGTTCAACTACAACCTAAAATCTATGTCATGAGATTTTAAGATTTTTAAATGGTTAATAATAGTAATTGTAGGCAGTACATAAAGTTTGGATGTGTTTGGAGGTCAAACGGTCAAGACTTCCAAAAACTAGTCGAATTTAAACTAGTGTATAGTAGTGTTTTATAGAGGATTTGTGCGGGGTGGTTTGAAGGTGAAATTGAGTATTCATTGTTTCTATGCATATCCTGAAATGTAAGTGATCAAAAATTCTGAGTACGACACCCCGGGGACCATCATAAGGGTCCCCAAGGAGGAACCAAACTTGGACTGCCAAGCTGCTGGTTATTTTGTCCAATAATTATAAGGGTATTTGAGTAATTTATGGGTGAATTATGGACGGTTATAGGACCTATTTAAACCCTTAAACACACCAATCAAACCTAAACCCTCAACTCAAAATAAAATCTCTCCATTCTTCTCCCCAAAAACCTCCATTGTTGAAGCTTTGAAGATCAAAGGAAGAAGACTTATTTTCTCATGTTTTCTCCATTAATCTTTTGGGCATTTCATCACAATTAACGTATTGTTCCTCATACTTGAAATATCTTTCTTCAAGGAGTAAATTCCAATGATTTTCAAACATGATGAAAAACATGTATTGTCCAATTTTCTAATCTAGCCATGGGTTGTTGCATTAAAAATTTTGAACCATAGTATTATAATTGAATTCATGATAATTTGATGATTTTAACCTAAAACCTGTATGAACCCATTCAAACTATGCAATTATAGTTTTGACTACTTTATGGGTGAATTGATTACGTCTTAATGCTGATGAATTATTATGTAGACCTATTAGGACTATTTAATTATGATAGAATCATTCTAGAATTGTTAGTGTGCTTCTCTAATTTCATAAATGTATGTTGAATTATCTTTGATTCATAATCTATTGTAATTATTGAATTGAATAGGTGATAATGGCCATGGGTAAGGGCCTTTGAGTGTTGTGTTCGATGATTTTGCTATGGATTGAAGTTCTGAGGTTGGATCAATTGTAAGTTGACCTAACATTCTCAATATTGTGTAGTCTAGTTCTTAGATGATAATGATGATTGATACGTTCCACTTATGTTGGTGGTGCTTATGTGTTATAGTTGTGATTAATATGGTCCTGTTGGTGTTACCTTATGAGTTGTGAATGATGTGGCCTCGTTGGCATTATTTCAAGTATTATGGATTTATCATTTTATAACCTGATTATATGAATATTATGAATGTCAAGATGATATATGTGTTTATGTGGAGTCAAAGCATGAGTTGTTCTAGTTGATGATGTGAGTCTCTACTAGACTATATAATGTAGTCATGTGGATTACTTTAAGTCAAAGTATGATATTTTTTGATAGATTATATGATTCATGTGAAGGTTAAATAAATGATATCATATTAGTGAATAGAATGACCTATCGTTTATATTAGTTATGCATATGTGCTTCTAGAATGATATATTATATGTGAAGTACATTATGTCTTTTCAATGTAGGCTTGTGTCCCTTACTTGATACATGTATAATGAGAATATGACTTCCTGACTTAATTAGCTTGAGCTTCTTACTGTTGTAAGTACGAATGACATGTGACCTTGAATGTGGCTAAGAATGTCTTTTATGTGGAACCATCATTCTTGTTTGAACATTTTGATATCCTTGAAGTTGAAAGTTTTAATGGTATCCTTCGTAAGTGAATGGTGGAAATAAGGTTGATTTGTTGGAACGGCATGAAATAAACTTTAGGAAAGTCATTGAGCTATCCTCTTTACCATTGTAGGTAGCCTTAGGGGACCCTTTTTTGTAAGGGAAATGTTATTGGGTTATGAACTATATATGGAACCTTTTCAGGTGATCCTTTATGTAGATTTCTCTATGAGACAAACGCTAGAACCAAGTGAGTATACATGGGTAGTAGCTCTAGTTAACTATGAGAGTAGAGTACAAAGGAACCCCTATATTCCTTAACCATGTGCCTACATAGGATGTGTCTTATTTCAGCTATTGGCAAGTAGAAGAACCTTTATACGAGTAGGGTATACTACAGATTCCATGTTTAGCTACCATGCTCTATGTCGGTTATTGCCTATTCTCATCATGTGTGATACATCCAGTGTCGGATATGTTCTATGAAGTTTAGGTAGTGGAATGGGACACTATATAGACATTGCACGACTAAGCTTTGAAGATATTAGTGTGTGAGTTCCCTAGGTCTTCTCCAATACCATTACTTGAATGTCCTTATATGTTGAATGTTTTTTAACAAACTAATGAAGATAATAACTTAAGTTAGAAAGTATGTAAATAACTAAGTACTTACCTAATGTTGTTTAAGGGTTGTTTAGTTAAGGTATGAAGGGGGCATAGGAATGGTCACTTCATGTCTTATCTTGGGAAGTCCTAAAGAATATCTAGATAGGGAAAGTAGACTTGAATATTCGACATACTAAACCTTACGTATCCTTAAGTGTATTAATTATAGAGGTAGCTTGGAGAATTTGTATGGGCAGGTTCTCTTCTTGCATTATACTTCCATAAGTCTTTTGTAACTTTGGGGGAAGAAAAAAAGAAAAAAAAAAAAAAAAAATGTTTAATATATATAATATAGCTCTAATAGTTACAGTAGTTATGTATAGGTATATTATTGTGTACAGTGAGAAGATCTTATCTTAGGTAGTCTAAACGATCTCTTAGGTTTGTGTGAACATTCGAGGAATGGTATGGGCGGTTGCTTCATAAATCACTTTAGTAAGACTTAGAATCACCTTTTCTAGGAGTATCTCATGTCTATATGTTTTGAGGTACACTTGATGCTATTTCTGATGTTTGACACTTAAATGTGATTCTTATACATTTGATATAGTGTTTTAATGAAAAAGAGCATATTTATCATAAATGTTTATTTTCACAATTTTATGAATTAAGCCATACTTAGTGCATGTGTTTTTACTTATTCAATACATTTAATTATATCGAAAGTTGTAGACGGCAACAGAGAAGCATCATAAAGGAAAACTTTGCATCTAGTTATCATTCGAGCAAAGTTGAAGTATCTTCTCACTTGACTCGAGGGCTTAATTATCTTTAGAATTCTTTTAATTCCAAGTATTTAAATAGACTAAATCTTTCTATATTCGTATTGTATGGGTCGTGTCCCAAGTATTTGTTGAGTCTAAGAATACAATATGTTGAGACATAGAGTTTACTATGATTTTTTATATGAAAAATGTTTTAAGATATTTCGTGTAAAAAGTTTTAATTCCGTACTACTCTTTTCATACATGTATGCAATGGATTTCAAAGGGCATGTACAAGACCTCCAAGAGGTTAAGTACATCATGAATCGACTTAAGAGTGCCATCACTTCTAGGGGTACTTTGGGTCGTTACAAACTTGGTTTCAGAGCATAGTTTATGAAAATGGTCTTAGGAATCAAAAAGTCTCATAAAGCCACGTCTAGTACAGTCTTGATTATCGGTGTGAGTCGTGAAACCTCTATGGGATGGAGACTATACGATAGAGTTTAACTTTCTTTATTAATCTTATTTCGCTCCAATAGAGTAAAGGTTATAAGTGTAAATTCCTAATCTCTTCAATTGTGTTTATAGGACATGAATACATCACGAATTGCGTTCTAGAAGGTTTAAAAGAATGGAGGAAGTGCAAATGAGGGAAGTTCTTCCAATCTTATGTTGAGAAGTTGAAAGTTTCAAGGTGGTCAAATTCAACCACAAGGTGTTCAAGTCCCTATTAGAGGTAAAGGTAATGAGGTCCGGTGGTTCCTATTGAAATGACTAATGGAGAGATTATAGAGGCTTTACTTGATTTAGCCCGAGCCATGACTACCTATGTGAACAGGGTTATTGTACCTAGAATGAATGTTGTGAAGAGAACTATGACCGAAATATTGAGACACTTTCTGACGATAAATCCTCCTATTTTTCTTGGCTCTAAGGTTGGAGAGGATCCCCAAGAGTATATTGATGGTGTGTACAAAGTGTTGATGCCATGTGGGTGAGTTCTAGGGAGAAGGAGGAGTTCGCTTCGTACTAATTCAGGGAGGTTTCTCAGGTGTGGTACACTCAATGGGAATATAATAGGCCGGTTTAGTCGGGTCCTATAGAGTGGAAATATTTTACACATGCGCGTCTTAGGAGTACTTTCCCCCTTGAGAATAACGTGAAATGGATTTATTATCTCAAGCATCCATATGAGTGTTGAAGAGAAGTAAATTCTTTGAAAGTCACTATGTTGTATAGGGATGCTCCATCCTTTGTGTCTAACCCTAGGGATAAGATGGGTAGGTTTGTGACCGGTGTTGTCGACCTTCTGAAAGAAGAATGTCGTACGACCATGATCCATGTGACATTAACTTGGCTACACTCATGGTGTATGCTCAATTCATACAAGAGTCTAATAGCCTGTTTGGATGGCTTAAAAGTTTGTCAAACTGACTTAAATGTCAGTTTTGACTTATTAGACTGTTTGACAAATATCAAAGTAACTTATTTTAAGTAAACAAAGATTTATTTTAAGCCAAAGCTAAAACCTAGGTGAGAGGTGTTTTTTTTTTTCAACTTATAAGTCATTTTATGTTGACCGTGTATATTACCTTTTTAATCTTAATTCTTTTATTTATATTAAGTCTTATTATATTAATCATATTATGATTATTATTTATTATATATACTTATAGATTTTTATTATTGTATTATGATTATTATATATATTTACTTATTACTATAATTATTATTATTATTTTTACTATTCTAATTATAATATATCATTAATAACTATTTAATTACTATATATTTTATTATTGTTATCCTTATTCTCGTTTATATACTATTTATATATTATTATTATTGTTAATTATTATTATTGTTATATATCTCCATTTATCTAATACTATTCACTATTCATTATTCTGCGTTTCTCTCCTTATATTCTTGTTCTCCTTCATTCATCCTTACTATTATCTTATTCTTCTTCTTATTATTTTTTTTAAATATTAACCATTCTTACTACTGAGTCACATTTTCCACTATTGTTTCTCTACTCATTATATTAATTATTTGTATTATTATTATCATTTAAGTTAAATTTTTTTATTGTTATTATTAATTTTTATTAGTCTTTATAATTATTATTAAGATATACGTATTATTAAATTCATTATTATACATATACTTCTTCTTTACTTTTTTTTATGTATTATTCTTTTCATTATTTTAGTATTATATTATTATTATATTATCTATTATTATTATTAATATTTTTTATATGTTATAATATTATTAGTAATACTTGATTATTTTTTGTTATTATTTTTCATATTATTATTATTATTTAATTTTAATAATTATTTTCTTATTATTAATTGTATTTTATTATTATTTAGTATATTAATATTATTTTTTTTTTATTCATTCATTATATATTATTATAAATTTTATTGTAATATTTATAGTATTGTGTATTATTATTATTATTATTTTTTCTTTACTGTACTTATTACATCATTTATTCTTAAACTCTATATAGTCTGCCTTGTCATCATACCCACTTCCCATCATAATAATCATCTAATCACTCTTCTTCATTCATTACTCTTATTATTTTTCACATTCTTACTTTATTCTTATATAATTTATTAATATTTATATTTTATGTGTCCTTAATTATATATAATTATAATATGATTATTATTGTCTATTATTGTATAACAATTGTCGATCCATATGCACATATGTGAATGACAGAAAAATATTATTATTTATGATGTCAAATATACATTAATTTTATGGCATTTTTAAGTAATACAAACCTCAATAAATCACTTTCTTATGTTAACGGCTTTTAAAAGGGTATTTCATACTTTTGAGTTAAAAATGTTTACCAAGCACTTATTGCAAAACACATCAAAACTTTTTTAACTTTCCAACACTTTTGATTCAAACACCTAACTACATATTTTTAACGAATAAGTTCCACCGCGCCTTCAAATACGTTCTAACCAGGCTGTAGATTGTGTATTACGATAAACATGAATTGAGATGGACCAGTGATCAAAACCAACATAGGATCAAGAAAAGGGCTCAAACATACGATGAACCAACATAGGATAAAGAAAAAGGAAGTGGTTATCAAAGTGTTAAGCCTACTTGTGTACTTGGGGGAAGAAGAACTATGGGAAATATCTAGTCGGTATTGATAATTTCTTTGGTTGTGGTAAGGATAGACATAAGGTGAGAAATTGTCCTACTATCGCGGCCAGAAGAAATGAAGGTAAACAATATCCTCCTAGTGTTCAGAAAGGTGGTTCTCCAAAGGGGAGGACTCGTTTCTATGCAATCAAGCTAAGAGGATCAAAGACAGATGATGATGATGATGATGGTATGTTATAACTTCTTTCTTTAATAGTTATGATTTCCTCCTAAGTGGGGGAGTATGGTGAGTAGTTGATCTTTGATTGATTTTCTCATCTCTTTGATTAAACTCAGTCTTTAGAGTAGAATGTTGCATGTTGCACGGTGTCAAGGAGTCTTGTTGGAATTGAATTTCATTCATCTTGTGTGTTGCAGTCCATGAGTTAGGATATGGTTTTAAGTGAGTTTTATGGTTCTATATAAATTTTTTTTTTTTAAAAAAATTTAACTCGCTTCATCCGTAATATTTGCTTAAGAGTTGCATTTTTAAAATTTTGAATTATGTTCACCGTTAGTGTGTAGTTCACTGTAAGATTTTTGAAAAATTTGACTAAATTATTCTTTTATTAAAAATTCTTTTAATGTGTATATAGATGATTTATATGAGTATGATAATGAATAAAGAAGGAGTCCTCACTATTTGGATTGAAGAATGTGAGTCTTATTGCATAATGAGTCGTACGATCGTTTCTATCTTCTTGTTGTATTTTGAGTCTCTTAATTATGTGAAATTGGTATTCTTTCAAGTTTTGTATTTTTTATGGTTTTGCATGGTTATATGCTTCTATTCCTCAATTTATTATCTCTTGATAGTGTTTTAAAAGAAGCAAGTGTCATTCGAGGAAAATGTTGTCCAAGTGGGGGAGATTGTAATGCCTCTAAAAATGAGTTAGATTAAACTAGATCGTAACATGTGTGTAAGGAGGTTTTAAAGTCCTAAAATTGTAAATAATAGTATTTCTAGTTAGTACGTAATGTTTGGAAGTGTTTGGAGATAACACATCCAAGACGTCTAGACACTAATAGAAGTTAAACTAGTGTGTTGTAGTGTTTTGTGGAGTAGTTTTAGGGGATGGTTTGAAGGTCAAATTGAGAAATGATTGTTCCTATGCATATCCTTACATTTAAAAGTACAAAACATCCGAGAACGCCGCCTTGAAGACCATCAATAGTGTCCCTCCTAAGGAGGACCCAAACATCAACTGCAGGGCAGCGGCAGGCCGCCTTGTTAGGCAGTGCATGCGCCATCGTGCGCGGTCACCCATGGGGAACTAATTCTTTACACTGAATGCGGGTCTGTCACGAACCATTCTGTCGAAGAATTTTTTAAAAGTAAGATTCGGGTGTGCCTCCGCGACGCGTAGTAAAGTCCCAGATTTGGTTGCGTCGTTTTTAAGTAAAATTTGAGTTGATTATTTTTTCCAATAAGGGTAGGGGTAGTTTGGGTAATTTAGGGGTGAAATATGGACGATTATAGGAACTATTTAAACCCCTAATCACACTAATCAAAGCAATACCCTCAACTCAAAATAAAATCTATCCATTCGTCGCTCCAAAAACCTCCATTGTTAAAGCTTTGAAGCTCCAAGGAAGAAGACCGAATTTGTCATGTTTTCTCCATGAATCTTTCGGTATTTTCATCACAATTAAGGTATGGTTCTTCATTCTTGATATATCTTTCACACCAGTAACATTCAAATTATTTTCAAGATGATAACAACATGAATTTGTTTTTTTGGGGTTTCCCCCCCCCCTAATTTTGTCAAAGCTCTACGCATGGGTTCTTGCATTAAGATGAGTGGTTTTGAAACATTTATCTGATTGCATTTATATTTATTTAAATTTTTACTAACAAACTTATGACCCCGCCCAGTAAATCACGTATTTCTAGTGTTGACTACTTTATTAGTGAATTGATTATGTCTAATGTTATTTAATTATTGTGTAGATTGATTAGGGTAATTGAATTATAATAGAATCATACTAGAATCATTAGTATGCTGCCCTAGTTTCATGAATATATGTTGAATTATATTTGATTCATTGTATATTGTAAGAATTGAATTGAATTGGTTATTATGACCACGGGTAAGGGCATTGAATGTTGTGTTGGAGGAGTTAGTTATGGATTGAAGCTGTGAGGGTGGATCAATGATATATTGACCTAAATTCTCTATATTGTGTAGTATAGTTCTTAACCGATAATGATGGGTTGTATGGTTCAATTATGGTGGTAATATATGTTATACTTATGATCAATGTGACCTTCTCGATGTTACTTTATGAATTGTAAATGATGTGGCCTCGTCGGTATTACTTCAAGTATTATGCCTTTATCATTTTATAACTTGATTATGTGGATATAATGAATATCAAGATGACTTATGCGTTTATGTGGAGTCAAAAATTGAGTTGTTCTAGTTGATAATGTGTGTCTCTACTAGACTATAGTGTATTTTAGTTACGTGGATTACTTGATGTCGAAGTATGAGTTTTCTTGATAGATTATATGATACTTGTGATACTTAAATTGATGATATTATAGTAGTGAATAGGGTGACTATAGATGATAATCGTTATGCTTATTTGCTTCTACAATGATAGGTTATATGTGAAAGTGTAATGTCTTGTCTTGGTAGACTTTCGTACCTTACTTGATACATTTATAATGAGAATATGACTTCTTGACTTAGGATTCTAGAACTTCTTAGTATTGTGTGTATGAATGACATGTGAACTTGAATGTTCCTAAGAAGGTCCTTTATGTGGAATGTTCATCCTAGTTTTAAGGTTATGATATCCTTGAAGTTAAAAAACCACAATGCTATCCTTCTTGTGTGAATGGTGGACTTAGGGTTGATTGGATGGAACGACATGAAATCATCCTTAGGGAAGTCATTTAGCTATCCTATTTACCGTTGTAGGTAGCCTTAGTGGACCACCTTTTGTAAGGTGAAATGTTATTGGGTTATGAACTAGATATGGAACTTCATCATGTGATCCTTTATGTAAATTAGTCTATGAGAACAAAGTCTAGCACCAAATTACTATGCATGGGTACAATCTATTGTTAAGTATGATACTAGAGTACAAACAAACCTCGATATTCCTTAACCATGTGCCTACATGGAATATGCTTTAGTTCTACCAATGGCAAGTATAATACCCTTTATCACGGTACGGTAGACTTTGGATTCCACGCTTAGATACCATGGACTATGTAGGTTATATCCTATTCTCATCATGGTGGATATATACTAGTGTGAGATAAGTACTTTTAAGTTTAGGTAGTTAAATAGGAGCTATCTAGACATTGCACGAGTAGGCTTCGATGATATCAGTGTGTGAGTGCCCTAGGTAATCTTAAAGATCATTAATTGAATGTCGTTATATGTTGAATGCCTTTTAAAGAACTAATAAAGATAATGACTTAAGTTGGAATGTACGTAAATGACTTAGTACTTACCTAGATAGCTTAAGAGTTGCTTAATTAAGGTACTAAAGGGGCATATATGTCTTATCTAGGGATGTCTTAAGAATGACTCTAGATAGCGAAAGTAAATTGAATAAGTAGACATGATCTAAACATTGGTAGTCTTAAGGGTTGTTTAGATAAGCTTTGAGAGGGCGTATGGGTTGTCTCTTGTTGCATTACTTGGGTAGTCTAAAGGATCTCTTAGGTGTGTGTCAAGGGATTGTATGGGCGGTCACTTCATAACTCACTAAAGTGAGACTTATAATCACCTTTGGTAGGAAGATATCATGTCTATATGTCTTGAGGTACGGTTGATGCTAATAGGGATGTTTTAAACTTTAATGTGTCCTTATACTTTTAATATGATTTTTTAATTAAAAATAACATATTTATCATAAATGTCCTTTTTCATGATTTTATACATTAAGCCATACTTAGTACAAGTGTTTGTACTAATTCTATATATTTTGTTATATCTACAATTGTAGGTTGAAGATGGGAAGTATCTTGAAGGAATGCTTGGAATATAGTATTGTTCAAGCAAAGTTGAAGTATCTCCTCACTTGACTCAAGGAAATAATTGTCTTTGTAATTATTTTAATTCTATGTATTGTAATAGATTAAGTATTTCTATATTCGTATTGTATGAGCCGTATCCCAAGTATTCTTGAGTCTAACAATGGCATATCTTGAGACTTGGAGTTCTCAATGATTTTTTATATGAAAGATGTTATAAGATATTTCGTATTAAAATTTTTAATTCAAGACTACTTTCATACATTTATGCAACGAATGATGTCAAAGGGCTTGTACAAAACCTCCGAGAGTTCAAGTACACCGTAAATCGATTCAAGAGTGCCATAACATCTGGGGGCAAATTGAGTCGTTACAACCCTTAACCTTATCCTAACCCTTACTCTAAACCCTAAACTCTAAGTCCAAAAAAACCCTTATTCCAAAATAAGATAACCCAAACATTAAACACTAAACTGTAGATGTTAAACCTCAAATTCTAAATCCACAAACTCTAAAACCTATAAAAAAAAACTAAAACCTTAACCCTAACCCTAACCCTAACTTTAAACCTAAACTATTAATTCGAAACCACTACCAAAACTGAAACATTAGACACTAAACCAAAGAATTAAAAAAAAAATCCTAAATACCAAAACCTAAAACCTAAAAAAAAAACTAAACCTAAACCCTAACTCTAACCCTATCCCTAACACAAATCCTAATCCTAACCTTTTTCTTAACACTAATAATAAACTCTAAACCTTAAACCCAAAGACCAAAATACCAAAACCCTAACATTGAACACTTAACATATATATTAAAACTCAAATCCTTAACTCCAAACCATAAAACCTAAAAAATAACCTAAACTTTAACCCTAACCCTAACATTCACCCTAACCCAACCATAAACCGTAAACCCCAAACCCAAAATACAAAAACCTATTTTGTTAAACACTAAACAATTGATAGTAAACCTCAAATCTTAAACCCAAAACTCAAAATCCAAAAATAAAAAACACTAACACGAACCCGAACCCTAAATCATAAATTCGAATACGTAACACAAAAATACAAAACCTCAAGCATTAAATACTAAACCATAGATTACAAACCTCAAATTCTAAAACCTAAACAATAAAACCTAAAAAAACCTACATAAAAACCCTAATACTAAACCTAACCCTAACCCTAAAAATTCCTAAACCCTTAACTTTAAACCCTAATCCAAAAAAAGGACCTAAGTCCAAACTACAAAAACCCAAAAAAAATACTAAATCATAGATTTTAAAACTAAAATCCTAAATCACAAAACCAAAAACCTAATAAAACCTAAAATGTTAACCCTAACCCTAATCATAAACCATAAACTCGAAACCCTAAGCCCATAAAAAAAACTCAAACATTAAATGCGAAACCGTAGATTTTAAACCTCAAATGCTAAAAACCGAACCATAAAACCTTAAAAAATCTACACACTAACCCTAATCCTAACCCTAAACCTAAATCTAAACCCTAAACCGTATGTCCAAAAAAACCCCTAAGTCCAAAATATGAAAACACAAACTGTAAACACTGAATCATAGATTTTAAAGCTCAAATCCTAAATCAATAACCCTAAAAGGCAAAAGAACTCCTAAACGCTAACCCTAACCTAACCTTATCCCTTACCATAATCATAAACCATTAACTCCAAACCCCAAGCACCAAATACAGTTCTCTCTAGAACTTATGTCACTAAGACAAATGCTCCCTAACATCAAGCAATAGACACGCTCCAAACAGCTCGTATAGACTGGCCAAAATGGCGTGTAAGCCGTCAACAGTAGCTTTCAGACCGCTGGACTAGGCCCAAAAGGGGAAGTTTGAGAAGACAAACACAACCATCTCTGAATTTCCCTTAATTCATTGTATAACTCTTAGAATTCGCAATCCAAATGACAGATGAATAGTGCGCCTTTTCTAAGTAAAGAAGATGGGAACCAAAAAATTATTTTCTCATACTTTATGAGAATAAATAAAGATTGAAATGGTGAAACGAATGTTTTTACCCATCAAAATCTAAAACATACACAAATTTCAAAGAATTCTTTTGGGCCGATTAAAAAATACGAAGGTGCGACTTTTGAGAAAATCGTGAAAAGGTCGCAAGAGGGTAAATATTAAAATTGATCATCTTCCAAGATGATTCGCGATGCCTAGCCTACTGGGGTTTACTCATTGAGGAACACGTCCATCGCACATTAATTTCTAGTGAAATGGAAGCCAAAGTCACCGGCAACAAGAACTCAGATGGTCAAAATGTTAGTCGAAGGAATACTTATACCGATGAAGCTAACAGAACTACTGATAATAACCACAAAACTTAGCTCACTAACATCTTTAATCATTTACTTCAAGAACATACTCCGATTAAATATGATGAACTGTATATCATGGAGAATAACCTCAACGGAGAAACAGTAAGAGAATATTTTGTGAAGGCAAGTCTATCTCCCAAGGTTCAACACAACAGGGTAATATCTCTTAAAAAGATGATATTGACGTGAAGAGTTTATCAAACATGTGTCTTGGGTTTAAGCCTAATGCTGCAGGTGATCGAAGACAGGGCCAACAACAAATATTCAAGGAGCAAACAGGGGAGGCGAACCAGGAAGGTGAGTATACTAAATCCAACTATAGTCATACTTAAGTTAGAAATAGTGTTAATATTGGCCATAAGCATTGAAATGCCACGGAAAATTTAGTTGCCATGCATAATGTGCTGGTTTATGGGGAGGCAGTCAGTCAAGTTGTGCACCAAAAGGAAAATATTGTCCATGTGCATGATAATGCCATGGGAAATTTAGCTGATAAATCTAGTTTTCAGAGTTAGGAGAATGCTAGCAACAGTGGTAAGAATCAATAGGATCACAACCAAAAGAATGAAGCTAAAAATTTGGGGCATTATCAATAGAAGGGTTTGATAGAAAATAATGAGCTAAACCTTTACCATAGATTGTTTCCTAAGATATCTACAATATTTGAGAAATGAGTCCCTACTATCAAAAATACGTCCAAAAATGCTCCCAACCACAAATCCAATGAGTCCAGTAATCCTAAGAGTCTCCTTGCTAAAAAACAAGAACATGTCCAGGAACAAACTACTTATACTATTGTCCAAACCTTGGCAGCAAGAGTCAGGCATATCCATGCTGCTCAAAGTCTTACCATTGGGTTGAAAAATAATCCAAGACAAACTACTAAACAGGGTCAAACTGCGGTAATTTTCAATATGCATGATTATATGCACACGCTGACAATGGACTTCATATTTACGTTGGTTGGGAATTTTAGTACTATGAAGCTTAAGGTTGCGCTGATCACGAAGATTTTTATCCAACAAACTCAATTGAGTGGGGGGGGGTCAATATTTCCCATTATAATGCTAAACACGTGTTTATTGACCTGCAAAATGATTATACTATAACACTATTTGGACACAAAAGAGAATGACAATTGGGGGTAAACTTTTGATACAAGCGTGGACACCTATTTTTACCCCGTAAGAGGAAACACTAATTATTCTTATATTGATTTTGCTACCAGGACTACCTTTGCACAGTTATAAAAAACCATTCCTTAATCATTCCTTACTCCTTTAATAGAATTAGTAGGTATGTTTTTATACCTAGACACAATTTCAATTAAAAGGTCACGGGCTGGAATGTCCAAGGTTAAGATGCAAATAGACTTAACAATGCCTAGACTGAGACATATTTTGATTGTGTTGCACCCAGAGGATTACACAAATGTCATCTGGCAGCAAGTGAAGTATGAAAATATTCCCCCTTACTGTGAGTATTGTAGACATCATCGACACGACATTGATGAATGAAAATCCATAATGAGAGATGAGTAGTATCGACAAAGGAAGGAAAAAGAAAATGATACTGAAAACAAAAACAAATAGAACCCAAACCCAAAAGAACAGGATGACAGACAGGAAAAACATAAAGAGAGTAGAGTAAAACCCCAACAACACAGTAAAGAAACTAACAAACAAAAGCAAACAACTCAACAAAAGAAGGATGAATGGAAAACTGAAAGAAGGAAAAATATGAGACAACAGGAGCATGCAACTCAAAAGACAGTATGGAAACCTACTTTAACTACAAATCAGAAAGAAAAAGATAACAAATAGGACGGTATACCTAATAACTTCTAACAAAATACTTTTACTAACTTGGAAATGTAGGAATTACACAAGACTAAAAAAGATGAAACAAGTAGCATGGATCATATGGAGACAAAAACATGAAATTGAGAAATAACGGGAAACAATTCAGGAAAGTAAGGTATGACACTGAAAAAAGAAGACAGAAACAGAAACTCTCGTATCACAGATGTAAAACATAACTCTAATAATGTTTATGTGGCTGAGAATTTTTGTGATAAAGCTGCTGGACGGATGGATGGGGCATGTCACGAGAGACTTACAGACATACAGGTAGGGGTGACCAAAGGGGGGAATCTGCCTTATATTTTGCATGATGCAGTACACCATGACCTCAATAGGGATATTATAGACCCACCAAGTCCTAAAAGAAAGCAACAATAATCTAAGTAAAAACAGGATCAACAATAGCCATCAAAATAACAACAAGACAAGGCTCCAAAAATCAAGGAAAACCAACATAAGGAAATCGATCACTCAGGTCAGCAAAATTCTTTCTCTAAAGCAAAGGAAATGGGAACCAATACAAGTACAAGTATACAAGAAAACACTCCAAAGAGTATGCATAAACCTAGTTAACAAAAAAGGGATGCTTCCAAAAGAAGGATGAGTAAAGGGAACAAAAATGAGGAAAATAAGGAACATGAGAGAGGTGGAATCAGAAACTCCATATAAGAGACAACAAGAATTCCAAGTCAACACTATTCAATTAATACATGATCAAAAGGATGATGATGAGACTAGTAAGGCACTAATTAGAGTTTTTAGGCCACAAAATTATCATACTATTGAGGATGAAATCCAACAGGCTACTCACACTCAAGGACTATCTCCAAAGGGGCTTCAACATAGCAAAATTTCACTTCAAAAATCAAGATATCACCATTATCACTGCCGGTAGACCAAATACAGGGCTATTCTCCTCAACTGCATCCAAATGATTAGTACCATTAAATTGAATGTAAGAGGAATCAACACCCAAGGGTTGTGGAAAGACTCAAAATACTAAGGAAAATGCACTATCTTTATGTCTTTAGAATATTGGAACATTCTTGTGGTAGTATTAATGTTCAGAACTTCAAAATTAAATTGGCTATGGAGAATATTGCTACCAATTACGATGGGAAAATATGTGTTTTTAGGGAATGGGGATGTTGACTGTATCATCAATGATGAGGATGAACAAAAATCACTTGTCACTTTAATCATAATCAAGTTCAGAAAAAATTCACTGTCACCTCTGTATATGCCAAATTTAAAGATCACCTCCGAAGGCTTTTATGTGATAAGTTACTTCAACAAGACAAAGGTAATGAAACCCATGGTGCACTTTTGATGATTTTAATATTTTAACAACAAGAGAGGAAAAGATTGGAGGGTTTCTTATAAAATGAAGAAGAGTTATTAGGTATATTTTTTATTGAAACATGTGGTCTTATAGACTTAGGCTTCAATGGAAAAAAATTACTTGGTGTAATAAGAGAGGCATTTCTCAAAGAATTCGGAAAAGATTGGATAGGGCTCCCGTTAATGATACTTGGCCCGGGTCCATGCCACAAATACCATAACTCACTTATCTTCTACAGTATCAGATAACTGCCCCCTTCTTATGGAAATGATAGCAAAGGACACTTATTATACCAAGTATTTTAAATTTTTAAACTGCGTGGTAGATAATCATATTTTTATCAATATTGTTAAGGCCTGTTGGAAGAGGGATATGGAAGATAATGTGATGTGCAAATTTCATCAAAAACTCTAAAGACTCGCTAACACCTTAGCACTTGGTTGAAGCAAGAATTTTGAGATACATACTTACAAGTTAAGGATTATGAAGAAAAGGTAAGAAGAGAAGAGGAGAACCTTATCATGAATCAAACTGCACTAAATAGAACTCTCCTTGATGAACTCAATTCCAAGTATATTAAATTCCTAAAGTTACAGGACTCAATCATGAAACAAAAAACTCATCTTCAATGGTTGAAAGAAAGTGATACGAACTTCAATTATTTTCATTCTCTAATAAGAGGAAGAAAAAGAAGGCTCTTTATTCACAAAATAATCAATGAATATAGGGAGTGGTTACAGGGAAATGATACTATTGCTAATGCTGCTTGTGATCACTTCCAACAAATCTTCACTGGTGAGGACAAAGCTATCAATTAGAATAATTTAGAATGCATTACAAGTATAGTAAGTTAGGATCAAAATTCTAGGCTCATTATCATTCCAACAATGGAGGAGTTGAAGAAGTGGTATTTTTTATGAGTCCCACTTCTTTTTCTTGCCCAGATTGAATGAATGGCTATTTTTTCCAAAAATATTTGCATATCATCAAACAAGACCTCCTTGGAGTCATTTTTTCCTCTTTAAGAGGTTAGATGATCCAGAAATATTTTTCTCACTCCTGTATTAATTTGTTGCCTAAGGTGAGTAACCCTAACAAATTGAATGAATATAGACCGATAAGTCTGAGCAATTTCACCAATAAGATCCTTTCTAAACTGGTGAGCAACAGACTCAGTCCTATTCTACCTACTTTGGGTTCTCTCAACCAATTAGGCTTAGTTATAGAGAGAATTTCACAAAATATAATGTTTGCACAAGAAATTATCTATCAAATTAGGAAGCCTAATATTGGGAGTAATATCATTATTACATTGGATATGGCAAATGATTACGATAAAGTTTATTGGGCCTACATTAGTTCGGTATTAAGGAAGATGGTATTTGATGAAAAATTCATTGATATGGTGTGGCGGATTATGACTAACAATTGGTACTATATCATCACTAATGGTAAGAGGTATGGCTTTTTCCACTCCACAAGAGGGCTCAAATAAGGAGATCCATTATCACCTGCCCTATTTATTTTTGGAGCAGTGGTATTATCCAGAACTCTCAATAAACTCAACAACAATCCTGATTTTCATGGTTTCTGTATGGAAAAGAAGGGGCCAATGGTGAATCATTTAAGTTTCGCTGATGATATCATTCTACTCTCTTTAGGAAGGACCAAAACATTAAAACTCATCATGCAAACCTTGGAAGACTATGAACTCACCTCTGTCCAGCTGGTAAATAGAGACAAAAGCCATTGCATGATTCACTCAAATGCTTTTACACAACAAGGAATAGAATTAAACGAATAACTGTTTTCAGACAGAAACAGGGACCCATAACTTATTTAGGATGCTCAGTTTTTCTGTGTAGGCCTAGAATCATTTATTTTTCCGACCTTGCTAACAAAGTAATTTGCAGGATCACAAGGTGGCAGACTCAACAAATAAGTTATGGACGCAAGGCAATTCTAATTAAACATGTATTGCAATCTCTCCCCATACATTTTCTATCAGCAAGAACACCACCATCAACTGTGCTAAAACATATTAAAATGCTCATGGCTGACTTCTTCTAGGAAAGTAAGAATGATAGTAGAAAGTATCAATGGGCTTCATGGAAAAACATGAGCTTCCCATATGATGAAGGAGGGTTTGGTATGACGAATATTCAAGATGTGTCCATGGCCTTTCAAATATAAACATTGGTGGACCTTTATGACCAAATACACTATATGGGGGGGGGGGAATTCATGAAAGCAAGTTACTGTCAAAGTTCTAAACCTAATTGCAAAAAAGGGGACACATGAGATTTAATTAGTTGGAAACACTTGATGAAAATAAGGGACAAAATGGAGCAACACATACAGTGGAAACTCAACTTAGGATCTTGTTGCTTTTGGTGCAATAATTGTCTCTTTACTGGCCATCTAGCTTAATTTTCCACCAATGGGTACATGTCCAACAATAGCACAATTGCGCATTTTTGGTGTAATGCCAGTTTGAATTGGAACAAATTAATACAACAAGCTTCTAGCTGCAAACTAGCAAACATCCTTACTATAGAGATTCCTACTCAACTACACCTTCCGGACCAATCAGTATGGATACACAACAGTGATGGAAAATTCACATGCTCATCAGCATGGAACGAAATAAGGGAGAAAAAACCAAAAAAATTATTTAGTTCTTTTCTTTTGCATAAGAGTATTCCTTTTAAAGCATCTTTCCTTGTTTGGAGAGCTTTGAAAAGAAAACTCCCAACTAATGAAAAACTTATAACTTTTGGTAAATAACCTTTTAACAGTTTTTGTTGTTCTAACAGACAAGGATTGGAAACGATAAAAGCATTGTAGTCAATAAGGGGCCTGTTTGTGCTATGTCATGGCAGACGCCTAGGCCGGTTGGCAGTAAGTAATAGTTGTGGAAACCACAACAAAATCACGTTCCCTGCATCATCTCCTCATACAATGGTTGAATACTAAACAAAAAAATGTTGCACACAACCTCCTCTTACAGGACACACCTCTCTTAATTTGCTGGAATTGTGGAATGTGCAAATATATATGGAGGAAAAACATCTAACATCAATAGAGTCAAATATGCCATCTATAAGGATACATGTAGGCTGTTAAAAGTGACATTACCTTAAATTAAATGGCCTTCAGCTTTGAAAAGTTTAAATACAAAAAATAGGGAAGATTCTGCATTTCATAGACACAAAAGTGGACGATAGGTTAGCATGGAAAAATCCTACCAGAACAGAGTCGTTGTTTCGTTTTGTAAAATCAAACCGAATGGAAGTGCAATTGATAATCTTGGAAGGTTTTGAAATGTGGAATCATAAAGGATCAACACGGAAAAATTGTGATGGCATTTACTGTTCCTTTTGGTGTTCGTATAAATAACCAAGCTGAACTCGGGGCTGCTATTTTCGGGCTGACATGGGGGCTTGAGATGGGCTACAGGAAAATTTTACTATAGGTAGACTTACAACTTCTAGTAGAATGGATGGAACAATAGACAAACCTGCAAAGGACCATAACGGTACAGGTGGAAAAGCAACAATATCTCATCAACCAAACTCAAGAATTCAAGTGTCAGCACTGGCTGATTCACTATCAAAATTCACCCACAAAGTAACTACTTATAAACTATTTTTTGATAGTAAGTTGCTACCACAAAAAGCCAGGGCGTACTACAAGAAAGATGGTCAGAGGAAGCCATGTTTTAGAAGGATGAAAACTAAAAAGATCACAGAACCACCGTAGACTGTGTATTACATTTATTCAACTTAGCTACAACTGAAAAATTATAGCTTCTTTGAATAAATTAGAAAAGGATAGCTTTTTTTTTAAAATGTCAATCAAGAGTCTCCCTTTTATGATTCATAGATATTATGTATTGAGGAGAGTCCTCTGTTCTAGGTACTTAGTATTTTGATTTCACTTTTTGTAAGGGGGAGACTTGACTTCCTTTTTTGGAAAGTTGACTCTGAACCACCATAGGATGAAGGTTAGGTTTATGTCCCCCTCCTTGTACTTTTTTTAATTATTAAGGTTAAGGCCTGGGGGTGTTGCTCAGCCCCTACCCCTCCAAGGGTAATTAAAAAAACCACAAAGTACAAAAACCCAAACATTAAACATTAAAGAATAGATTTTGAATCAAAAATCCTGAACCCCAAAACCTAAAAAAACCCCAAACCGTAACCCTATCCCTAACAAGAGCCCTAACCCAAAAACTATCTTTAACCCTAACCATAAACCCTAAACCCAAAGCCAAAAAAAATATTCTAGCATTAAACAATAAACCATCGATATTACAAGTCAAATCCTTAATCCCAAATCCTAAAACTTAAAAAACAACCTAAACCTTAACCCTAACCCTACTAATAACCCCAAATCCTAACCGGAAAATACCTAAACAAAAACATTAAACACTAAACAGTTGATATTAAACCTCAATTACTAAACCATTAACCCAAAAACCTAAAAAAAAATTCTAAACCTAAACCTAACCCTAACCCTAAACCATAAACCCGAAACCCTAAGCCCAAAATACCAAAACTCATACATTAAATGCTAAACTGTAGATTTTAAACCTTAAATGCTACAGTCTATATATAAAACCTAAAAACCAACCTACAACTTAACCCTAATCCTACACCATATGCCATAAAACCTTATTCCAAAAAAAAAACAATCCAAAATACGAAAACCCAAACATTAAACACTAAATCATAAATTTTAAACCTTAAATCCTTAACCACATACCCTAAAATATAAAATAAAAACCTAAACCCTAACCCTAACCTAATCCCTAACCTTAAAATATTAACATGAAACCCCCAGGCGAAATAACAAAAATGCAAAAATTAAACACTAAACCATATATTTTAAACAAAAAATACTAAACCCCAAAACCTAAAACTTTAATTAACTCTAAACCCTAACCCTAACACTATCCCTAACACGAACCCTAACCCTTACCCTATCCTTAACCATAACCATTAACCTAAACCCGAATCCCAGAGCCCAAAATGCCAGAACCCTAACATTAAATACTAAACCATAGATATTACAACTCAAATCCTCTACTCCAAACCCTTAAACCTAAAAAACAACCTATATCCTGATCCAATCCCTAAAATCAAACCTAACCCTAACCTTACAATATACCGTAAACCCCAATCCCAAAATTAAAAAAACTAACATTAAACACTAAACCATTGATATTAATCCTCAAACATTAAACCGTAAATCCTAAAACCTAAAAAAAAACCTAATTCAAACCCTAACCCTAAACCATAAATCTGAAACCCTAATCCCAAATACCAATACTAAAACATTAAATACTATACCATAGATTTTAAATCTGAAATTCTAAACCCTAAATAATAAAATCTAATGAAACCTACACCATAACCCGAATCATAACCCTAACCCTTATCCTACACACTATGGCCTAACTCATAAGTGAAAAAAAACACTAAGTCCAAAATACGAGAACCCAACCATTAAACACTAAACAATTGATTTTAAAACTCAAATCCTAAACCACAAACCCTAAAATATTAAAATACCTAAACCCTAAACCTAACCCTCACCCCAACCCTAATGCTAACCTTAACCCTTACCCTAACCCTAAACCATTCCCAAAATTCTAAAACCAAACATTAAGGACTGAACCATATATTTTAAACCAAAAATCCTAAACCCTAAAATCTAAAATCTAAAAAAACCCTAAACCCTAACCCTAACCTATTCCTAACACGAACCGTAGACCTAAACCTATCCTTAAACCTAACCCTAAAGCCTAAACCCTGAACCCAAACCAAAAATACAAAAACCCTTATATTAAACACTAAACCATAGATATTACAACTCAAATTCTTAATCTTAAGCCCTATGAAAGGAAAAAACGTAAACCTTACCCAAACCCTAACCCTAGAGTAAATCCTAAAACCCAAGCCCTATACAAAAATCCAAACATAAAACATGAAACAATTGATACTAAACTTGAATTCCTAAACCCTACAACCAAAATTCTTACAAAATCTAAAACTTTAACCATCAACCATAAACCTGAAACCCTAAGCCCAAAATACGAAAAACACAAACATTAAATACTAAAACTTATGTTTTAAACGTCAAATAATAAACCATGAATGATAAAACATAAAAAATCTGAAACCCTAACTCTAACCCTAATCGTAACTCTAAAGCCTAAACCCGTTGTCCAAAAAAAACCCTAAGTCAAAAATACAAAAACAAAAACATTAAACACTAAACCATATATTTAAAACATAAAACCTAAACCACAAACATTAAAAACAAACGAAAAAACTAATCCCTAAATGAAACACTAATTTTAAACTTAACCATAATCCTAACCCTAAACGATTAACTCTAAACCCTAACCAAAAATACAAAAACCGAAATATTAAACACTAAACCATAGATTTTAAACCAAAAATCCTAAACACCAACAACCTAAAACCAATAAAACCCTAAATCCTAATCCTAACCCTATACCTAACCCTAACCCTAACCCTAACCCTAAGCCCTAAACCCTAAACCCATATCCCTAAATTCAAAAACCATAACATTAAACACTATACAATAAAAGCAACCAACACACTAACCCTAACCCTATCATTAACCCTAATCCTAACCCTACAATAAACCCTAAAACCAAATTCCAAAATACAAAAACCCAAATATTAAACATTAAACCATTGAGGGATATCAAATTAGGTAAAATAGGACTTAATTTGTACTCAATAGCTTGGAGATGATTTTACTAATGAAATTGCTCAGACTAATAGGATTGAACTCTTTTAGCTTGTTAAGATTGCTTACCTTGGGTAGAAGTACAATACAATAATGTAAAATATACTCTGGGATCTTTTGGCCACTTGAAAATGCCAAAACCACTCCCATCAAATCTTGATAGATAAGATGCAAACATTTTTGAAAGAAATATCCATTTATTCCATCTTGACCTAAAGTAGAATGGGGATTCATATAGAAGACCACTTCTTGTTGTTTTCTCATATTAGAATGACAAGTAACCCTTTCATTTTGTCCTTGATTTACCATTCTAGGGATGCACTCAAGGATTTCCTTATTGAAACTTTTGTTATATCTTTTTATTATTTGTTGGAAGTACTCACAGGCAGCCTTACCAATGTTATCATCACCCTTGATCTATTCTCCATTTACCTGAATTCTTTGAATGAACATTCTTCTCCTTTTAATCCTTTTCCAAGAATGGAAGAATTTAGAGTTTATATCCCCCTCCTTAAACCATTTCAACAGTGATTTTTGTTTTATGATTGCATCCTCCAACTTGATATATCTAATATATTTGGCATTAATTTCATGTAGAGTCTCTCTATTGGTATCACTATTGTTTTGGATCAAATATTCTGCAGCATCTCTAACCTTTCCTTCAAACTCTCTAACTTTCAAGAAGACGTCTCCAAATTCCTTTTGGACCAATAACATAAACTGTTTGAGAGTCTTTTAACATTGTAGTTAAATTTCAACATATTATTTCTTTTAACATCCCTTTTCCAACAAGCTTTCACAGTTACTATGAAGTTAGAGCTATCAACCCAACAAATAAGGAATTTGAAGTACTTGTTGTGACTCCCTCCATTGTTGGTAATTCCCAATAATTGTGGACGATGATCAGAACCTGTAGAAGGGAGGTGACTAATAGTCGTTTTGGGCATTGTTTCTATCAAAGTATCATTTATCAGACCTCTGTCAAGTCTCTTCCACATTCTTTGAGTTATGACTCCATTATTTGACAAAGTTACCAAGTGTATTTTTTTCCACTAAAACCAATATCTATTAGTCCACAGGCTTCAATAATGGAAATGAAATCCATATTTTTTCTGTTATTGTAAGGAAATCCCACTAATTTTTCCTCAGTAGAAGTTATAACATTGTAATCCCTCACTGATCACCAAGGTTTGTCCTCTATTTCAGCTTGTTGGAGAATTTTATCCCATAGAGGTCTTCTTAGATCTTCACATTTGACATAAACAAATATCATGGTGAATTATTTTTAAGCTCATTATGGCTGATATAGGTAATTTTTTGCTCATCCTGATCTCTCGCAACACAGTCAACGTCAACATTCTAGAATAGCCATATTTTATCATTGCAGTTTGTTATTGCATTATCCATTGCTAGTTGATTCTTGAAATTCATCACAATGCCACTATCAGCAAAAGTCTCAAGGATAGCAATAATGGCTAAGTGTTGCTTTTTCATGAAAATTTTTGTTCTTTCCATGACTCCCTGAGTGTTCATTCCACTCACATTCCATATAATTGTACTAATCATTGGGAAACACTAGGTGACAAAAGCCTTGTATTTGGTCTACCAGTAATGACAATTTTTATGTCCTGATTTTGAAAGTGAAATTTCTCATGCTTCAATATTCTTGGAGATAGACCTTGTTTTTAAGTCATCTATTGAATTTCCTCTTCCATGTCCTGATCATTATGAGGACTAAATTCTCTTATGAAACCATCACTAGTCTCGTCATCATCTTCTTAAAATCATGTCCATATTTATTATTCCTGTCTACTTCATTTACTGAATTGATAACTTAATATTCATCAATCAAAGGTACATTATTGGCTTAGCAGTTGCCAAGTTCTTTATAAGGTGATGCCATAGGAGGAGGTGTTCAAATTATGGTATGCTCAGAAGTTTAATGCTGAACATGTTGATTGTCCTCATTATCAAGTTCATTTCTTTTATTCACTCTACTTTCCTATTGGTTTTCCTGATCTGTCTCTTGTTATTTTTGCAGTTTTCTCTTAGCAGCATCTCTTTTTTGTTTGTAGGATTGTTTTTGCTTGTTGGGATATTTTCTACATTACCCTTAATAACATTGTTGCCCATTTCCTTTTCACTGTATAACTCCTTCAGATATCTTGCTTACAGATTCCCTTTTTTGCTTTCCTTTATGAACATCTTTGGTGCTTGTGTGCCAGTTTTCAATTTGTTGCTCTTTTTCATGAATCTTCTGTTTGTCCTATTTTTGTTTTTTTTCCAGCTAGTTTGGTCCCTAAGGTCAGAGTTTTTGTAAGTGTCTTCTCCTCATGACAATCATGAGGTAGGTTCCCCCTTATGGTTATCCCTTCCTGTGTGTTAGTAATATTCTCCTGACATCCCCTTCCATACTTCCAAAAGTTACATCCATCATAATCTTATTGATTTGCAGTTTAATAGATATTGTTTTCACCTATGATACGTGCATTGTTGTTTCTTCCTTGTTCTTGATGCTTCAGTTATCATTGATTTGGTCTTCTTCTCATTTATTCCATGTCTTGATTACCTTGGCTTGTGTTCCTCTTCTGATTTGTTTCCTAGTTTGTATTAAGATCCTCCTCGTGCAAGGTTATTTTATTAAAGATATTGTTATGGTGATTAGTATTCATTCCTGCATGTTGGCCTTGGTTTTGAGTTGTTCTTTACTTCTTGCTCTGAGGTTGAAGTAGGCCTCCTTCTTTTTGTTCTGTCTCCTATTGGGCTTTTTTTCTTTTTCTTTTAATGTCGCACTTTTCTTTTCTTTTTTTTGCATTGTTTGTTTTTGCTTACCACTTTCTTTAGCTTTTTTCTGAAATTAATCATTCTCCTGCTACTTCCTTTTATGATTCTTCTCTTCTCTTATCCTGGCATTGCATTCTTCTACATCATGACCTTGATGTCTACAATATTCACAATAGGGGGGAATATTCTCGTATTCAACAGGCAGCCAAAAACCTATCGTGTCATCATCATTATCTAAACCAATCTCCACAAGGCTAGGTCTAGGTTTTGTTAGGTAAATTTGCATCTTAACCTTAGCCATCCCTTCCCTTGATCTCTTGTTAGATAATGTTTCCAAGTAAAGAACCTTCCCTACATTCTCTAGAAGAGGAATGAGGAATGGTTTCTTAAAACAGTGCCATGGCAATCCATGATGAAAAAAATCCACACTAGTACAATATGTGTCTCTTCTTCAGTTGTAAAGAAGGGAGTCAAAGCCTGAATCCTCATAAGTTTGCCTTTTATGGTCATTTTCTACTGATTCCAAATAGTATTATAGTGAAGCTCATTTTAGAGATCAATGAAGACATGTTTGGCATTATAGTGTGCAATGTTGACCCCCGCCCCAAAATAAGATCAGTCTGTTGTATGAAACTTTACTAAAAAGATTCACTTTAGGCGTAGTAGTTCTATACTTCCCAACCAAAGTGTATTTGCAATCCACTGTAAGGTTATTCATATAATCATGCATGTCAAATAATACAGCTGGTTTCCCCTATATTAGGACTTTTAGTTTCAATGATTTTCTTCAGACTAGTAGCTAGAGTTTGACCCACAATGTAAGGTTGTGGTTTAGGGACTAGCTCTTGCTTAGAATTACATTTAGTTATAGCAGTATTATTCTCAGTAGATTTGGGGAAGATTGCATTTTGGTTGAAAATTATAGTAGGGGGGTTCGTTTATCAAAATTAGTAGACATTTTAGGAAAATCTCTATGATACACATTAAGATTACCATCCTTCCTAGTACCAGCCTACTGCGTTACCCCTCCTTTATCATTCCTATCACCCTTTCTTTTATTTAACATTCAGAGAAACAGTTCCCACGGCATGATTATGCACATGCCCAACACTATTGCCATTAGTAAGGTCATTAACAACATTAGTGGTGATGGGGAGCTTACCTGTTTATTGTATTTCCATGTCTTGATATATATAGTTCTGATGTTTATCCTGTCTCTAATTCTTACCATCTTCTTAGCTTTCTATATCTTTCCTTTTTTATTGTGTTGTGAGATGATTTTTACCCCTTGTGTTACCCCTTGCTAAACTATGTGAAGGAGTTTCTAAATCTACATTCTTTGGTATCTCACCTTCATTCGTAGTTACAACATTCAATTGTTTCCCTGTACTCCTGTTCTAAGTTGTATCTCTTTTTGCTCCCTCAGATGATTTACATTGATGTAATTGTTTTACTCACTGAGTAGAATATGAATTTTTATACACATTTTGCAATTTAGAGATTCCATTATCATCTCCTTTTTATTGTTCAAACTATTCACCGGCGATTCTATATTCTAAGATTTGACCCTCGATTCCACTTGGAATCGCCATTAGATGGATATCATTACCTTGAGAGAAAACCCAATAGAGATTTCTTGCATACCTACTAGATGGAGGGTCTAATTTCGGAGTGGTAAGTCGCGACTTCCTTCTGCACTTACCCCTAGTGCGCCTCGGCCTTTCCATCGATTTCCTGATTAGAATTCCGTGATTGATTAGTCTGTTGTCTCTTCTGTTGAGTAGATTCATTCAAATTTTCCTGTTATCCTTGATTTAATATAATATCTTGTTGCTAAGTATTCTTATGTTCCTCCTCCGTCTCTCCTCGCGACTTCTCCCTGTTTGTCATGTCGTTGAGCTGTGAAGTCTCTGAGTATGCTTTGAGACTAAGAGAGGTTCTTGTCATTATGAGTTCTTCATCCCATATCTGTCACGACCAGAATATTGACCCCAGACGAGACCGGCGTCGTTGACCTCTCAAAGGTTGCAGACACGTCTACATATGTCATTCTTACTTCATCTAGTTTAATGTTTAGAGGAAAATTTGAACTTTTTATTTTCTTATTTTATGATAAACATTTTGAACTTAATATAGGCGTTCACAAATCAACCATCCAATATATAGATAATCAAATGAAAGAAACAATTCATAATTGCATTAAAAGTCTTTTTGCCAAAACAACACCAATACAAAGTTTGAAATAAAATTTGAAAGAAACACTAATGGAACATGCTTCACTAGCTAAAGCCTACATATAAGATAGATAATAACAGTAGACAACCTCAAAAGCATGAGGGCATTCCAAGTACGGATGAAATCTCCACGTCTGGATAGCTGCAACGTCATCCTATAAGCTCTAGCGTCCACCTGTGCCTGCACTTAGATATATATAGTTTTATGAAATGTGTACACATTTGTACTAAGTATGGGTATATAAAAAAAAACCCCCCAAGCACACACCAAGACATGATTGATGAGAAAGGATAGATCTTTGAAAACAGAAGATGATTATGCAAAGTCAGGCAGTGGACTTGCCAAATTGAGATTCGGGGAAAGTTTAGTGAATTTCCAAATTGTATAAGAAAGTCAGTAAGATTTTCCAAAATTTGGATTAGGAAAATAAATGCCATGAGAGTTACCGGCCTATCAGATTATTCATTTTCCAAACCAACACAACATATTTCACATATCTATAGAACGTTTAGTGTCATATATTCAGTTGTCATAAGCCATGAGACCTGTGGATCATGGGGTTTACGGCTAGAACTTCCCAAACAAAATGGCTCTAACATATGGGACCTCAATAGGGATCTTTCGATTTAGAAACCAGAGTCGCTATCATTTCATTCATAGGAACCGACGGATGGCTGGCAGGGAAATGTCAACATGCAACGCCCTGAATCGAAACCTGCTCCTAATGGGGGCATTTAGCGGGAGCAGCCCGCCTGTCGATCTATATCGGAGAGTCGGATGTAGGATGCGTAGAACGCGTCGGACCCATCTCCTCGGTGGTTAAAATTGTCCAATAACAGAAGTTTACTGTCCACTAGCGATGCCTGGTGGTGAAGAGGTTCATGGATCTCCGGCATCGTGGGAAAGACTCTTGTTAAAGTACCGGCCCCAAGGTGAGGGTTCGAGTCATTTACTCCTTATCGGTAAGAAACTTCGAAGCGGAGTTAAACTTAAAAACTGGCGTCGAACACCAACGGTTTGGTGGCAGCGGATGGGGTGGGACCTGAACTGGTGCGCGCAAGTAGACTTGAACTGTCAGCCTAAATCAGAAGCGGAGGCCGACGCTTTGCAGCAGATCGGGTGCGGAAACCTCTGCGAGCCAAAGCTTCCTCGGACCATGATACTCCTAAAGATCCAGGACGGCGAGTTCCTCATTGTGGCCGACATAGAGGGTGTGCCGCTTCATTTCGGGTGCACGTTCAGTGTGAGATCCTATCAGACCGGGGAGGTTAGGTAGTGACTTACGCCGGACGCCACCAGTCTTGGGTGTAGCTCTTATAGGCCGTGCAGTACCGGAGGGTGCGGAAAGTGTGTGGGGGCACGTACTCAGGGTCCCGCTCATTATCAGAGCCGATGACAATGCGTCAGAACGGAGCGACAGACTTAGATCGGCCGCGAGCGTAGGTGCGGTCTTGCTTGGGTGACCATAGTAGATAGTACATTGTAAAGGATCAATATTTAGTTAGGAGTTGTGCAAACAAGACAGGCAAGCCATACAGAACTAAAACATTGAAATAGTGTTAAAGTATTGAAACTATATCGCCCGATGGGCGATGACGATTGTAGTGGGCTATGAATTACCGTCATGAGGTACATCGTTGTACTTAGTCTATGTAGATATAAAAGAACCCGGAAGGCGGAGGGGTCCGAACATCATGACGTGTCTCGAGCAGGAAGGACCATTCGTGGGTACGAAGTCCGGCGTAAGGACACTCAGAAAAATGTGGGAGACCCTGAGTAGAGGGGTCTCTGGACTTCATCATTGTCGCGCAGGACGGAACAGCGTGGGTTATGACGGTCCGCGTAGGGGGACACTTGAAAATTTGCGAGACCCTTAGCAGAGGGCGTCTCGGACCATTCATGAGGGTTGGAGGACGGAACCATCGTGGTAGGACGGTAGTTGTTAGGACAATTACCAAAATGGGGGGACCGTAGAAGAGCGGGTCTCTGATCATCATGACGGTCATGAAGGACGGACCGTCGTTGGGTATGAAGGTCCGTACAGGTCTCCGGGAAGACACTAAGAAAAAGGGGAGAGGACCCTTATAAACAGGGTCTCTGACAACGAACGGTGTTGAGGACGGACGTCTTGAAACAATGGCTCAGTCTGAACTGTGCGTGGTAAAGGGTGCTAGGGATTTTTGAAAGGGACCTACACGATGTCTGTAGTTTGTGCGATGGTAGTCATCGGGGTCTCGTTGCTGAATAGAAGTGATTTTTTTGCAGAACTGGGGGGTATCCTAGGCATCCCGATGAACCCACATGGTCTGTAGTGTTGTGGACCTATAGTGTTATCTCCAAGTCTACCTAGGAAAATACCAATGCAAAATCACCTTGTTTAGGGTTCTCAAATTGCAAATTCGAACATTGACCCTAGGTTGTAGACATAATCATATAAGGAAACAATATATGACTAAGAGCTAATCTAATCTAACTACTAAACAAAAACATGAAAGGATAAATGAGTTATGTAAATTGTAGAGGGAACACTACCTTGGGAAATGGTGAGAAAAACAGCAAATGGAAAAATGACTAGTGGCAAGGTAAGACTACAGCATGCAGCATCCGACTAGTAGATGATAATATAACGGGCTTAGGAGGATTTGTGGGGCAATGATCAGTGAGGGGGAAATGTGGGAAGTTAAAGATTGATGGTAGGGGGGATGAGAGAATAATGAATTAAGGGCGGTGAAACATGAGGGGTGGGGTGTTATAACGGTCAGATTTTTGAAAACGAGGTCTAGACGGGTCGGCGTCTGGTAAATTCATTAATCACGCGACGGTTCCCTGACAAGGTCCGTCGCAGTTGTGACGGCCCGTTCGTTGTTCCGTAGTGGTGTGACTAGTTTTAAACGACAGAAAAAAGTACATGGTCGACGGATGCAACGACTGGTCCGTCGCAGGCGCAACGGGTTCGTACGATGTGTCTCAGTGACTGCATTGCAATAATTTTCTGATCATTTCCTGGTGAGTGCCTGCCAAATTTTCAAAACCCATAATAGAAAATGCGACCATACTAGAAAAAAACGATAAGAAATTTGGTTGCCTCCAAAACAGAGCGCCTCATTAATGTCGCGGGCACCAATTGGGACACGTGATTATCAGGACTTCATCAAGATGGTTTGCCTCTATACTTTATTTTCCGTACGATTGCTTTATGCTCCAAATAGAATTTAGTCTATTCTCTGTTCCTCTTAAAACCACACCCCTCCTTGGATTTTAACTCAATTTCGCCCATGAGGGAATCTGGGGTAATTCAAATAAGGGCCTCTCCATTGACGCTTTATCTTGCCGGAAAGACAAGGAACCCAGAACTGTCTACAAGCACACAATTCCCAACCATAAACTCTTGTTTTGCATTTTCTGTCAGTTTCCCTCTTCATCTTTTCTCGTGTGGGCATGAAGATACATGCGGAGCTAACCACTCTGCCTCCGGTCTTACAAATGTTGAGGTCGCTTTTTCATGATCAATCGAAAAAAGTATCTGTCCCTAGCCATATCAAAAATAAGGCGTCTACCTGTAGCAAGGAATGGCCTCCCAAGAATAATAGGGCACTTCAAATGACCTCACACTCATAGAATAACCTAAATCAGCCGGAAAGATGGAAGGATTCCAGTTTACTATGCACTATCATGGAGTATCCCTATAGGCCTCGTCAATATCAAATCGTCCATCATGTAGCGCAACGAAGTGGAGTTTTTGTCCCCAACCCACTTCTGTAAATTAGAGGGGCATAAGATTTATGCTTGCCCCAGATAACCATATGCTTTCGCCAAATGGAAGGATTCCCAACTGTACAGGAAATTGACGCACCCGGATCGTCTATTTTGACGAGGGATCTGAAGCACTCTGCACTACAAGGTTGTCGTCTATCCTCATCCTCGAAGGGTGACAGATCTTTTCTTGTGTGACCAGATCTTCATAAATTGTAGCATAGCCGCGGCATTGTGTAGAGAGCTTCTACAAAGGGACGTTGCATGAGAAAGCTGGTGCTTCAACAGTGTTTTAAAAACGCCGGTAATTTACCATCTTGGTCTTTTTTCATTAATCATCTGAGGAGAAGGTGGTGGTGGCCAAGGCAGGGGAATACCCTTGAAATACTTAGGTATCTTTCCATTGACCTTCCTCTGCTTCCCCACTACCCCTTTACTAAATTATAATATCATTTTCTCACATTTTGCTCAGTTAGTGGCCAAGGGGGTCGATGGCTTTTTGCCTACCACCCGAGTAGTGATCGTCATAAAGTGCGCATCATTCTGGGGGGGGATTTAGAACGATGTGTGCAGTAGGAAGCGAGTGCCCGGGTTGCCGGTGTGTCCACTGTAGTAGATTAATTGGGCCACTTGCCATTCAATCTGGCTTAATAGAAATGCATGGGTATAAACTTGTTGCCCCACATAGCTAAATCACATCTCAACTCTTTAATGTGCTCCCAGCTGCATCGAACCTCCTCATCATTTTGTGCAACGAATCCTCAACCGCCGCATACTATTTCCACCATCCGTAATGAGTTACCTTTCACAATTTTGAGGAGGGATATAGGGCCTTCCTGCGTTCATATTAGCGTAGTTAGCCGTGGTAAAGTTGTTGTAGCGGTTGTAGTTTCCATCTCGGACATAGTGACCATCACGGTTGTAGTTAGTTACAGCAGTTCCGACCTGGGTCCCTTGACGTGGGCGCCAATTTCCTGATTTAAGCCTTGGGCGCTTGGTGGAAAACCCCTCATTTGTTATTAGCATACGGATCATCCTCATAGAACATCACCGTTAGGGGGGGGGGGTTGAGCCATGTAGTTGACTGCATTAATCTTTTCTGAACTCCGGTGGACATGTTGTTTAGTACACAACCCAAGCTCAGTATACATTGAGCCATTTCTTACGAATCTCATCTGTGGCTGGCACGGTTGTGAGTGTACTATATGCGAAGGTGTTTCTCACTGTATCAGACTTCCAGAACTCTAAGAGCTGTGTTTATTCTGGTAGATGTTTTTAATTTTCAGCGATCTAAGCATAAGGACCTCTCCAAAGATCTACCTGCTAAGGTCCAACCCTACTTTTGTGTTCTCGGGTCCATATAGAAGTATTTGTTCAGTGACTAATCCACTATCACGGTTGATTTGGGAACACTTCTCAAGAATTAGGTGAAATCTCTTCCCAAGAAATACTAACTGACTCTCCGGGTAGTGCCACAAAAGTTATTAACTCTGTTCGTTGTGTTTTAGTTTGTTGGAGACCTGGATAGTAGGAGGCTAAGAAGACATGCCCTTAGTGATCCAAGTAACGATGGCGTTGTAGGGAGCTCAGTGAACCAAATAGCATCCTCTCCCTTCAGCTGAGAGACGAAAACACTCTGGAGACCTATTACATTCTAGATCCAAATAGGCCTCCCCACACAACTTTTACACATGCCCTTACTTTAGCTATATGGCATGTGGATCCTCAGAGGTCGCCTTTGAAAACACACACTCTGGCAGTGAATGCATTTGCATCGACTACTAGTTACCACAAAAGTGTGGCCCGTGGGTAGAGGAGGGCAAAAACAGTGGGCCAATCCGAATGCGCTATGTATCATTAGCCACGTAGTATGCTTGGGGTCGTTGGACGGGGGGATTCTGTCCCTTGTTGATGTTCCCGGGCACGGGTGGTAAACATGCTGACCATGAAAACATCAAAGGAGCTGGGAGTATGGTTTGGATCCTCATCATTTATTCCCCAAATTTCGATCTATGACGCAGTGTGCGCTCTGAAATTCAGTGATCGTAGGGAAAAAGGGGAAACAACGGTTCTTTCTCTCCGTGTATTTGGCATACACGGAGTTGTTTAAAAGAAATCAAAAACAATAAAACATACTAAAATAAAAGGAAAATCAACTAAACTATAGTAATAAGTTCAAGTTAGTAAAAGTAAATTCCCCGGCCGCGGCTGCCAAAAATTTGGATAGCCAAATTACTTCTTTAGATAAGAAGTAGGCAATGCTGGTCAGTGTCAAGTAGTAAATAAACCACTAGTGAGGTTTGGGATCGTTCCACACGAGGAAAGGAAAATAGTCTAGGACTCTTAACTTCAACTTGTTATTACTGTTGTTCGGTTTGACGACTCCTTAGAAAGGTAAAAAAACATAAAAAGGGGGTGGGTTAGATATAAATGATTTTTAAAAGAACTTAACGATTTGAAGAGACAACTTTACCGGTTTCGATCGAATGTTGTAGTTTAATCATTATCAAAGTAACTAGGGTTTACGTGTTCCCCACAGGTTCATAACTTGATAATTCTAAACTCTATAACAATTCTTCCTAGGGATCTTGCATGCAAAGTGAAAGTTGATGTAGTGCCTAAAATCCTTGTCCGGCATCTAGAAAATCTCAATCCGCACCTTGGTCCGGCTACGTGTGTTGCTTCCTAACCTTATTTTCCTCATACTAAGGATCATATCGTAGTTGACTAAGTTATTACCAGTACCAATCAATAACTAGCCTAGTAGTATAGCATACACTAAATCTATGGTTAATTATTCTTTTCCGTATGATCTAAATTTCTTGGTCCGGCAAGTCGTATTAAGGCGAGTTCTAACGTTGATCAGCCGTTAAAAAGCTTCTACCACCTGAAAAGAATTAGTAATACATGCAAGAAACTATTCTGCATTGTTATTGTAGACTAGGGTTTATCTTATTATTTGCCTAGGGTTCCCACAAACCCTAGAGGGAGTTTAGTTACTCATAGACAAAAAACACAAGGTATTCAATATTTCAAATAAGGAATCAGTGTACTTACTTCCAATGAGAAGAATAAAATCCAAAAGGTGATTGATTACTCACACCAAATCACCAACAATCAATTCATATATCCAAAAGTTCTAACACTAATAAAAGAATCTATAATCTGATTGTCTAACTATGGGGTGTCTACCTCAAAAACGTTGGTTTTGTCGAGATCTTTTAATAAAAAACAACAAACATAATTACACAAGATCTAATTGAGGGAAACCTTCCAAAACGCGGTTGGGTCGACGGACAATGCGAAGGACCGTCGGGGTCCTGACAGGAACCGTCATGGACTCCGTCGTCCCATACGTGTGCACTTTCTTCTGCTGCTCTCTTCATTCCCCTCGACGGTTAGTATGAAGGACCGTCATAGGGACAACATTCCGCGAGGGTCTTGTTTCAAATACTTCAACTCTCGGAATATGGGGTAGAGTACTGATCACTCCTCCTGAACTCCAAGATGAAACCTGCAGAACGGACGTCATAGCAATGAAGGACAGGTCACAAGCTTGTTAATACAAAACTTGGTCAGACTTCCCCATCTCTTCAGGGCAGCTGCACTACGCTGCCACCTAAGGACCGTCACAGGTCACGACGGACCGGCATAAGCTCCGAGGTGGTCTATTCTGCATTTTTTGATAAAAAATCTCCGCATTCAACTGGACAACTTCCTCAAAAACAAAGAGAAACTTATATCCAAAATTAGCACAAAAAGTCGTTTGGACCACAAACTAAGGAAAAAGTATATTATACCGTTGATGAAAACCACGTATATTTTCAACACCCTCAATCTTAATTCGTTGTTTCCTCAAGCGAAGGCACTATGACTCCCTACACATCCTTTGTACATATAGTATCCATGTTTTATGTGTGCCCGTTTTGTTTTGGTTTTGGGGCAATCATTGGCTGGTCAATCCCTATTGATCTAATACAAATCTATGACTGCTATCACTATTAGGATGGAATTTGTTGGGATAGAACATGCCACAGATCACATGCTTAAACTATCCTCTTCAATCTCTCCACGAGGTGCTAAACAATTATGGATTGGCCAAATAATGTCTCACTTTAGAACAAATCCTTATTTCACACCAATGATTTCTGTTCCTTTGAGTTGGAAGGATACTTTCAAACAATCGTCTCAGAACAAAGTCCACTCATTCATACCTATTGCCATAAGCTCCTATTTTCACTGCCTAGTTCGCTATACAACCCTTACGGATCCGATAGGACTTTGTTTAGGCTTGTAAAATAGGCTTCAGGGGCAGGGAGGGTATATTTAGTATATTTTGTGACTAGGTGGCCTTTTTTGACATCTCGGCTAAACCTTCCCCTCTTCTATAATTTATCTCGCCCAGTTTATCAATATTACCTTGCTATTTTCCTTTCATACATTTGTGTGATGTGACTATCTCTGATTTTCTTGTTGGTAATTGCTTTATACCATTTCTTATCTTTTTTAACTTTTTCCTTTCAAATTAATTTTGAGGTCACTTAGCCTTTTATTCTTCTCTCTCTTTTGTTCTTTCAACCCCACGTTTCTAGAGTATTCCTTTCATAATAGCCACCCACAACTCATGCTGCCATGAGTCAAGGTCCACCAATACCCAAAGTTGGGTCCGGGCCAGAACGGAGGTTGTTTACTGCATAGCCACCATCAAACTTAGCTTTGCGCATAAGATGAGGTGCACATGTCCAAGGAGGAGACAGGGCAGTGTGGGTAGCGAGGCAAAACCAGTGGCCCATCGAATCTTCTATGTTATCATAGCCCGTAGTGAGTATGCTGGGGCCGTGGAGTGGGATTCTGTCCCTCTGTTGATGTTCACCCGGTAGCATCGGGTAACCATCTGACCATGAACATGAACCGGAGCTGTGGATGTTCGTTGGATCCTCATATTTATTCCAAATTTTGATTTTCATATTGCCAGTGTGCGCTCTAACTCGGATCGTAGGGTAAAACAACGGTTCTCTCCTCTCCGTGTATTGGCATCAAGGAGGATAGTTCTGAAAAGAAATCCAAAAAACAATAAAACAAAGTTAAAATAAAGAAAATATCAACTAAATATAGTAATAAGTTCAAGTTAATCTAAAAGCTAAAAATCCCGGGCGGCAGCGGCAACAAAATTTGATACGCTCAAAGTTACTCTTAAATAAGAATGGTAAGCGGAGTGTCAAGAAAAAACCCCACTAGTGAGGGTGCGGATCGTTACACGAGGAAAATAGTCTAGACTGATTCCACTGGTGATTACTATTGTTCAGGTTTTGAAGACTTCCTTCGAAGTAAAACATTAACAAGGGGAGGGGTTATATCTCTAAAGAGTAAAGGAACTTAACGAATTGAAAGAGACACGTACCAGTTTCGAATGTTGGATTTTAACATCAATTATCAAAAAGTAACTAGGGTTTACGTGTCCCCACAGGTTTCCTTAACTGATATAATTCTAACTATAACAATTCTTTCTAGTATCTTGCAGCAAAGTGGATAAGTTATGTATTCCTAAATCCTTGGTCCGGCATCTAGAAAAATTCACTCCGCCACCTTGGTGCGGCTACGTGTGTTGCTTTCCTAACCCGATCTTTACCCATATAAGGATCGTATTCTCAGATTTGACTAAGGATATACCTCGTACAAATCAAATACTTAGCCTATTAGATAGCATACACTAAATCTATGTTAAATTCTTTCCTATTATCTACGATCCTTGGTCGGCAAGTAGTATTTAAGGCGAGTTCTAACGTTGGATCAGCCGTTAAAAGACTTCTAAGCGAACAAAAAGATTATTAATACATGCAAGACACTATTTATGAATTGTTATTTTAGATAGGGTTATCTCATTATTTGCCTAAGGTTCCCCCAACCCTAGTGATGGGAAGTTTAGTTCTTCATAGCCCATAAACACAATATGTCAAAGATATCAAAGAAGAATTCATGTACTTACGTCATGATGATAGTCGATAGAAATAAAATCCCAAAAGGTGTGCTTGATTAATCACCACAACTCACCAACAACTTCAATCAATGGATAATCCAAAGTCTAAACACTAATAAAAGAAATCTAAGAATCTGATGTCGAAAATGTGTGGGTTCTAACCTTAAAAACGAGTTTTTCGAACTTATTATATAAAACAAAAAACTAAACACACAAAGAAGAATTCTAATGCAGGAAACTTCCAAAACGTGGCAGGGTCGCACGGACCATTGCGACGGACCGCCCACCCACCCCCATCGTGTCATGACTGGCCCTCATGTACTCCGTCGTCCCTACTTTGTCGCACTTTCTTCTGTTGCTCGTCATTACCCTCGACCGGTAAGTATGACGAACTCAAACAGGCACAACCTTCGTCGAGGGTCTTCGTTTCAAAATACTTGATACACTCGGAATGATGGTATGGAATCCATCCTCTGACCACTCTACGATGAACCTGCCAGAACGGAACGTATAGCAATGAACAGGACCGTCACAAGTTCAGAATACCAAAACTTGGTCAGACTCCCCATACTGCCTTCAGCAGCTGCACTACATTGCCACCTACGGACCGTCACAGGCACGACGGACCGTCATAAGCTCCGTAGGTGGTATCTTCTGCATTTTTTCGCTAAAAATCTCTGCATTCAGCTTTGGACAGCTTTCCTGCAAAACAAAGAGAAACTTATATCAAAATTCGCACAAAAAGGCTTTTGGACACACTAAACTTAAGGAAAAAGTATTAATTATACCGTGAAACCACGGTATATCAACCAATCACTATATAATTGATTTCTAATTAACATAAAATAAAGGGAATTAATACAACATAACACCTCTCCATTCTCAACACTTTAATCCAATGCTAAACCATACAATTAAATACCATAAGGCCCTTACCTATGGACAGGAACATCAATTTAATACATACACTATAATACTAAATGAATCTAGGTAAATTCATTGTATAATTATCAAACTTAGACCAATTAGACATCAATTGAATACAACTCTTACATAATTTCATAGAACATAGAAAACTACTAATAGAATTAATAAGCCATAAGTCAATATCAGTTCAATAAGCTTAATAATCAATAGATCTAAGAATATAAAATACTCAATTGATAAAATTAAAACATCCTATAAACCAACCAAACATAATTAGTACATGAATCAAAAGCCTATAACAATCTACACTTTAATTATTTAATATCATAACATGATCAAATAACCCATATTTTAGTCAAATTGAGATATTTGTGAAGGTCAAGGTTGCATGGAGAATTTAAATTGAATAAATCTGTTATACATCAATAATATTATAGCTTAATGTTTGAAAACCTTTCATTCAAGAACCCAAGCCTTAGAATAGAAATTGGACTTTTTTATCTTTTTTGAAATGGTTGAAAATCATCTTCAAATTAGCTCTAAGACGATAGAAAGCCTTAGATGGAGAGCTCTCATATCCTATTAGAATAATCCAATGATAATTCAAGAATAAACTCCATTGAAGATCCATCCTCAAGGTGTATCTTCACCTTGAGCTCTCATGCAGGTTTTTGAAGAAACTTTTGGAGGGAATGGGTTTTGACTAAGGTGCTTGGGTTTAAATGACAGTTTTAGGACCTTTACACTCTTAAAATACCCTTAAACACAAAAAAAAACATTCCTCTTATTTTATAAAACCTTGGGTGAATTACCATAAAACCCCAAGCCATAACAGAAAACTACCCGATGATCACAGCACTATCGATGCCAACATTGACGGTCCGTGGGTGAGACCATGCCCCATAGATGTTGTCCGTTGGATTCTCTTGCAACTCATCAACCTGCTGGCACCCATCACGGTCGCTCGCCTTGTCGATTGGCCTATGTTTGGCGCAGTCGGTTGCCACTGCCTGGCAGTACTGAGCTCCAAGCTAATGCCTCCTTCTAGGGCCCCTTGTGGGTCCTACATGGATTCATACTCGAACGTTTGCAATCAAAATATATTTGTATAATATTTTAGGACCTACCCCATTATTTTAATCCATAAAGAACTCGTAAAATTCGACCAAACATGCATAGATACCAATGGTCATTTCAAGGCAAACATTTCAAATGTCTGTAATGTTTGACCTCCAAACTTCAAGAAACTTGACACACTACCTATAAACACCACAATAACTCATATAATGACCTCATAAACTTATGATATACAGAATTAGGCACATAAACACATATAAGGAACATAGGTGACTTAATCATCGAACACCTAGGTCGTCCTTGACGTTTAACTTCCAAATCATCTAAAATAGTAGACTCTGCCTTAATACTATATTTTTTTACCATTTTAGGACCTTATACAAAAATTAAAACTATTTTAGTCTCTATCTTAACGAAAGTCATTTTTGGAGGTTTTATATTATCACCCACATGGACAACATTCGTCCTCGAATACACTTGCCACTCTCTGAACACTTCCAAGAGTGGAGAATAACCATAAAAGCTATGTAAAATATAATAAAAAACATTATACGACACACAATAAAGGAGAAACATCAATTTCACATAATTAAGAGAATCACAAAACAACAAGAAACTAGAATAAATTCTATAACTAATTATGTCGTAATAATCACATCTTTCATTCCAAACAAGAAAACCTCATTTTAAATTCAATATCATACTCATATACATAACTTCTAACCATATAACAACAATTTTCTTTCAAAGAATTAATTAGTCAATTTTTTCAAAACCTTACAGTGAACATAAATCCCTAGCAGTTTTACACTGAACATGTTTCACATCATGAGGAAGATACCATGCATGAAAAGTCATGTTCATATTAAACAAAACATCAACCCAAAACATGCATTTCATAAGTAGAACATTTGGAACTCACTTGTCACAAAAGACTCCTACATAATCAAGTTACTAAGAACTCTTTGTTTTAGGTTTGAGAAAACACATAAAGGAAAGTTAATTTCACCTCACTCCCGACAACCATACTCTTTACAATACTCCCCTACTTCGAAGAAACTCATTCTAAGGTCAAGATCTACTACAAGGAACTCCCTCAATGAATCTTAAACCTTACTAACACTTTATTAACAATGTCTATTGCATAATAACTAAAGACTCTCAAAGGTCTCATTATCTAACCACTACTTCCCTCTTACTAGGACAACTCACCTTTACTCTATAAAATATCATCACCTTATTTTCTATGGTTTGTCTCTTAAGCAAATTTTAACTATCTCAACAACCACTCCCTCACATTTCTAACAATATATCTTTACCAACAACACTACCACTTAAAAGGTAATCTAAACAAACTTAAGGTCAAAAAACACCATCTGTCACACCTCGTCTATCAAATCACATATCATCTTTTAACTCTGTCAACCCAATATTCATTAGGTCACCCTAAAGGGACCAACACATAAGGGAGACAACGGAAAGATACCATATGCAAAGCTTTTAAGCACAATTAGATGAACGAAGAAGTGTTGCACTTCATATTATGAACAAAACTCTACTAGATGTGGTTCATGAGACAAGTAAGAGACTCCAAAACCTTATGTTATGATACAAACTTTATAACAACCCACAAGTCCACCCTAGATGTTAGAGCATCTTTGTGTCGCCACACGGCAAATGAAACTTCAAGAAGTCTCGTCTAAGCCACTTGTATCATTATTTGCATAATAAACACACTAAAATGTGTAAGAATTTAACACATTCTTCACACATGAAGAACTCTTTCCACAATCATTACAGAAGCGGAAGACTTATATTTAAAACATTAATTCTTTACAACATCTCCTTGAACCATCTAAACTTTGGAGTATACAATACTTAGGAATAAGCCCATGCAAGACAAAAATAAAGTCTAAGACATAAAGGAACACATGGATATTGTCCTCTAATAGATGAGTTCTCACCAATACTTCATCTTCAACCCTTAGAAACGTATCCATCCTCCATGGCACATCAAGACCTCCAATTTCCTACACATTAGTAAAAAGGGGAAAAGAAGGGCTAGGATATTAGATGGACTAAGTATGGAAGCCATGATAAAACCATCAAAAATAGACATTTAGAAAGTCCCATGATTTTCATGAATATTGATTAAACCATCATAATATAATCATAATGACAACATTTAGCAACATATAAAAACATAAGAAATGTTTTAAGCAATTATACACATTTTTTGAAAAACATCATAGTGACTTTCTTTATTGTGCAATGAATTTCTTCCATTTTACTGTGAAGTTCCTTATCTTCACTCACACACCTTTTAGCATATATTACCCTCACTAACATCTATCCTAAGACTCACTTAACTAACACAAAGAGAGAACTCCCATACACCCTCTCTAGGCATACCTAAATGATCACTAAGACCTTCCATAATGAGATATACACACGTACAAATACATCAAAAACATGAACATGAAATCCTCCTACCAAAGGTGATTCTATGGTTCACTTGAGTGAGTTGTGAAGTAATCGCCCAAGCAATCCCTTACACACGTACTTAAGAGATCATATAGACTCACAAATATAGAACCGTTCTCACTTAATACATTAACACATATATAATATGAAGTTCTCCTTCCAAAGTCTATCAAAAGATTTACTAACTAAATCAAGCAGATAACGTCCATGATTGACCTCTTCAACTATAGTCCTTTTTAAGACTTATCTAGGTAAGATAAAAAGTGACGATTCCTATGCCCCCTTCAAACCTTAACTACACAACTCTTAACTACTCTAGATAAGTACATATTCATTTAACATACTTTCATAACATAAGTCATTACATTCATTTCGTTCATTTAAGACTCATTCCTCACATAAAGACATTCAAGTGATGGTCTTGGACAAGACCTAAGGACTCTTACTAACACCTTCAAAGCCTATTGTGTAATGTCTAGATAGCATCCATACAACTACCTAATCTCCATAGAATTTCTCTAATGCTATGATGTATCCCATATAATGATAATAGTCAATAACAAACATAAACCATGATAGCAAGACATGTAATCAAGAGTTCTAACCTATTCCGATGAGGATATTGAATTTCCCAAAGCTAGAACTTGGACATATCCCATGTAGGAACATGGTTAAGGAATATCAAGGGTGTGCTTTGTATTCTAGTCTAATCTTTTAACTAGAACAACTTCCCTTACAATACTCACTCGGTGCTAGCCTTTGTTCTCATTGAGTAATATACTTTAATGGTTCATATAAAGGGGTTCCATATCATGTTAATAACCCAATCACATTTACACTACCAAAGAGGTCCACTAGGGCTAGATTAAATTGAGACAAGAAGCTCATAATGACTTTCCTAAGGATTAACATGATTCAGTTCCAGCTAATCAACCTTAAGTCTATCATTTATTTACATTAAGGATACCATTACGACTTTCTACTTCAACATTCATAGCCTTACAACTAGATTGAATGTTTCAAATAAAGGACCATTTTTACATCATTCAAGGTCTCATGTAATTCATACATACAAGACTAAGAGGCTTTAGCATCCTAAGTCAACATATCTCATTCATACATGAATCAACAGAGAGACACAAGTAAACCAAGACAAGACAGAACATACTTCACTTTAACATATATTACATGTCATTCTTTAAGTCACTTAGGAATAACCATTATCATCTTTATGTCAACCTATAAACTACCATATCATCTTAATTATAACCATCATATACTCGTATAGTCATGTAGGAACAATCATGCATCAACATATAACACTAGATATACAAGCAGATAGTGATAATCAACATGATCTCTTAACATACATAGAAATAACACATACTTTAACATTTCTTCACATATATATAGATATACTCATACTTAACATATATCAGATACACAAATGATCATAATTCTTCAAGTAGTGCCGACAAGGCCATGATAATCATATTGCATAAAGTAACACAGATTAGGCCACATCAATTCACATAGCACCGCCACCATAAGTGGAACATACCAATCACAACATAATTGAAGTCTAACTAACATAAAACAAAAGGAAATTAGGGTAGCATACCACCCTCCATCTTGAACACTTCAATCTAATGCTAACCATCCAATTCATTACAATTAGACCCTTACCCATGGCAATTAACATCAATTCAATATATATACTATAATACTCAATAAGTCTAGGTCAATTAAGTATATAATTATAAATCTAATACAAATTAGAAATCAACTGAATAAAACTCTTACATTATTTTATAGCTCATAGAAAACTACACTAGAATTCATAAGCCTTATGTCTATATAAATTCAATAAGTTTAATATCCAATAGATCTTAGAATATACAATGCTGAATTGATCAAATGGAAACAACCTATAAACCAATCAATCATAATCTATATATGAATCAAAATCCCATAAACATCTACACTTCAATTCATTAATATCAAAGCATGATCACATAACCCATATTTTAGTCAAATTGTGAAATTTGCGAAGTTCATGGGTTCATGGAGAACTTCATTGGAAAACATCATTTTTACATAATTAATATCATATATTAATGTTTGACAACATTTGATGTAGGAATCCAAGCCTTTCATGTAAAAACCCATGACTTAGAGTAGAAATTTGACTTTTTCATCTTTTTGAAATCCTTGAAATTGGCTCTAATGTTATAGCAAGCCTTAGAATATGAACACCCATACCTTATTAAAATAATCCAGATACAATTGAAGAAGAAACTCCATTGAAGATCCATTTTCAATCTCTATCTTCACCTTGAGCTCTCCTAGAGGTTTTTGAAGAAACTGTAGAAGGGAATAGGTTTTGATATAGGTGCGTTGGTTTAAATGAGTTTTTTATGACTTTTGCACTCTTAAAATACCATTAAACACCCAAAAAATCTGTCCTTTTATTTTATTGACTTGGGATGAATTTCCCAAAAACTTCAAGCATTAACAGAAAACTGCCAAAAAATCACAGCACCATCGACGCCCAACATTGACGGTCCATGGGTTAGACCACGCCCCATCGATGTGGTCCGTTAGCTGCTCCTGCAACTCCTGAACTTGCACGACACATGGCTCCCTCAACTCCATATATCAATAGTCTGTCACCTGTTCTACTGGCAATTATTTGGCGGAGTCGATAGCGACTGCCTGGCAGTGTTGAGCTCCAAGTTGAGGTACGTCTTCTAAGGCCCCTTGTGGGTCATATTTGGATTCGTACCCATATGTTTCTAACCAAAATATGTTTTTATACGATTTTATGACCTAACACATCAATTTCATCCAAAACGAACACGTAAAACTCGACGAAATATTCATACACACCCAAGGTCGTTTCAGGGCAAACATTTCAAACATCATGAATATTCTTGGACGTTTGACCTCCAAACATCACGAAACTTGACACACTACCTATAAAAATAATACTAACTCCTATAGTGACCTCATAAACTTATGAAACACACAATGAGGTGCATAACCACATACGAGGAACATAAATGACTTAATCGCCGAATGCCTTAGTCCTCCTTTGATGTTTCACATCCAAATCACCTAAAACTCTAGAAACTACCTCAACACTATTTTTGAAAATTTGAGGACATTAAATCATCATTACAACTATGTTAGGATCTATCTTAACCTAAGTCACTTTTGGAGGTTTTATATTAGGGGTATAAAACCACTCAATAACCTTCAATAAAACATCCCCTAATTTCCCAAAAGACTCCTGCACATATTAGAGAATTTAACCAACTCAAATTTTACTTTAAAATTACTCAACCAAATCAGGGAGTTTATTGTGCATCACACAGTCATTTTCAAATCGTGTTCCTGAAAAATTTTGAGACAGAATGATTCATGATAGCCCGCGTCGTAGGGAAAGAATATTGTTCACTATTGTCAGTTGCGAGATCCGCAGCCACCACAATAATATGGCTTGCGCGACACCTTTGTATTCCCATTTTTTTGGTCCTGTTGGGGGACCCTTAGGCTAGTCCCCGGGGTGTCAATTCTAGAAACCCCACTAAAAAACACTACGACACACTAGTTTAACATACACTAGTTTTCAGATGTCTTGGACGTTCTTGTACATTTGATCTCAAAACACTTACAACATATATATACTACCTATAAACACTACTATTAACCATTTTTGGAATTTAAAACATTATGAAAAAAGTATTAGAGTCTAGTTCAACCTAGTTCATTTTCAAACGAGTAACAGGTTAGAGTTTAGTTATTTTTTTAGGTTTTAGGGTTTGTGTTTAATATTTGAGGTTTAAAATCTATTGTTTAGTGTTTAATTTTTGGGTTTTAGTATATTAGACTAAGGGTTTTTTTGTTTGTACTTAGGAGTGAGGGTTAGAAATAGGGAAAGGGTGTAGGTGTTTTTTTAAGTTTGATTGTTCAAAGTTTAGAATTTGAGGTTTAAAATCTATGGTACTATCACGACCAGGGTCTACAACCCATACGAGACCGGTGTCGTTGACCTCCAAAGGACGCACACAAGCATACATACGTCATTCTTACATCATCTTATTTAATTTTAGCAAAAAATTTGAACTTTATGTTTCATAAAATGCATGTACGTCATCCTACTTAAACTCATATAAGTTCATCATCAACCATATAACATAAAGATTATCAAATGAAAGATATATTACAATGTTGCATTGAATGTATACTTGCAAAAATGACACCAATATAATGTTTGAAATTAAAATAAGAAAGAAACTCTAGTGGAACATACTCAACTAGCTCAATCCTATAAATAATCAAGAATAAAATGGGAAAGCGTCCTTGAATGTATGAAGGCCTACCATGTACAGATGAATGTTCCACGTCCGGATGGCTTTAGCGTCGACCTGTAAGCTCTAACGTCCACCTGTGCCTGCATCTAGAAATATAGAGTTGAATAGGATTAGTACACACTTATACTAAGTATGGGTATATGCAAGCACACATAAAAGACACGTATGAAAAAGAATAGCTCTTTCCTAACAACATTATTAATGGAAAGTCAAGTCAGTCGACTTGCCATAAATTTGGATTAAAAAAATTAATGGAATTGACAAATTTTGATTAGGAAAGTCAGTATATTTTCCAAATCGTATTAGAAAGTCATGCCATGAGAGTAACATGCATCATCATACGTATCATATTGCACAAATCACATAATGTCTTACACATATCACATATTATATTACATATAGCACATAACATCTTTCATATCATTTGTTCATATGCCAAGAGACCTTGGAATCATGTACTTGACAACAAGACTTCACAAAAATGAGGGCTCAACATATGGGACCTCAATTAGGAAGCGTTCTTTAGCAAACGAAGTGTCTGCTTCATTTATATATACGTACTTCATTTCATTCATTCATAAGATAGTGTAAACGCCATCTATTTCGAGGATGTAGTTTATAACTTTCATCGAGTTTGTTACGCACTGATCAAGAATTATCTAGTGTCATTACCTATGTCCTATCTCACCTCTTGATTATTCTATCCCGACACCTTTGGTATTATTCGTTTCATTATATGAATTATTTGAGGCTAGCCTCATTCATTGATAGGGAACTTTAACTTTTACAAAGATAGATCATGTGAGCTCAAGAAATCCAGTGTCTGCCCCACACCAAAAAGAGGTGGAATCACCGGCCAAAGTGACCCAAAACATGCTAGAGTATATAGGGGATTGAACTCTTCTAGATCCCTATATTGGAAATATAGATTCAAAGACTAAGAAAAATATGGATACCAATACCCGGTATGCCGGATAACCTTATCTAATGAGAGTTACGTGAACCTCAACCCTTCCCAAAGGAAGGCATCAACTCTCATAGCTAGCCTATTGGTGCTCATTATAAAGTTCAATTACATTCAACACATACATCATGGAAGTTGGCTTCTAGTATGAGGACATCATAGCTCATTAGATTATTTATCATCTCATCCTTAGTATTAAGTATACATTAACTTCAATACTTTCATTAGAGTGTTCATAGAGACCGGTTTGTTTATTAACTTTAATCTCTCATAGGTGAATACGTTTTGCTAATATTAACTTAGGACATTTGCTTTTCATAATTACTCACCCCTTTACGTGAATGTTTATTTCATCGTATGCCAATGCACGTTGCAATTTATTGTGTTTCACATTCTTACTTGACTCTTCTAGAATTTCATCATTTCGTTACATACATATTAGGTTCACATACATTAAATGTATGCTACACTTATGGGTCTATAAATACAAGCTGTGAGCTTTCATTCATAGTTCGTTTAAGTAATTCAAATCTTCCTAAGATTATGTGGTACAAGAAATATGCATCTTGTAAGTGTGCCAAGATCTCGATTTTGATATATGTAGGAAACATTATTTTTGAGACTTTATTCGTGTATGACTAATGTATAATTACGGAATTTGGACAGGAGAACACAATTTAGAATCCTTTGGACAACATGTACATTTTTATTTATTTTGTTTTTATCCATATGTCTTAGCGACCCAAGATCGAGCCCCAACGCCTTTGTTTTATTTTTTCTTAGTTTCTTTTTTCATTTTTTCGTTCATTGTAACTGAGAGGATGTGGGATCGAACCCTCACAATATAATTTTCTTTTGTTTCCTCTCCTTCTTTGTCGGGAGGGTGTGGGTTTGAACCCCCACAACCCAACTTTAATTTTTCTCCTTAAATTCCCTTCATTCTTCCTAAAGGTCATTGGTTCGATTCCCACACGCCTGAACCTTTTATTTTTCATTTAAATTTTACTTAAATCAAACTAAGAGGTCTTGGGTTCAAATCCCACTCCTATCATTTTTTATTATTTTTTTACTTCATTTTCGGTCGAGGTCACTAGTTTGAATCACCCTTGCCATATTATTTTAACCTACATTATTTAGATGACTTTTAACATGGTGAGTTCACGGGTTCGATTCTCAATGACCTCACTTATTTAATTTATTATTCATAACATACTAAACCACTTTTCGTGACCGAAACTCACCAATATATAGCTGGAAATAATGTACGTTTTCAGCATCCTTTTCAACAACATTACACGTTAGTTCTTAGGGTAGTTCATGGATCATGTAGTACATCTTTGTGTGCATTTTCATTGATTCATTTACTAATAGTTTCAACTCAAATCAGCCACATTTTACTTCATATAAACATCACAATTTATGCATGTCTATGTACGTGAAATACAACCATAAAAAAAGTAATTTTCATGCTTTAATTTGTGTTCAATGTCACGGCTACACATACTTTTAACATATACTTATCACATAGTCTTGGAATAACATACTTTAATAATAACATAAATCCGAAAACACATACATGAAAATGATCATAAAGAAAACACATTACATTCCTAATTTCTACCAACACACATAGCCAACCGACGAATCAATAGGAGCTGGTGATAGAGACATTCAATGAGGAACAACCGTAGTTTTTGGAATAGATTTATCTGTTGTCCTAAAGGTCTCTTGGAAAAGAGACCAAGTGTAAGAAAACCCATGCCTTATTTTGACGTTCAAACCTTGATGTTTCTTCCCAAATACCTCTTCCAACTCACGTCCAAATCCGATCTTCAACACCAAACTTCAACACCAAAAAATCTTCCATTTGCCTAACATTTTTTATATGTTTTTCTTATATTTTTAAGTGAATGTTCTTAAAGTGTGAAGAAGTTTTTTGTTTCTGGTCAGTTCTTGTAGTTTTGCAGAGAGAATGTGAAACGAAAGTGAGGTTTTGACGTGTGACACAGAGAGAGTTAAACAAGAAAGGTGGTTTAGGCATAGGTTAACACTTAGTCAAACTAGGTCTCTTTCAAACCTTTAAAAAAACTGATTTTTTCTTCTTCTTAAATCAGCTTATAATTGTTAATTAATTAAATTGATTTACCAATTTAATTAAAACAATTTAAATCATTTCTTCCACCTAGGCTAGAAACCGGGTGGACCAAGACTTCACTCAAAGGCCCATTTTCAGCTCTCTCTTCCCAAAATGCCCCTCCACCTTGTTAATTAAATAGTTAATTACATATTTTGAATAATTACGATACTACCCTTATCCTGGAAAAAGACCATTTCACCCAAGACCCTCCAAACATAAGATTTTCCCTTTTTAAATCAGGTAAAGACTCATTCGGGTAAATCTTCATATTAGGGAAACCTACATGGCTGGACCCAACCTTTACTAGCTCAAAAAACACCCCCAGTTTGTTGGCTTGTCTGTCAGAAGGGTTCAGCGGTATGGTTCTAAGCGTATTAATCCGTGTGAACCCGATCTAATCGTAGGCATTCTAGACACATTAAGCATTACTTAGCATATCCATTTTTTGTGTGGTTACATTATCCCCCCCCATAGGAACATTCGATCCGAATAACACTAATAACTATATAGAGTAATGTCAGTCAGATAATAACATAAATGCTATTCATAAACAAGTAATAGCAATAAAGAATGGAGAGACAAGGAAACTTAGACTTAAGTGTAGGATGTATAACCTCAAGAGCTGAAATCATGATGGTAGGGGGATCTCATATCAGCCTCGGCTTCCCACATATCACCCCAAAACAAATGATCCCTCCAGAATACCTTCACTGTGGAAATATCCTTGTTCCTTAGCCGCTAGACCTGTCTATCTAAAATCTCAATAGGTACTTTTTCATAGGAGAAGGCTTCATCGACCCCCAAACCTTTAATAGGTAGAATCGATGCTAGATAACCTAGGCTATTCTTTATCATAGACATATCAAAAGAAGGATGAACAAAAAATAGCTCTTCTGGCAAAGCCAACGCATAGGACACTTCACCCACACATTGAAGAATCTCATATGGCCCAACATACCTCGGACTCAACTTCCCCTTCCTGCCAAACCTCATCACCCCCAAGTTTGTTGGCTTGATTGTCACAAGGGTTCAAAGTTCAGGTTCTACGCGCATCAATCCGTGTTAACCCGGTCTTATCGTAGGCATTCTAGATACACTAAGCATTACTTAACATATACATTTTTAGGGTTGTTAGATTATCCCGTGCTAGAAATAGTCGTCCCCGAATTACACTACTAACTATCTAGCGTAATGCCAGTCAGATCATAACATAAATTTTATAAACAAACTAGCAATAACAACAAAGAATGGAAAGACAATGAAACTTAGACTTAAGATTAGGAAGTCTAACCTCAAGATCTGAAAAGATTAGGGTAGCGGGATATCATATTAGCCTCGGCCTCCGACGTAGCACCCTCAAAAAGATGATTCCTCCACAATACCTTCACTATGGAAATCTTCTTGTTCCTTAGCCGCTTGACCTGTCTTTCTAAAATCTCAATAGGTACCTCCTATTAGGAAAATTCTTCATCGACCCTCAGACCTTCTACAAGTAGAATCAATGTTGGATCATCTAGGAAATTCTTTTTACATAGAGACATGAAAAAGTAGATAAATAGAAGATATCTCCGCCAACAATGCAAATTTATATGCCACTTCACCCACACGCAGTAGGATCTCATATGGTCAATCATACCTCGGATTAAACTTCCCCTTCCTACCAAACTTCTTCCCCTCTACATAGGTGATATCTTTAAATATACTGGTCACCAACATAAAACTCTAAGGGATGTTTTCTATTGTCTACATAGCACTTCTGCCGACTGTAATTAGTAGCAAACCTATCCCTAATCACTCTTACATTTTCAAAAGGCCTCATGAATGATCTTTTGACCTAAAATGGATGACTCTCCAAACTCGAACCATTCATCATTAGTATTAAGTATGCATAAAATTCAACACTTTCAGTAGAGTGTTCATAGAGACTTGTCTCTTTATTAACTTTACACTGTCATAGGTGAGTACATTTTGGTAAAATTTACTTAGGATCATTTGAGATTGCTCTCATCTTTCACATTAGTATCATGTCATATTGTCACCTCATTCATCAACTTTAGCACATTTGCTTTTCATAATTACTGACCCCTTTAAGTGAATGTTCATTTCATCGTATAGCAATACACTTTGCCATTTAGTGCATTTCAAACTCTTACATGACCCTTCTAGTGTTTCATCATTTCGTTACATTAGGTTCACTTACTTTAGATGTATGCTACACTTATAGGTCTATACATACAAGCTGTGAGGCTTCATTCATAGTTCGTTTAAGTTATTCATATCTTTGTATGATTATGTGGTACAAGAGCAATGCATCTTGTAAGTGTGCAACGATCTCGATTTCGATCTATGTAGGCAACATTATTTTTGAACATTTATTCACATATGACTTATGTATGAATCAGAATTTTGTCAAGGGAACCCAATTTCGAATCCCTTGGACAACATTTACATTTTTATTTTTATTCTTTTGATCCACATGCCTTAGGGACCTAAGATTTAGCCCCAACGCCTTCAATTTATTTTTCCTTTATTTCTCTCTTCCTTTTTCGGTCATTTGAACTGAGAGGATGTGGGATAGAACCTCCAAAAACTCATTTCCTTCTATTTTGTTTTCTTTAATTCCCCTCCTTCTTGGCAAGGAGGGTGTGGGTTCAAACCCCCACAACCCCACTTTAATTTTTCTACTTAAATTTCCTTTATTTTTCCTAGAGGTCGTGGGTTCAATTCCCACACGCCTCGACCTTTTATTTTTCTTTTAAATTTTCCTTAAATCTGAATGAGAGGTGGTGGGTTCGAATCCCACTCCTCTCATTTCTTATCATTTTTTTACTTTATTTTCGGTCGAGGTCACTAGTTTCAATCCCCCTTGGAACATTCTTTTTAACTTACATTATTTCTATGAATTTTAACATGGTGAGGTCCCGGGTTCGATCCTCAATGACCTCACTTATTTTAATTTATTATGCATAACATACTAAACCACTTAGCTTTACTGAAACTCACCAACATATAGCTAAAAAATATGTACGTTTTCAGTATCCTTTTTATCAAAATTACATGTTAGTTCTTAAGGTAATTCATAGATCGTGTAGAACATCTTTGGGTGCATTTTCATGAATTCATTTAGCTTATAGTTTCCACTCAATTCAGCCACATTATACTTCATATGAACAACACGATTTACGCAAGTTTGTGCACGTGAATTACAACCATAAAACAAGTGATTTTCATTCTTCAATCTGTGTTCAAAGTCAAGAATACACATACTTCGCTCATATACTTATCACATAGTCTTGGAAAAACATACTTTATTAATCACATTAATCCGAACACACATAAATGAACATGATCATCACAAAAAAACATTACATTCATAATTTCTACCAGAAAACATACCCAACCTATTAATCCATGGGGGCTAGTGAAAAGGATATATAACGAGGAACAACCCTAGTTTTCGATATAGAGTCATCTGTGTCCTAAGGGTCTTTTGGAAAGGGACCATGTGTAAGAAAACCAAAACCTTATTTCAACGTTCAAACCTTGAAGTTTCTGCCCAAAGACCTCCACCAACTCATGTCCGAATCCTAGCTTCAACACCAAACATTGACCCAAAAACCCTTGTTTTGCCTAACGTGTTTGGACATGTTTTTAATATATTTTTAACGTGAATGTTCTTCAAGTTTGAAGAATTTTTTAGTTTATGTAAGTTATACTATTTTGGCAGAGAGAATGTGAAAAGAAAGAGAGGTTTTGACGTGAGAGATAGAGAGAGTTAAACGACAAATGTGGTTTAGGCTTAGGTAAAGACTTAGTCAAACTAGGACTCTTTCAAATCTTTTAAAAAAAACTGATTTTTACTTCTTCTTAAATCAGATAATACTTATTAATTAATTAAATTAATTTACCAATTTAATTTAAACAATTAAAATGATTGTTTCCACCTAGGTTCGAACCACGGTGGAGTAAGACTTCACTTAAAGGCTAATTTCCAGCCCTCTCACCCCAAAATGCCCCTCCAACTTATTAATTAAACAATTAATTATATATTTACGGTAATTACTATACTACCCCTAGCCTACAAAAAGACGATTTTACCCCTAGACCCTCCAAACCTAAAATTTCCCCTTTTTAAATCAGGTAAAGACTCATTCGGGTAAATCTTCATATTAGGGAGCCCTACATGGATGGACCCAACCTTTACTAGCTCAACAAACTCCCCAAGTTTGTTGGCTTGTCTGTCAGAAAGGTTAAGATGAATGGTTCTACGCGCATTAATCTGTATGAACCCGGTCGAAACGTAGGCATTCTAGACACATTAAGCATTACTTAGCATATCCATTATTAGAGTTGTTACATTATTCCCCCCAAGAAACATTCGTCAACGAATTACACTACTAACTATCTAGCGTAGTGTCAGTCAGATCATAACATAAATTCTATCAACAAACTAGCAACATCAACAAATAATGGTGAGACAAGAAAACTTAAATTTAATAGTAGGAATTCTAACCTCAAGAGCTGAAAAGATTAGAGTAGAATGATCTCATATCAGTCTCGGCCTACCACATAGAACCATCAAAAAGATGATTCCTCCACAATACCTTCATTGTGGAAATCTTCTTGTCCCTTAGCCGTTTGACCTGTCTTTCTAAATCTCAATATGTACCTCCTATTTGGAAAAGTCTTCATGGACCCTCAAACCTTCAACAAGTAGAATCGATGCTGCATCATCTAGGCAATTGTTTCAACATAGAGACATGAAAAAATGTATAAGCAGAAGGTAGCTCCGCCGACAATGCCAACTCATATGACACTTCACCCACATGCAGTAGGATCTCATATGGCCAATCATAGCTCGGACTAAACTTCCCCTTCCTGCCAAATCTCATCACCCCCTTGATAGGTGATATCTGCAAATAGATTGGTCACCAACATCAAAATCTTAGGGCAGTTTTCTGCTGTCTGCATAAAACATTTGCCGACTGTAACTAGTAGCCAACCTGTCCCTAATCACTCTTAACTTCTCGAAGGCCTCATGAATGATCTCTTGACCTAAAATGGATGACTCTTAAACTCGAACCATTCATCATTAGTATTAAATATGCATAAACATCAATACTTTCATTAGAGAGTTCATAGAGACTTTTCTCTTTATTAGCTTTACACTCAAGTAGGTGAGTATGTTTTTGTAAAATTTACTTAGGATCATTTGAGATTGCTCTCATCTTTCACATTATCCTCTTTTCATACTGTCACCTCATTCATTAACTTTAGCACATTTGCTTTTCATAATTACTCACCCCTTTATGTGAATGTTCATTTCATCGTATGCCAATGCACTTGGCCATTTAGTGTGTCTCACACTCTTACTTGACCCTTCTAGGGGTTCATCATTTAGTTACAATATGTTAACTTACTTTATATGTATTCTACACTTATAAGTTTATATATAAAAGCTATGAGGCTTCATTTAAAGTTCGTTTAGTTTATTAATATCTTCCTACGATTATGTGGTAGAAGACATATGCATCTTGCATGTGTGCCAAGATCTCGATTTTAGATCTATGTAGGCAACATTATTTTTGAACAATTATTCACATATGACTTATGTATCAATACGGAATTTTGTCAAAGGAGCCCAATTTGAAATCCCTTGGACAACATTTACATTTTTATTTATTTATTTTTGACTTAGGGATCCAAGAATTAGCACCAATGCCTTCAATTTATTTTTCCTTAATTTCTCTCTTCATTTTTTGTTCATTTGAACTGAGAGGATGTGGAATCGAACCCCCAAAACCTGATTTCCTTTTATTTTCTGTTCTTTAATTCCCCTCCTACTTGGCCAGGAGGGTGTGGGTTCAAACCCCCACAACCCCACTTCAATTTTTCTACTTAAATTCCCTTGATTATTCCTAGAGGTTGTGGGTTGGATTGCCACTCACCTCAACCTTTTATTTTTCTTTTAACTTTTCCTTTAGTCTGAATGAGAGGTGGTGGGTTTGAATCCCACTCCTATCATTTCTTATAATTTCTTTTATTTAAGTTTTGATCGAGGGGTTACTAGTTTGAATCCCCCTTGTCATATTATTATTAACTTACATTATATGTATGACTTTTAACAGGGTGAGCTCACGGGTTAAATCCTTAATGACCTCATGTATTTTAATTTATTTCATAACATACTAAACCACTTTTCTTGACCGAAACTCACCAACATATAGCTGGAAATTATGTACGTTTTAAGCATCCTTTTCATCAAAATTACACGTTAGTTCTTAAGGTAATTCATGGATCATGTAGTACATATGTGGTTGCTTTTTCATGGATTCAGTTAGCTAATAGATTCCACTCAAATCAACCACATTATACTTCATATGAATATCATGATTTATGCAAGTTTGTGCACGTGAAATACAACGATAAAACAAGTTATTTTCATGCTTCAATCCGTGTTCAAAGTGACAGTTTCACATACATCGCTCATATACTTATAACATAGTCTTGGAAAAACATACTTTATTAATCACATAAACCCGAACACACATAAATGAACATGATCATCATGAAAAAAAATTACATTACTAATTTCTACCAGGAAACATACCCAACCTACGAATCCATGGGATCTAGTGAAAAGGATATGCAACGAGGAACAACCCTAGTTTTTTGTATAGAGTCATCTGTGTCCTAAGGGTTTCTTGGGAAAGGGACCAACAGTAAGAAAACCAATACCTTATTTTAACGTTCAAACCTTGAAGTTTCTACCCAAAGACCTCCTCCAACTCATGTCCGAATCTGAGCTTCAACACCAAAATTCGACACAAAAACCCTCGCTTTGCCTAACATTTTTGGATATGTTTTGATAATATTTTTAACGTGAATGTTCTTCAAGTGTGAAGAACATTTTAGTTTCTGGTTTGTTATAGTATTTTGGTTGAGATAACTTGAAAAGAAAGATAGGTTTTGACGTGAGAGAGAGAGAGAGAGTTAAACGAGAAATGTGGTTTAGGCTTTGGTAGAGACTTACTCAAACTAGGACTCTTTCAAATCTTTTTAAAAAATCTGATTTTTCCTTCTTGTTAATTCAACTAATACTTATTAATAATTAAATTAATTTACCAATTTAATTTAAATAATTAAAATCATTTCTTCCACGTAGGTTCGAACCAGGGTGGAGCAAGACGTCACTCAAAGGCCAATTTGAAGTCCTCTCTCCCCATAATGCCTATCCACCTTATTAATAAATAATTAAATACATATTTAGGGTAATTACTATACTACCCTTTACCTGGAAAAAGACCATTATACCCCTAGACCCTCTAAACATGAAATTTCCCCTTTTTAAATCAGTTAAAGACTCATTCAGGTAAATCTTCATATTAGGGAGCCCTACATGGCTGGACCCAACCTGTCCTAGCTTAACTAACTCCCCAATTTTGTTGGATTGGCTGTCACACAGGTTCAGAGGTGTTGTTTTTCGGGAATTAATCTGTGCTGGTCTAATCGTGGGCCTTCTAGACACATTAAGCATTATCCCCCCTAGAAACATTCATCCCAGAATTACACTACTAACTATCTAGAGTAATGCCTGTCATATCATAACATAAATTCTATTCACAAACTAGCAATAGCAACAAATAATAGAGAGACAAGGAAACTTAGACTTAAGAGTAGGAAGTCAAATCTCAAGAGATGAAAAGATTAGGGTTTCGGGATCTCTATCAGCCTCGACCTCCTATGTAGCATCCTCAAAAAGATGATTCCTCCACAGTACCTTCAATGTGGAAATCTCATTATTCCTTAGCCACTTGACCTGTCTTTCTAAAATCTCAATAGGTACCCTATTATGAAAAGTGTTCATCGACCCTCAATCATTCAACAAGTAGAATCGATGCTGGATCATCTAGGCAATACTTTAACATAGAGACATGATAAACTAGATAAATAGAAGATAGCTCCGCCGACAATGCCAACTCATACGCCACTTCACACACACGTAGTGGGATCTCATATGTCCAATCATATCTTGGACTAAACTTCCCCTTCCTGGCTAACCTCATGACCCCCTTCATAGGTGATATCTTCAAATAGACTAGTCATCAACATCAAATTCTAAGGGAAGTTTTCTATTGTCTATATAAGATTTCTGCCAACTGTAACTAGTAGCCAACCTGTCCCTAATCACTCTAACCTTCTCAAAGGCCTCATGAATGATCTTTTGACATAAAATGGATGAATCTCCAAACTCGAACCATTCATCATTAGTATTAAGTATGCATAAACTTCGATACTTTCATTAGAGTGTTCATCGAGACTTGTCACTTTATTAACTTTACACTCTCATAGGTGAGTACATTTGGGTAAAAATTACTTAGGATCAATTTAGATTGTTGTCATTTTTCACATTAGCCTCCTATCATACTATAACCTCATTCATTAACTTTATCCCATTTGTTTTTCATAATTACTCACCCCTTACGTGAATGTTATTTCATCGTTTGCTAATGCACTTGGCCATTTAGTGTGTCTCATACTCTAACTTGACCCTTCTAGGGTTTAATCATGTTGTTACATTAGGTTCACTTACTTTAAATATATGCTACACTTATATAAGCGATGAGGCTTCATTCATAGTTCGTTTAAGTGATTCATATCTTCCTATGATTATGTGGTGCAAGATATATGCATCTTGTAAGAGTGCCATAATCTCGATTTCCATCTATGTAGGAAACATTATTTTTGAACATTTATTCACATATGACTTATGTATCAATACAAAATTTTGTCAAGGGAACCCAATTGTGAATCCCTTAGACAACATTTACATTTTTATTTATTTTTTTAATCCACATGCCTTAGGGACCCAAGAATTATCCCAACGCCTTCAATTTATTTTTCCTTATTTTCTCTTTTCATTTTTCGTTCATTTGAACTAAGAGGATGTGGGATCGAATCCCCAAAACCTCATTTCCTTTTATTTTCTCTTCTTTAATTCCCCTCCTTCTAGGCTAGGAGGGTGTCAGTTCAAACCCTCACGACCCCACTTTAATTTTTCTACTTAAATTTCCTTCATTCTTCCTAGAGTTTGTGGGTTGGATTGCCACACGCCTCACCTTCTATTTTTCTTTTAACTTTTCCTTTAGTCTGAATGAGAGGTGGTGGGTTAGAATTCAACTCCACTGATTTCTTATAATTTCTTTTATCTCAGATTTTGTCGAGGTCACTAGTTTGAATCCCCCTTGTCATATTATTTTTAACTTAAATTATTTCTACGACTTTTAACATGGTAAGGTCACGGTTTTTATCCTTAATGACCTCACATATTTTAATTTATTATTCATAACATACTAAACAACTTAGCTTGCCCGAAACTCACCAACATATAGCTGGAAATTATGTACGTTTTCAGCATCCTTTTCATTAAAATTACACATTAGTTCTTAGGGTAATTCATGGATCATGTAGTACATATGTGGGTGCATTTACATGGATTTAGTTAGCTAATAGTTTCCACTCAAATCAGCCACATTATACTTCAGATGAACATCACGATTTATGCAAGTTTGTGCTTGTGAAATACAACCATAAAAAACAGTCATTTCATCGCTTCATCCGTGTCAAAAATTCACGGGCCTACAAATACTCCTCACTTACTTATACTATACCAACATTGTCCTGGAAAAACATAATTCATTAATCGCATAAATCCGAACACATATCAATGAACATAATCATCACGAAAAAACATTACATTCCTAATTTCTACAAGCAAACATACCCAACCTACGAATCCATGGGAGCTAGTGAAAAGGATATGCAACGAGGAACAACCCTAGTTTTCAGTATAGAGTCATCTATGTCCTAAGGGTTTCTTGGGAAAGGGACCAACAGTAAGAAAACCAATACCTCATTATGACGTTCAAACCTTAAAGTTTCTGCCCAAAGACCTTCTCTAACTGTCACGACCCAAATCAGGGACGCGACTGGCACCCACATTTACCCTCCTATGTGAGCGAACCAACCCATCTAAACCTTAACATTTCAAGATATATCAACAGAAAATAATGCGGACGACCTTAAACTATTTAATAAAAATAATTCATACTATTATTATTATCCCCAAAAATATGGAAGTCATCATCAGAAGAACATCTAGCTCAATTACTTAACTAGGAATGTCTAAGACACAAAATAACTAAAAATCTAAGCTAGTCTATGACGAAGTTCAAGGCATCAAGACTTGGAAGAAGAAGGAAAGAAGAAGACCCAGTCCAAGCTCGACGCATTAGCGCACCTGAATTACATTGAATTGGAAGTGAGACTGGCTAGAATCTGCGTTGAGTTGAAGTTGACGAGAACGTCATTTGCTGCATTCACAATAAAAAGAGGAAAACATAAAACGTAGGGGGTCAGTCACACCACACGTTACTGAGTAGATATATCGGCCCAATCTCTAAAAATAAGGGACAACTTCAGTATCTATATCAATACCTAGATAATGTAAATCAACTACATACTCAACATGTAGCAATAACAACATGAATTCATCAATAACTAAACGAGTTCACACATGAGGATCAAGCCTCAATACATCACTCAGTATAAGAATTACGTAATTAAGATTGAGTATATTTATTATTTCAAGATTCATTTACTTTCTTCATCTTGTGTCGGTTACGTTGACCCTGATCCTCTATTTTACTATCTGGTGCCCGGAACGTGAACTGATCCTCATTCTATCATGGTACCGGAACAGTGGCACCCGATCCATTTAATCTATCCTGGTGTCGGAAAGTGACACTCGATCCTCATATTTAGATCCTGGTACCGGAACGTGGCACCCGATCCATATTCTATCCTGGGTTGTCGGAAAAGTGAAACTCCGATTTCCTCATATTCTATCCTGGTACGGGAACGTGGAACCGATCCATATTCTATCATGGTTGTTGGAACGTGAACCCGATCCTCATTTCTATCCTGGTACCGGACCGTGGCACCCGATCCCCAATTCATTCAAGCCTTCTTTACACTAGGAATCATCATTTCTCATTATATAATTATATCAAGCCTTCTTTCATTATAAGGCATCATCATTCTCATATATATATATCAAGTGAAGTAGGGTTCTTTCAAGATTTGGGATTCAATAACTTCATTCATGCTTTGTTAATTAATCACAATTTTATAATCATAATTATGCAAGCATACAAACTTAAGCACATAGCAGGGTTTTACAATATATCAACAACATACTATTCACTATTAAGAGTTTCACTACGAAATATGTAACATAAAACCATACCTACATCCACGAAGATAGTGATCCACAAGCAAATTCCTCAATTTCTGGTCCTCTTCGTTTCTCTCTCCTCCACTCGTTCTCCTCTCTTGTTTTTCTTTCTGTCTCTTGTTCTTTCTATTTGTCTTATTCAAACCCTCTGTCTTTACCCTATTAATATTAATTAAGAATAAAAGATGGCAATAATAACCACTAATTAACTTAGGTTACCTCTTTTTAACACCCCAAGAATAGACTGATTACATTAACCCTCTAACTTTATACTTAAAGCAGGAAGGAATTAGTCAAAAACGTCCCTTAAAACGTGTAAAGAAATCCGGACCCGAACTGGGATTAGCGTATCCCGTGACGGGCAGTAGCACCTGAGATCGTACGTTCCTGCCGTCCGTCGCGGGCAACAGAGAGTTCAATTCTTCAGTGGATGGCCTGTGAAGGGCCGCGCGCCGCGACAGGTCCGTCCTGCCACTCGTCAGACGTTCAGAGAGTCGATTTTCAGTACCCCAATTTCAGATTTTCTAAGTGCTTTTTTTGAAAAGACACATCCACGACGTCCGCGTGCCTGTGACGGTCCGTCGTGGCCCCTCACCCTCTGCAGTTTTTCCCGAATAAAATCTGTTGCTCAAAACGACTAAACAGGTCGTTACAATAGATTACAAATTTACCCATCGGGGGTTTTAGTCCCCGAACGTCACAAAGAGGCAAAAACAAGGGGCAAAGGAATACCTGAATCGTAAAATTAGATTGTGGGTATCTTTCTCGCATATCTGCCTCCTTTCTCCAGGTGGTTCTTCACGGGTCGATTCTTCCATGAACGTTGATAGTGCAATCTCCCTCGACCTCAAATTGCGAACTTCTTTATCTAAAATAGCAACTGGTTCCTCTTCATAAGTCAAGTCTCATCCAAAACAACACTGAGTCCCAACGGATATGTAGTTTCCATCTCCATGGTAGTCTTTTCAACCATGGACACATGAAATTTACCGGATGCACTCCGGACAGCCCTGGGGGCCAAGGCTAATTCATAAGCCACCTCCCCTATTAGCTTTTTAGTACCACTCAAAATGGTCCAATATACCTTGGACTTAGCTTACCTCTTTTGCCAAACCGCACACCCCTTTCATGGGTGAAACTAAACCAAGACTTGTTCCCTTTCCATGAACTCAAGTCTCTAACAACCTTCCGGTCTGCATTAAATCCTTTTGTCTACTTGCGCCGCCTAGGAGCTTTTTTGAATGGCCCTTCACTTTACTAACGAATCAATCAAGAGATCGGTACCCCAAGGTCTACTCGAATGCATCAAACCAACCAATGGAGATCCTACACCTCCTCCATACAATGGCTTCAAAATGGAGCCATATCAATACTGGAGTGATAGCTATTATTGATAAGAAAAACTCTGATAAAGGTTAAAAGCATCCCAATGGCACCAAAACTCTATCACGCATGCACGAAGCATATCCCCAACACTGGAATCGTTCGCTAAGATGACCATCGGTCGAGGGGAACGCTGGGTTACTAAGGTCAAACTAGTACCCAATTCTGATGCAAGGTTTTCCAAAACTTAGACGTAAATGCCGTACCTCTCATCTGACTATAGGATTAGTGGAACCCCATGCAATCGAACGATTATGCGATGTAGAATTTGCTAACTTCTCTGCATTGTAAAGTCACCTTTGACCGGAATGAAGAGCCGACTTAGTCCCTCTGTCCACCAATTACCCAAATTGAATCAAACTTCACTCAGGGTCTTTGGACAGACCAACCAACAAAGTCCATTGCAATTCTTCCACTCCATTCAGGAATGGGGCACATTATTTGAAGTGTTCCTCCGGGCCTTTGGATGTTCATATTTCACTGTGACAGTTGTGGAACACTTGGCAAATAAATCAACAATATCGCGTTCATTCTATCCACCAAAAGTGTTGTTTTAGGGTCGGCGATACACTTGGTTGCAACCCGGATGTATAGAATACTTGAACTATGAGCTTCTGCCAGAATAGTGTTGATCAAAGTCATAAATGCGGGGGGAACAACATACCCGTCCTTAATCCTCACACACATTCTCGTCGATTGTTGCTTCATTAGTCTCTCCTCGCAACACTTTATCTCGGATTCCCTTAGTTTCCCATCATCAAACTGTTTTTCCCTTAATTTGTCAAGAAAAGAAGATTTTGAATCCACACTGCCAAAAATCCTCCCTTCTCCTTAATTCCAACCTCCATCAGTGCGTTAGCCAAGAGTCTGAACTTCTCGCCAATGGGCGTCTAGAGGCTTGCAAATAAGCTAGACTTCCACATGCGTTCCCGCCCCTTTCTACTCAAGGAACTGCCACAAACATTCGCTTCCACGGATGATACCAAAATAGTGAGGTCGTAGTCCTTCAGTAGTCCATCCATCTCCTTGCCTCAAGTTCAAAATCTTTCTGAAGTTAAGACATACTTGAGCTACGTGATAGTGTTTTGTAAACCTCCACACTTACCCCCATATAAATAGTGTCTCAATGCTTCAATGCAAACACCACCGCCGGCCAATTCCAAGGCATGAGTTGGATAGTTACGTTATGCAATTTAATTGTCTGGAGGCATTAAGCAATCAGTTCTTCATCTGCATTGCACTGCCACCCAAACCCGAATAGGATGCATCACAATAGACAATGAAATTTCTTACTCCAATGGCAGGTGAGGAAATTGGTTGCAGTAGTCAAACAGAGTCTTGAGCTTCTGAAAGCTTTCCTCGCATCATCCGACCATACAAATGGAAATTTTGCTTAGTCAAGTTCGTCAATTGAGAAGCAAATGAGAAGGAGAATCCTTTGACAAAGCGGCGGGTTGGTACCGGGGGTAGGTAGACTAGCTAACCCAACAAAAACTCCGTTTTCTGACACATTAGAGGTCTACCCCATTTTTTCACACTTCGGATCTTATAGGGATCCACCATCACCCAATCCTTAGAAACCAGTGCCCCAAGGAAGGACACTGCATCTAGCCCAAAACTCACCACTTAGAGAAACTTGGCTAATAAAGCTTTTTCTCCCAAAACATTTACAACACACCCTCACATGCTTCCCAGGTTCCTTCTTACTTTTAGAATATACAAGTATATCATCTTATAATACGATCACAAAATGTCCAAAATACGGCTTAAATTCCCGTTCATCAAGCTCATGAACGCAAGCAGGGCGTTCGTAAGACCAAAAGACATCACCACAAATTCGTATGTCCCATTACCTCGTTCGAACGCAGTCTTTGGCACAATCCGTTGCCCGTATTTTTCAATTGATGATAAACCGGATCTCAGTCAACTTAGGAAGACACAAGAACCTTGTAACTGATCGAACAATCATCATGCGAGGCAAGGAGGTACTTGTTCTTTAAGTCACCTTGTTCAAACTGCCGGTTGTCTATACACATCCGAAAACTCCCATCGTTCTTCTTTACAACAAAACCGGGCACCCCAAGGAGATGCCACTTGGTCTAATGAAGGCCCTTGTCTCAAACAACTCTTGAAGTTGAGCCTTTTTAATTCTCCTTAACTCCGCCGGGAGCCATTCTATACGGATAGAAATGGGCTGTGCCGGTTCAAGAGCGATACAGAATCAATATCCGGTCTGGGGGCATACACCGGAAGATCTGTAGGGAATACATCCAAGAAAAACTCAAGGACCACCGAAACCGACTCAATCGAAGTAATTGGGTAGTGTCGTCCTTGAGATGTGCCCAAGAAAGCTAAACACCCTACTAACCATTTTCTTAGCACGAAGGAAATGAGATGATACGCACCGGAAATTGGAGTGTAGTCACCCTCCAACACTAACGGATCTGTCCCAGGCTTGGCTAACGTCACTGTTTTAGCATACAATCCAAAGCGCAAAAAATTGGAGAAAGCCAAGTCATACCCAGAATTAATCAAAAAGTCACCCATTTCTAAAATAACCAAATGCTACTAAGTGGTGCTCCCCCCACAAGTCACCAAACAAGACCTATGTACCTTTCCAACTACCACAGACTCAACCAACCGGTTGTAGAAACACGAATCGGCATGTCAAGAATCACAATGCAATTTAAACCATTAGCAAAATGAGAAGTACATATGAAACCGTTAGAGCCCGGGTCAAATAATACAGATGCCATGCAACACAAACCAAAAAGATTACCTGTGACAACAGCATCCACGCCTCCGTTCAATCTCCCAGGGAAAAGGTCACAATGGGCCATAATCGTTTGTCTGTCAATTGCCCCTTACGTGTGCGTAGTAGTGGCTCCATTTTTGCCCATCAACTCTGCCTTGTGATGACCACCATTACCTCGACACACGTCCTCCAGAAAAGCGGCCTTCCCTGACCACCTCCATCTACTCAGCTAGTGGGGTTCTGTCTAACTCTGGTTTGGACAATACCTATTGATGGTCCAACCTCCCAACATCCATAACAACTCTCGGGGTTAATGCATAGGTCTCTCGGAGTAGTGTGACCGTTCTTGAGGTGGACCCCAACTTACAGTCTGTAGTGGAAGACTGATATTGGTCGACTTGAGAACCTCCGGAGCTTGTCCTCTAGAGTGAGAACATTAACTCGCCTCCTTCGAAACCTTTTTTGATTTGTCGATGGGTGGTGTGAAGTGTCTAGTTCACTCCTTCCAACCTCTATCACAAAGTCTACCAACAATCTGGAAGGATGTTGCCGTAGCCGCTACCTGTAAGCGAAATCCGCAACTCTGACCTCAACCCCTTCACAAAACGGCGGAATCCGTTATTGTGGTGAAAACAAAAGTTGGGTGGCGTATCTGGATAGTGCGTGAATTTAGAACATTAAGCAGTAATGCATCCTACCTGGCTCTAGACTCAAGGAACTCGTCCTTTTCTATCTCTCAAGCTTGGGATATACTTCTCCATAAACAGAGTAGAGAATGATTCCCAAGTTATAGGTGGTGGCCTTGTTGGTTGACATCAACATGTGACCGCCACCAACATTTTGGCGTTCCCTTGAAAACTGATAGCTCACGAACTCAATGCCAAACCGTTCTCTATACCCATCTTCTGTTATAGTAGTCATGACAATCAACCAAAAAATCGGTAGCACCTATGATTCTGCGCCCTTAAGGACTGAGGTTTCAATGTCAAGACTTACTGAAAAGTTCTGATGATTCATTTGTCATAAGGCCCCAGTAAGTAGTAGTAGACGTGGAAATGTGCCTATTCCCAATGATTGCATCATGCGGGGATCCATAGTAGCCGCTGTCGTATCTCTGAAACCGGAGGTGTTGGTTGCAGAAACCAATGGAGGTGCCTTGCACCCGATCGGATAACCCCACTAGATAAGCAAGTACTGGTTGTATCATTTGTTGGGTGGTGTGTTGTTTTTTTTTTTATGGTGGGTGGTGGCATTTCCCATTCTGCCCTTGTTCAATTCTCCCCTTCTCCCCCTCTCTTATACCTCCTCGGTTCGGTGGAGGAGTCACCCGCCCTAGTATAGATTGGGCTAGGTGCTTTCATCTTCCTATAGAGGAAGTCCCTCCCACGACCTCCCCCGGCCTCTTTTGCCGTTGCTCTTCTCAGCCACAGCCCAGTGGCTGGCTCAGTCGTTTCTTGTCTTTCGTTGTTGCTGCTGGTGCGGTCGTCGCTCAGTTCTAACAATCTGCGAAATACGAGGGAAGATGGTCAGATACCAATTCGATATCGCCCAGATACCAATTTGATCAGTAGTTAGAACGAAAGAAGAATGAAAGAGTGAAATTTCCTAAAGTCTAATAGCCTCTCACAGGAAAAGTAAAAGCGGTCCCCTACAGTTCTTTTATAAGACTCTACTAGACCTGTTCGTGTGTGATGAGACCAACGAACCTAAGCTATGATACCAAGTTTGTCACGACCCAAATCAGGGACGGACTGGCACCCACATTTACCCTCCTATGTGAGCGAACCAAACCATCAAACCTTAACATTTCAAAGATATATAACGAAAATATGCGGAAGACTTAAACTCATTAATAAAACTTAATTCAATACATATTAGTATTATCCAAATCTGAAGTCATCATCACAAGAACATCTATCTCAATACTTAACTAGGAATGTCTAAGAAACAAAATAACTAAAAAGCTAAGCTCGTTCCATTGCCGGAAGTTCAAGGATCAAGGACTTGAAGAAGAAGACCCGTCCAAGGTGACGCATTAGCTCACCTGAATTTCCGATGAAGTGCACGTGAGAATGGCTAGATCGCTGTTGAGTTGATGTTGAATGTTGACAGAACGTTGCGCATACACAAATAACAAAGAGGGAAAACATAAAAGTAGGGGTCAGTACAACCCACACGTTAATGGAGTAGAATATCATCGGCCAAACTCGAAATTAGGGAACAGTATATATCAATAATAATGTAAATCAAAATAACAATAATCAACATGTAGCAAATACACAACATGAATTCATCAAAACTACAAACGAGTTCACACTATGAGGACTCAAAGCCTCAATACCATACTCATGTGGGAAGAAGTTCATAGGCATGAGTAGATTCATTAGCTTTCAGATTCATTATTTTCTTTCATCTGTGTCGGTAGTGGACACTCCGATCCTCTATTTCTATCCTGGTGCCGGAACGTGGGAACTACGATCCTCATTCTATCATCGGGTACCGGAAACGTTGCACCGATCAATTTTCTATCCTGGTGTAGGAACGTGACACTCCGATCCTCATATTCTATCCTGGGAACGGAACGTGGCACACGAATCCATTATTCTTCCTGTGTCGGACGTGACACTCCGATCCTTCATATTCTATCCTGGTACTGGAAAGTATCACCCGATCATATTCTATACGTGGTGTCGGAAAGTGACACCCGATCCTTCATATTCTATCCTGGTTACCTGGAACGTGGACACCCGATCCCCTATTAATCAAGCCTTTCTTGCTTACCTAAGCATCATCATTCTCATTATATAATTTATTCAAGCCTTCTTTCATACTAAGGGCAATCATCATTCTCATTATATAATATATTCAAGTGATATTAGGGTTCTTTTCAAGATTTGGGATTCAATAACTTCATCCATTGCCACTTTGTTAATTCATCAACCAATGGTTATAAATCAGAATCATCAAGCATACAAACTAAAACATAGCAGGGTTTACAATATTATCAACACATAATATTAACTATGAAGAGTTCACTACGAATATCATAACATAAACCAGACCTACTCCACCGAAGAATCGTGGGATCAAGCAGCAAATTCCTCAATTCTGGTTGTCTCTTCGTTTCTCTCTCTCTCCACTGTTCTCCTCTCTTTGTTTTTCTTCTGTCTTTTTTCTTTCTATTGTCTTATTCAAAACCCTCTGTCTTTTACACTATTAATATATAATTAAGGAATTAAAAGATGGAATAAATAACCCCACTAAGTACTTAAGGTTCCTCTGTAACCCCCAAGTAATTAGCACTTATTAACATTAACCCTCTAACATTTATACTTCTTAAAGCAGAGGAATAGTCAAAAACGTCCCTTCTTAAAACGTGTAAAGACATCCGACCCGAACTGGGATGGAGTTATCCCTGAGGGCCGCTGCACCGGCGACGGGTCGTCCATGCGTCCGTGCGCGTGTTGCAACAGCGAGTCCATCTTCAGTGGATGGCATTGTGACGGGCCGTCGCGCCTGCGACGGTCCGTTCTGCCCACTCCGTCACGACGTCAGAGAGTCGAGTTTCAGTACAAATTTCAGATTTTTAAGTGTTTGAAACGACCACAATCCACGACGGTCCGAGTGCCTATGACGAGTACGTCGTGGCATCCTTCACCTTGCCAGTTTTTCCAGAATAAAATCTGTTGCTCAAAACGGACCTACTCAACAGGTCGCTTTACACTAACTCATGTCCAAATCTGAATGAGCCTTCAACACCAAAACTTTGACACAAAAAAACCCTCGCGTTGCCTAACGTTTTTGGATATGTTTTATTATATTCTAACGTGAATGTCTTCAAGTGTGAAGAAACAATTTAGTTTCAGGTCAGTTATGCATTTTGTAGAGCGAGAAACATTGAAAAGAAAGAGAGGTGTTGACTGTGAGGAGGAGAGAGAGAGAGTTTTGTTTAAAGTGAAATGTTGGTCGGCTTAGGTTTAAAACACATAGTCAAACTAGGACTCTGTTCAAATATTTTTAAAAATCTTATTTTTCTTTCTTCTTTCATAAGCTAATATTATTATAATTAATTGTTTACCAATTTATGAAAATAATTAAATCATTTGTTCCACTACGTTCGAACCATGGGGGAGCCAAGAACTTCATCAAAAGCCCAATTCTCGAGTCCTCTCTCCAAAAATGCTCCTCCCCTATTAATTAAATAATTAATTACATATTTAGGGAAATCAGTATACTACCCTTAGCCTGGAAAAAGACCATCATACCCTAGACACATCCAAACATAAAATTCCCATTTTTAATCAAGGTAAAGACTTCATTGGGTAAAATCTTTCATCAGTAGGGAGCTACATGTCTTGACCCAACCTATCCTAGCTCAATTAACTCCCCAAGTTTGTTGGCTTGGATGTCACTAGGGTTCAGAGGTCTGGATTTGCGCGCATTAATCCGTGCCGGTCTAATCGTAGGCATTCTAGACACATTAAGCATTACTTAGCATATCAATTTTTAGGGTTGTTACATTATCCCTCCACCCACCCCCTTAGAAACGTTTATCCCAGAATTACACTACTAACTATCTAATTCCAGTCAGATCATAACATAAATTCTATTCACAAACAATCAAGAGCAACAAAGAATGGAAAGACGAGGAAAATTAGACTTATGAGTAGGAAGTCTAACCTCAAGAGCATAAAATATTAGGGTTGCGGGATCTCTATCATCCTCGGCCTCCCACGTAGCACCCTCAAAAAGATGATTCCTTCACAATACCTTTACTGTGGAAATCTTCTTGTTCCTTACCACTTGACTTGTCTTTCTAAAATCTCAATAGGTACCTCCTATTAGGAAAAGTCTTCATCGACCCTCAATCTTTAAACAAGTAGAATCGATGCTGGATCATCTAGGCAATACTTTAACATAGAGACATGAAAAACTGGATAAATAGAAGATAGTTTCGCCGACAGTGCCAACTCATATGCCACTTCACCCACACGTAGTAGGATCTTATATGGACAATCATACCTCGGACTAAACTTCCGCTTCCTGCCAAACATCATCACCCCCTTCATAGGTGATATCTTCAAATAGACTATTCACCAACATCAAACTCTAAGGGCAGTTTTCTGCTGTCTGCATAATACTTCTGCCGAATTTAACTAGTAGCCAACTTGTCCCTAATCACTCTTAATTTATCAAAGGCCTCATGTGTGATCTCTTGACCTAAAATGGATGACTATCCAAACTCGAACCATTCATCATTAGTATTATGTATGCATAAACTTAAATACTTTCATTAGAGTGTTCATAGAGACTTGTCTCTTTATTAACTTTAAACTTTCATGGGTGTGTACGTTTGGATAAAAATTACTTAGGATTATTTTAGATTTATCTCATCTTTCTCATTAGCCTCATATAATATTGTAACCTTATTCATTAACTTTAGCACATTTTGTTTTCATAATTACTTACCCTTTTACGTGAATTTTTATTTCATCGTATGCTAATGCACTTGGCCATTTAGTGTGTTTCACACTCTTACCTGAACCTTCTAAGGTTTCATCATTTTGTTACATTAGGTTCACTAACTTTAAATGTATGCTACACTTATACAAGCGATGAGGCTTCATTCATAGTTCGTTTAAATGATTCATATCTTCCTAAGATTATGTGGTACAAGACATATGCATCTTATAAGAGTTCCATGATCTCGATTATGATCTATGTAGGCAACATCATTATTCAACATTTATTCACATATGACTTATTTATCAATACGGAATTTTGTCAAGGGAACTCAATTGTGAATCCCTTAAAAAACCTTTCCATTTTTATTTATTTATTTTATCTACATGCCTTAGGGACCCAAGAATTAGCCCCAACGCCTTCAATTTATTTATTTTTAATTACTCTCTTAATTTTTGGTTCATTTGAACTGAGAGGATGTGGGATCAAACCCCAAAACCTCACTTCCTTTTATTTTATTTTCTTTAATTTCTCTCCTTCTAGGCTAGGAGGGTGTGGTTTCAAACCCTCACAACCCCACTTTAATTTTTCTACTTAAATTCCCATTATTCTTCATAGAGGTTGTGTGTTGGATTGCCACACGCCTCACCTTTTATTTTTGTTTAAACTTTTCCTTTAGTCTGAATGAGAGGTGTTTGATTCGAATCCCACTCCTCTCATTTCTTATAAATTCTTTTACTTCAGTTTTGGTCGAGGTCACTATTTTGAATCCCCCTTGTCATATTATTTTTAACTTAATTTATTTGTACGACTTTTAACATGGTAAGGTCACAGGTTTGATCCTTAATGACCTCACGTAATTTAATTTATTTTTCATAACATACTAAACAACTTATCTTGACCGAAACTCACCAAAAAAAATATAGTTGGAAATTTGTACGTTCAGCATCCTTATTCATTAAATATACCGGTAGGCTTGGTTAGTCATGGGATCAGTAGTCCATATGTGGTGCTTTTGCATGGATTTTTTAGCTAATTTGTTTCACTCAAAATCAGGCCAATTATACGTCATATGAACATCACGATTGGCAAGTTGTGCACGTGAACAAACAATAAAACAAGTCATTTTTCATGCTTAATCCGTGTTCTAAGCACGGCTACACAGTACTTGCTCATATACTTATCGCTAGTAGAAAAACCTACTTATTAATCACATAAATCCTACCCACACATAAAGAACATGATATCACGAAAAAAAAAAAAAATTAAGATTCGTAATTTCTTACAAGCAAACATCACCCAACCTACGAATCCATGGGACTAGTTGAAAAGGATATGCAAGAGGGAGGAACAACCATAGTTTTTGGTATAGAGTTCATTCTGTTGTCTAAGGGTTTCTTGGGAAAGGGACCAACAGTTAAGAAAACCAATACCTTTATTTTGAGGTTCAAACCTTGAATTTTTCTGCCACAAAAGAGTCCTCCCAAACTCATGTCCGAATCCGAACTTCAACACCAATCTTGAACAAAAAACCTCACTTAGCCAATGTTTTTGGATATGTTTATTAATTTTTAAAAAACGTGTGAAAGTTCTTCAAAGTGAGAACGTTTTAGTTTTCTGGTCAGTTATAGTATTTGGCAGAGAGAACGTGAAAGGAAGAGAGGGTTTGGTTTTTGACCGGAGAGAGAGAGAAGTTAGACGAGAAATGTGGTTAGGCTTACATAAGACTTAGTCAAAAATAGGACTCTTTAAAATCTTTAAAAAAATCTTCAATTTTCCTTTCTTATTAATAAGCTAATACCCTATTCATATTAAACTTTAATATACCAATTTAATTAAAATAATTAAAATCATTGCTTCCACATAGGTTCGAACCCTGGTGGAGCAAGACTTCACCCAAATACCAATTTTCAGCCCTCTCTCCCAAATATTACCCTCATCCTTATTGATTAAATAATTAATTACATATTTATGGTAATTATGCTACTACCCTTAGCCTAGAAAAAGATCATTGTACCCCTAGGCCCTCCAAACTGAAGATTTCTCATTTTTAAACGCTAAAGACTCATTCGGGTAATCTTCATATTTGGTATCCCAACATGGCTAGACACAACCTGTCTTATGTCAATTAACTTTCCATGTTAGTTGTCTCTGCTGTCAAAAGGGTTCAGAGGTCTGGTTCTACGCGCAACAATCCGTGTGAACTAAGTTAAATCGTAGCGATTCAGACACCATAAGCAACTTAGCTATCAATTTTTAGGTTGTGACATGTATAGTAGTTATTAATGTTTGTTAAGTTAATTTTGGGATTAGGGTTTTGTGATTATGGTTTAGGGTTAGGGTTTTGTTTTTATAGGTGTTTAGGTTAAGGTTTAAGGATTTCTCATTTAATATCAATGGTTTAGTGTTTAATTTTTTGATTTTGGTATTTTAGGCTTCGAGTTTAGGTTTTAGGGTTTCGGGTTAAGTATTTGACTTGTAATATCTATGGTTTAGTATTTAATATTAGGGTTTTGGTTACTTGGGCGTTGGGTTTAAGGTTTAGAGTTTAAGGTTAGGGTTAGGGTGAGGGTTAGTGTTAGGGATAGTATTAGGGTTAGGTTTTAGGATTTTTTGTGGTTTTTAAGTTATGGGGTTTAGGATTTTTGATTTAAATATATTCTTTAGTGTTTAATGTTTGGGTTTTTGTATTTTGGGTTTGTGTTTTTGGATTAATGGTTTAGGTTTAGGGTTAAGGCTAGGGTTAAGATTATTGTTAGGGTTAGCGTTAGGGTTAGGATTTAGGTTTAGGTTTTTTTAGACATTAATATTTGTGATTTAAGATTTAAAGTTTAAAATCTACTGCTAGTGTTTAATGTTTGTGCTTTTGTATTTTGGACTAAGGGTTTTTTTTTAATTATTTTGGACTAAGGAGTTTTTTTTTTTTAGTTGAACGACCCTTGAGGTGGGTCAGGAGCTTAGCATCACCCCCAGGCCTTAACATTTATCAAATTCAAAAGTACATGAAGGGGGACATAAGACCTTACCTTCTATCATTTGGTGGTTATAATTGACTTATCATCTAAGATTAGTCAATTTAACCTTTATACATATGATGCAAATAATAGAAAATAAAACCTAGAGAGGACTCCTCTCTTAATACAATTTTCTATGAATGCATGAATAAGGGAGACTCTCCCCTTACATGGATATTAAAAAGGAAAAGCAAATCAACTAACTATCACTAGTTAAAGAATTGTTTAACTGACAATTGAATTATTACAAAAGACCATGTTTCCTTGAAGTGATTCTATGGTGGAAACTTTATTCTTTTGATCTTCCTTCTTCTAAAGTTCTGAATTCCCATCCTTTCCATTAAATAGATGCCTCTGATTGCTCCTCTTAGATGTTGTGTAGTATAAAAATATTGAGGGATATCCATAGTATGGCTCCATTTTGCTAGCAGGTCTGCAGTGGTATTTGCTTCTCTATATATATGTTTGCAATGAAAGAAGTCCATTTTGCTCTTGATTTGTTGGATTTGCTAGACATGTTGAAGACATCTCCAAGGTGTACTAGCAGTGTTGTTGATCCATGTGCATAGTAGGTCTGAATCTACCTCCAATTCAATGCATTTGTGTCCATGTTGCTCACACCATTCCATACCATATAATGCTGCCTTTAACTCTGCAGTATTGTTAGTACCAAAGTCAAAAGGACATGAAAATGCATATATTATTTTACCTTGATGATCTCTAAGTACTCCACCTCAACCAATCTTACCATTATACTGTAGTTCACTGCCATCTGTATTTAATTTGTATATGCCTTCTTTTGGTTTGTTCCAACTAACCATAACAATCTTATACTGTTGCTGACATTGCTGAACAATATTGATCAGTCTCTCCCAGCTAGAATGCCATGATATATTAGGAAATACCATTCGAACAATCTGCATAATCTCCTTGAATATACCATACTGCACTCTTTTAATACTTGATTTTTTTTCTCCATATTTCACAGCACACCTGTTTTTCCAAAGATTCCAACAAATAATGTTAGGTAAAATATGAATTAAAAGTTTATGTACCTCATTAAGTGTATGCAGATTATGCCATTGCATCAGTTGACTTCTAAGATCTGTATACATTTGAATTGCACCAACTTTAACTTAATGATACTTTCAAATATAATTGGCAAAATTTCCTGTGAGTAAAATGTGATAAATGTCATCTTTTCCAGGCTTGTAACAGCAGTAGCAATCTTCTCTAGCCCTTCCAAATTTCTGCAGAATTTCATTTGTTGGAATTTTGCCCCTTAGAGATCTCCAAATAAAGAAGGCTATTTTGAAAGGGAGCTGCTTATGCCATATAAACTTATTAATAGGATCTTTATTTTTCTTCTTCGTAATAATCTCCCATGCAGATGTAATAGAAAACTGCCCATTTTCCTCAGGCATCCATATTGCAGAGTCTTCAATTCCTTCTTGATACTGCAGGCTTGTCTGTAGAATATTAGGAACCAATATAGGAGATACATGATGTCTAATATACCTTTCATTCCATTTACCATCTGTTAAAAAGTCAGCCACAATACTATTATTCAAGCTGTATACACTGTCACAATAGTTGGTAATAGCTCCATTACCTAGCCAGTTATCCCACCAAAAACTGTAGGATCCTGAATGAATGTTCCATTTGATGTGTGATTCCACTTCTTGTCTATTTCTAGTAAGGCATCTCCACATCATAGAGTCACCAGTATCATACTTCTTTTCCACAGGATTTGCTCTTTGACAGTATTTTGCCTTTAAGAAATTACTCCACAAAGAATGTTTTGTTCTAAATTCCCATCAATGCTTATATTGAAAGGCTTTACAAATATAATCTATCATTCTTACTCCAATACCCCCTTCATTTGTTGGATAAGCTAAGGTCTCCCAAGAAGCCCAGTGATACTTCTTCCCATCTTTGCCAACACCCCAGAAGAAATCAGCTATTACTTTTTTTTATATAAAGGAGAATAGTATTGGGAGGAGAGATAGCAGCAAGAGTGTGAATGGGAATAGATTGTAGAACATGCTTTACAAGAGTGGCTTTGCCTCCAAAATTGAGAATCTTGGATTGCCAGCCTGAAATTCTTCTGATGACTTTTTCAACAACCTCTGTGAAGTAAATAATTCTTTGACCACCAATATATAAAGGACACCCTAAGTAATTGATGGGGCTATTTTTCATGCTAAAACCAGTAACCATCTTGATATCCTCAATAATATTCTATCTAGTCTTAGAAGTGACCATACAATAACTTTTATCCTTGTTGATTTTGTGATCAGAAACTAATTCATAGTCCTCAATAGTCTTCATAGTAAGTTGTAGGGATCTTCTATCAGTAGAATTAAATATAATTATATCATCTGCAAAACTAAGATGATTAATTTGAGGCCCTTTATTCTCCATATTAAAACTTCTATAATGCTGATTCTGATAGAGAAGATTAAGCTGTCTTGAGAACACTTCAGCACCTAAACTAAATAGTGCTGGAGATAATGGATCCCCTTGTTTAAGACCCCTAGTAGAATGAAAGAAACCATGTCTTCTACCATTTAACACAATAGAATACCAGTTATTGCTCATGATTCTCCAAGCTCTATCAATAAATAATTCAGTAAACCCCATTTTTCTTAAGACTATACAAGTATATGCCCATGAAACTCTGTCATAGGCTTTGACCATATCTAATTTGATAACAGCATTCCTACCTTCTTTAGGAAGTTTGATGCCATGAATAACTTCTTGAGCCAACATAATATTCTCAGATATGCTCCTTCCTTTAACAAAACCAGACTGATTCTTAGAGACAATATGAGGTAAAATAGAAGCAAACCTTGTACTGAAAATCTTAGAAATGATCTTATTAGTAAAGTTACTCAAATTGATAGGTCTATATTCCTTAAGCATATTGGGATGATCAACTTTAGGAATCAACACTAGACAAGCATGTGTCAGATATCTAGGCATAACTTGACCATTAAAAAAAGATGTTACAGCAGCCATGAGATCTTTTTTAATAATTTCAAAACACTCCTGATAAAACCTGCCTCCAAAACCATCAGGTCCAGGGGCTGAATTAGGATTCGTGCTCATTATAATCTTCCTCAGTTCATCCTCAGTAGGCATACTATCCAAGTTTGAATTCTGCTCATTTGTAACCATATCAGGAATACACTGTAACAACTCCTCCTTTATCCTTTCAGTTTTTCCTGTAAATATTTTCTGATAGTAATCACAAGCTTCCTTAGCAATATTCTCCTCACCCTGAATCCAGACACCCTTATCATTCATAATTTTAGAGATAACCATTTTTTTCCTTCTTCCTCTAATAACAACATGAAAATATTTGGAATTAGCATCACCTTCTTTTAGCCACTGTAGTTGAGTTTTCTGCTGAAGGATGGCATATTCCAATTTCAAATACTTAATATATTGAGCATTAACACCACTTAACTTTTCTCTATTTTCCTTACTATTATCAATAATCATATCTTCTTCAGCTTTTTTCACAGTCTCCTCATACTTCTTAACTTTTTCAAAGATATCTCCATATTCCTCTCTAGACCAACACCTTAGAGTATGTGTTAGTCTCCTCAATTTTGTATGTAAAATCCATATTGGATCACCAGTAGCCTGTCTATTCAAGCACTTTTCAACTATTGGTAAAAAAGATTCATTCTCAATCTAGCAGTTGAGAAATTTAAAGTACTTCATAACAGGAATAATATTGTTACTCATTTCAAGTAATAAGGGAGAATGATCTGAACCTACTGATGGAAGATGAGAAATGTTACTTTGAGGCATCTTCTCTAACCATTTATTATTAACCATACCCCTATCCAACCTTTTCCAAATCCTAGAACCATCTTTCCTGTGATTGCACCATGTATAGTTCTGACCATTATACCCCATATCAACTAGTCCACAAGCTTCAATAATACTAATAAATTCCAAACTTTTATTCATATTGTATTCTCTACCCCCAAATTTCTCTTGAGTAGAGGATATAAAATTAAAGTCTCCAATAGTGCACCAAGGATAACTAGTTGTAGACCATTTCAGCATACTCTCCCAAAGAGGTTTTCTCAAATGATCTTTACACTTAGCATAAACATAAGTCATCAGAAACTTCTCACTACACTCCTCATGACAAATTTCACAAGTAATATGTTGTTCTGAACTTTCCTAAATGTTACAAATCACATCATTTGTCCAGAATAACCAAATTTTATTATTTGGATTACTATGGCAATTGTTCATCAACATTTGCAATCTATAAGAGTCTATTTGAGACTTGTTAGAAAAAGGTTCCAATATAGCAATCAACGAGAGATTATGGATTTTTTGAAGGTTGATCAACCTTTCAAGAGCACCAAAAGTATTGATACTCCTAGAATTCCAACAGATCAATTTAATAATCAAATTCCTCTACTCCTAGCTCTTGTATTTGGTTTACTAAGACTAGTATTTTTATTTTGTTTCAACATCTTTCTACCCCAAAGAGATAAACCCTGTTTGCCAGTTACATCCCTAACTTCATCTGCATTAGAGTTATGTAACAAAGGACCAGTCTGAATTTGATAAGAAGTACCAGCCTCCTCCCCTGGTTCAATTCCTGCCTCTAAGGATTGAGTATCAGCATCATACTCATCCTCAGAGTCAGGTTCCCTATATTCATCAACATTTTGTTGATTATTAGGGTCATGACCATTATCAGCATACTTAGTATTCTTATTTTTAGAACTAATCTGTTGAGGGTTATTATAATGAATTTTATCCGGGGGTTCTTTATCATTTAAGGACCCCTGTTCACTAATTTTACCCTTTCCTTTAGACAATCTAATCAAATCAACATTAACATTCTCCTGACCATCACCAGCCTCACCTCGAACAGCTACACCAACAACTGTATTATCCATATATTGGGGTACAGGGGAGGGGAGCATTGAGTCAATACCTGTATTAGTCACTACAGTTTTTTGATAAACATTTTGCACATTCCTAGTAGTTGGTGCTTCCAATCTTTGTTGTGTATTCCTTGCTCTCTTATGCAAAAGTATCCCTTTGTATCATCGGATACTAAGACCTTTGACATTGTATATGCTCAGTATGGTCTCCTTCCATTCATTCTTAAGTTATCACGTTACCTGCAATTCCCAATCAATATAGTGTTTTGTTGTAGTAATAGGAACCATACCTTGAGGCTTGAGTGTTGCCCTATAACATCTTTTCTTTATTGAAATCTCCAAACTTGTTGATTATTATTTTTCTTTCTTGTGTATACCATTCATCTGATATGCCTTGCATTGAATTTCAAGTAGTATTTGGATTCCTTTCTTTGTTTGATTGTGCTCCCACCCCTCTTCTTCAGTGGCCCCCATTTCTAGCACCCGCACATCTGCATGTAAATTTTGCACATTTCTTCCAGGTTTTTTGTTTTTTTCCAGTTCTTTTCTTTTTTTATTCTCTCATCTCTTTTTTTAATAATACAGTATACTCTTTATGGCCTTTGATTGTTGCACAAATTAAAAACAATAATCCAGGGGATACTATCATAGTCAATCTTGCCCACCTTACCAATCAATAATATCTTCTCCTATGTATCCCATCCAAATGTGGGGGGGGGTCTATCTTAGGTTAAGTCAACCTAGACCTTAACTCTAGGTTGACTCCCTCTAGTTTTATTAATTGAAGAAGAATTCAAATATAACACCCTTCCAATTGGTGACAAGAGACTAGTGATGAACTCTTTGTTGTAGCAATGCCAAGGAAGTTCAGGCAAGGATATCCATATTGGAACCAAAGGTGTTTCTTCCTCAGGCTTAAAAGGGTTGTCCAGGCCTGGATTCTCATTACTTGACCTGCAATAGTCATCCTCTGTTTGGTCCAAACCATATTTTAGTCAAGCTCATTATCTAAGTCAATGTAAACATGCCTAGAATTGAAATGAGAAATTTTAACACCCCCAGATAATTCAGTTTGGAGAATAATGTTCTTCCTAATCAATTCAACTCTAGGCATAGTGTAGTGGTTTCAGGATCACTCATCTTTAACCATTTCATCCTTAACATATAAGACTGCAGGCAGCCCCTGTTTAGTGGTGATTTCAGGATCACTCAGCTTGATACTCACACCCTTTTTCGATTGATTAAACCTAAGTCTATCAGCATACGTTTGTATAACAGTATAAGGGGCTGGTTCAGGAGTATGATCCCTCTTAGGAAAATTATTAGCATTTCCAGGAGGAATATCAATTTTATCAGGAATATTTCTGTGAACGGGATTATCAAAATTGGTAGAAATCTTAGGAAAATTATTATGATAATTTTGATTTCTAGCGGAAGCATTGTTAATTCTAACACTATTATTTAACAAACCATCATACTTGGAATTAAAGTTAGTTAAATTAGTGTTACCTTGACCAATTTCAGATCGAATTGGCACTTCAGATGAAGACTCACCAACTTGCCTACTGTTTGAGGGAAGAACATTTGATTTCGCATCTTGACTTTGAGTATGTATGTTTGTAGGGTTATGAAATTGTTGATTCCCCTCAGTTTCCTTGTTCGAATTGAATATCCGTTGATTCTTTTGAATATTTTGATTACTTTGTTGTTGTTGAACTACGAGATTCTGTTGTTCCTGAAACCCTAGATGCGAAGCAATCGCATCTCCCTCCAGTTGCGTATCGATGTGAGGAAGTCTCATGTCTTCTCCAATTCGTTGTGTATGTGTATCGAGTACTGGAGATTTTTCCTTATTAGCAGAATCTTGTCGATGTATTTCCATTTGGCCTTGGGTATGGCTCAATTTCAATGATCCGCTCGCATGCGATTCAACTCTTCCCAATTCCATCTGCGAATCAATTCTTTGAATTTCTCCATTGTGACCCCTAGTATTGTGACCGCTTGTATTGTTCCCTTTTTCAATATTGTGACGCGATGCATCAATTTCAGCCCTTACAGTCCGCCAACCCTGGATGCTTCTTACTTCGATGCGAAGGGAAGAGGATTGCATTTTCCGCCACTTCGTGAAGCTTTGATTGTACTGTAGGATTCCCATCACCTACAGGCGGCATCGGGCGGCCTAACCTAAATTGCTCGTCACGATGCAATGACAACAATTATAGTGTCTACACCAAGAAACACGACAGCTCAAGCTACTGAGAAGAGCGAAAACGGTCCTAAGATGAATCAATCGTGATCTGAAAGAATTCTAGAGAGAGATAATTTTTAGAGAGAGAAAAAATTTGGAAAATGAAATAGCAATTGGACTAAGGGTTAAGGTTTTAGGATTTAGGGTTAGGGTTACGGTTAGGTTCATGTTTAATATGTAGGTTTTTTAGGTTTTACGGTTCAGGGTTTAGTATTTGAGGTTTTCGAATCTATGGTTTAGTATTTGATGTTAGGGTTTTAGTATTTTGGGTTTAGCGTTTATTGTTTAGGGTTAGGGTTAGGCTTAGGGTTTTGTTTTTTAAATTTTTGGGTTTAGGGTTAAAGATTTAGGTTTAATATACATGATTTAGTATTTAATGTTTGATTTTTGGTATTTTGGGCTTGGGGTTTAGGGTTTATGGTAGGGTTATAGTTAGGGTTAATATTAAGGATGGGGTAAGTATTTAGGTTATTTATATGTTTTAGGAATTGGGGTTAAGTTTTTGTGTTGTAATATATACGGTTTGGTTTCTAATGTTAGGGTTTTGGTATTTTGGGCTTTGGGTTATGAGTATAGGGTTTATTAATAGATTTAAGAATAGTGTTAGGGATAGGGCTAGAGTTAGGGTTTGGGGTTCCTTTTTCTTTTAGTTGAATTACACTTGGATGGGTAGGGGCTGAGCGACACCCCCAATCATTAACATTAATAACAAAACAAAATGCACAGGGGGGACATAAACCTAACCTCCAACCTATGTTAGTTTGGAGTCAAGTTTAAAAAATAGGAAGTCAACTCCTCCACTTAAATAAAAGATGAACCAAAAATACTAAGTACCTGGAAGAGAGGACTCCTCTCCATATATAGTATCTAGGAAACATAAACAAGGGAGACTCTCCCTTTACATTTGCCAATTTATTAAACCCTAAACCCTAAACCCTAAACCCTAAAAAAAAATCAAGGAGGTTCTTTAATTTTCATGGTTTTCTTCCAACTAAAACTTAGCATTTCTAGTAAGTCCAGTTGATAGTATGCCATTTCTTCCTAGGTAATTGTTGGTGGCTGAAATATACTAGAGGATTTGTTGTTTGATGGCTGTGTTTGGACATCGCAACAACAACCCAGTTTGATTCTCTAAAAATGTGTGTGCTTTCAAACTTTTGGTTCTGGTTAATCAGCTTATGCAGCCTACCTAGCTAAGATATAAAGTTCCATTGAGGGGCTGCTTTTTTGTTTGTCCATTTCACAACAAGTTGTTAATTATGTTCCAATACAATCTTCCTGTAAACAATATCCAATGCCCAAGTTAAAAAATGGTTGCCTCATCTCTACTTTATTATTTGTTCCTTCACCAAGAGTTGTCGTGAAGGCCATCACCAATTGTCCATCTTTATCCCTCAAAATACATCCAACACCCAGCCTACCTCGATTGGTATGTGAATTTCACCAGTGTTTACCTTGATCCACTGGTCAGACTGCAAAGCTTCTCCACACTTTGCTAGCAAATTGGCCTAATATGAAGATGTGTTAGATGTTGTCCATGCCTGCATTATCAAGACAACAAAAACAGTTTGATGGCTCAATGCCAAAATTAGTTAATTTTTCATTAGGTGGGAGTTTATCCCTTAGGGTCCTCCATAATAGAAAAGAAGATTTAAAAGGAATGTTTTTATTACATAACAAAGAATTAAGCTGATTCTTAACCCTTTTTTTCCCTGATATCCTCCCAAGCTGATGAACAATTAAAGTTGCCATGATTATTGAGCTTCCAGATTGCTTTATCGGGGAGGTGATTTTGAGGGGAAATTATGTGGCAATGATGTTGGAGCTTTGACTATCTGGTCCTTGTTCTATCAAGTTGTTCCATTTCCAGTTCCCATTCTTGCATTATCGGGGAGGTGATTTTGAGGGGAAATTATGTGGCAATGATGTTGGAGCTTTGACTATCTGGTCCTTGTTCTATCAAGTTGTTCCATTTCCAGTTCCCTTCTTCCAAGAATTCAGCACTGTTACATTGTTAAATCTATTACTATTGGTGGAAAATTCTACTAGTGGGCCATTACAAAGACAATTATCCCACAAGAAAGAACAATTTCCAGCCTGAAGCTTCCATTGGATAGGTTGTTCAACAAGATGTCTGTTCATCAACATGTTCTTCCATGTCAATGATTCTCAAGTATCCCACTTTTTTCTAACAGGATTGGATATTTGGGATTATTTTGCTCTCAAAAAATTGCCCCACAAGGTTTGTTTGGTTATGAAAATCCACCATTGTTTGAACTGAAAGTCCATACAGATATCCTTTAAATTTCTCAAGCCTACTCCTCCATCATAAAGAAATATAATTTTCTTCCATGATGCCCAGTGATATGTCTTTCTCCCGTTACTCCATCACCATAAGAAATCTGCCATCAGCATTCGGATCTATTAAAGCACAGTGGATGGAGAAGTTGCTGCAGACGTTAAGCGTATGGGTATTGCCTGTAACACATGCTTTGTAGGTACTACTTTTCCTCCATAACTGATTTGGTTGGTTTTCCATCCTGTAATCCTTCATAAAATTTTGTTAACAAGATCAGAAAAAAATATATTTCTAGGACTAACAACAAATATAAGGCATCCTAGGTATATAAGAGGACCCTGCTTTTGTTTGAAGACTATATGTCTTTTAATTTTATCTCTTGTCCTATTAAAAGCATTAGAGTGTAGCATAAAATGACTCTTGTATTCATTGATGAGCTATCCTAATGTCTCTTCACAATCCTTTAGAGTTTTCATGAAGAGCTTCAAGGTTTTATACCATCCCGAAGTGAAAAGTATTATATTATCAGCGAATCTTAAGTGATTTACTTGAGTTCCCCTCTTCTCCATGAAGAAGCCATGATAGTACGGATGAGAATGTAACCTATTCGGAGATCTAGATAAAAGTTATGCACCTAAAATAAATAGGGCAGGGGATAAGGGGTCACCTTGGTTGAGACTTCTTGCGGAATGAAAGAAGCCATACCTTTTACCGTTAACAATGATTGAATATCAGTTGTTGTCCATGATTATCCATACCATATATAAGAATATTTCAGCAAACCCATTTTCCGTAGAACAAAACAAATGTATGACCAAGAAACCCTGTCATATGTCATTGCCATGTCGAGCTTTATGATGACATTACTCCAAATTTTGGGTTTCTTAATATGGTGGATGATTTGTAATCTTTCTAGTAAAGTTCCTCAGACTTATAGGGCTAAACTGAGTTTGCTTGTTTGGATTACTAACTTTCGGAAGCATGACAATACAAAAATGGGAGAAACACTTAAACATCATTTTCAAACTAAAGAATACCTTAACAACTCCCATTAAGTCATCCTTGATAATGTGCCAACACTTCGGAAAAAAGTAACCATTCATACAATAAGGACCAGCTGTGGAATTAGGATTTATCGAGAAGATCATTTAGTTCCTCCATATTGGGCTGACTGATAAGATTAGTATTTTGTTCTTCGCTGACCATCCTTAAAATGCTTGTCAAAGTATCTTCATTATTGATCTTTTTTTCACTAGTAAAAATCTCCTCGAAATGAGCATAGGCTGTTTGAGCAATATCATCTTCACCTTGTATCCATTTCCCATCTTAACTGATAATCTTGTTCACAAATAATTTTCTTTTTCTCATTCTTATAATGGAATGAAAGTATTTAGAATTTATGTCACCATCTATGATTCACTGTAATTGAGTTTTCTGTTTCAATATGGTATACTACAACCTGAAGAAACTTGATATATTAAACATTAATTTCATGTAAGGAACTTCTGTAAGCATCACTTAGGTTAAGAATGTAATTCTCTTCCTTGTGAACCTGTTTCTCATACATTCTAACATTTTTAAAAATATACCCCAATTCTTTCCTTGACCATTCTCTAAGAGTTTTAGACAACCTTTTCATTTTCTTATGAAACCTCCACATACCAATACCATCCACTTCTCTATCCAACAAGTCTTCACAGTTTAAATTAAAAGAGGGTTGTCCACCCAACAATTAAGGAATTTGAAATACTTGATGTGATTTGTTACTTTGGAAATCATTTCTATTAGAAGAGGACAATGATCAGATCTGGTAGAAGACAAATGAGTAATAGTGGTTTGAGGCATATTTTCAAACTAAGAATCATTAACCATTTCGCTGTCATGTCTCTTCTAGATTTTGTGATTAATACCTCTTTTGTTGGACCATGTGAATTTATGGACACTGAAGCCAATGTCCACAAGGCCACATGCTTAAATAACAACTATAAAATCCATGATTTTCCACATATTGTAAGGTGCCCCTCCCAACTTTTCATCCACTGTAGTTATAACATTGAAATCACCTACTGAACACCAAGGATTGGAATCCACATTGGCTTGCTGAAGAATCATATCCCAAAGAGGTCTCCTCAAATAATCCTTACATTTTTCATAGACAAAAGTAGTTATTAACTTCCTCTATAACACATTGTGTTTTCTGTCACATGTGAGTTGTTGTTCATCTTTATCTAGAATATTACAATAAATACCACTGCTATTAAAAACCTAAATCCTACAATTATAGGTACTAGAAGCATTTTACATATTCAATTAAACTTTGAAATTCAGCACATGTACACTATCTAAAAAAGGTTCCAAAATAGTGATATCAGATAATTGGTGTAGTTTCTTGAGCATTTTTAGTCTCTCCAACATCCCTTGAGTGTTGATCCCTGTCACATTCCAAATGATTGTACTAATCATTGGGAAGATCTAGAGGAGAATAGTTTAGTATTTGATCTGGCAGCTGTGACAGTGTTGATATCTTTATTCTTGAAATGAAATATGTCATGTTGGAACCCTCTCGGAGATAAGCATTGATTTTTTGAAACCTGTCTAATCTCATCCTCTATTGCCTGATCATTCGAAGGACTGAAGGCTTTAATCAGAGCCTTACTAGTATCATCATCCTCATCCGGATCATCTAGAGAATGGTTGTCCTAATTCAATTCATCTTAATAAATATTCAAAGCATACTTATCAATCAAAGATAGTGTATTAACTTGACATAAATGCTGCCTCTCATAAGGTGGTTCAGTTGCGGGTGGTGTCATCTATCTAGCCTGAAGAGAGGGGATATCCAGCCCTTGGTTGTTATTTACCAAAACAAATTTTTTGCATGGTTCCTCCCTCATTCCCTTTGCCTGCTCATCTCCACTGTTTTGATGCATACTTTGTCTATTTAGCAACATCACTTTTTTTTTCTGGACTTATTTTTGCTATTGGGAGTGATTTCAGAAGTCCAACTATTAATATTCTTCCCCTTATATTTTTTCTTGTTAAACTTGTAATTTTTCTCATTATCCTCATTTATATTTTGCTATTTTTCATTATTTTGTCTAGATTTTTATTTTCTGTTATTTCTAGCCTGCACCTATTGTTGAATCTGTTTATGATCCTCTTGGTGTTTCTTATTCCTAGAGTTATTAGAGTCTGTAAAGTATGGAATATGGTATGTGACCAACCCCTTATGTAGAACAGGAGGCAAACTCCCCTCTTTGGTAACCCCTTCATGCAAGTAAGTGGGTTCCTCCTGAGAGCTCCCATCCATACCTCCAACAACATCATCATTCTTATTCAGCACATCATAAGAGTTAGGTTTCATAGCTATGATACCTAAAACATTGATGGTTTGATTTTTATCAAATGATCATGTGATAGTGGTATTTTTGTTTGTGTTTTCCTGTGAGTTTGTCTTATTCCTGTCTTTGTGCTTCTCTTGGTTTCCTTCATTGTTTTCTTGCATAGACAATTTAGTTAAAAAATTATGATGAAAATTATTGAGGATACCTTTTTTCTTAGTTGGTTCCCGAAATTGTTCACTTGCTGGCTTGGTTGGTGCATGGAGTTGTTTCCATGCTGTCTTGGTGGCTTTTTCTTCTTTTGTTTTGTTATTCTTCTTCCTTTGTGTGTGCAATTATTCTTCCATTTGCTTATCTATTTGTTTTTTCTTCCCCTTATCATTTTTATTTTGCTTTCTTTTCTCTGCATTATCCTTAGTCTGTCCTTGAAAATTCTCCTTCCCTTTGTGATTTTGTTGTTCCTTGATTTCGTCTTTTTTTTTCATTATCTTTTTTCATTCTTTGTCTGTAATAATCATCCCCCATCTTTGATTTGCATTCATCTATATTACGGCCTTGGTGTGTGTAGTATTCATAGAAGGGTGGAATGTTTTCATACTTCACAAGTTTGTAAATACCAATAGTATCATCATCATTGTCTAGACCAATCCTTACATGTTTTGGCCTAGGTTTATTCAAGTCAATATGCATTTTAACCTTGTCCATTCCTTCTCTATATTTTCTAGTGGAGGTAGTGTCCAAATATAAAACCTGGCCTACATATTCTAAGAGAAAATAAGGAAAGGTTTTTTGAAGAATTGTTAGGGTAGTCCTGGTAAAAGAATCCAAACTAGTACAAATGGAGTTTCTTCTTCTGGAGTAAATAATGGTGTCCAAGCTTGTATTTTCATAAGTTTGCCCTCAATAGTCATCCTTTGTTGTGTCAAAACAGTGTTGTAGTCTAGCTCATTTTTAAGGTCAATAAACACATGTAAGGAATAATAGTGAGCTATATCAACACCCCCCCTCCCCCACTTAGTTAGGTTGTTGAATAAAGATCGTCCTAATAAATTCCATTTTAGTCATACTTGAACTAAATTCCCCACCAAAGTATAAATACAGTTTACAATTAAAGTATGTATAAAATCATGCATATAAAATATAATTGTTGGTTTCCTTGTTTGGTAGAATATCGGGGGGACTTTTAAGAACAATAGAGGGATTTTTAGCTGCATGAATGTGACTAAATCTTGCAGCCAATGTCTGAACGACAGTGTAAGGGGCATATTTAGGGATTTTCTCTTGCTGGTTGTTTTGGTGGCTTATAGTATTGCTATGTTTTGGTATTTTTGTTGGGAGTAGGCTGGGAATTAATTCATGGTGGAGGATTTTTTTTATCAAAATTACTAAAGATTTTAGGAAAGTCTCTATGGTATTTGTTTTGTTCCTTATTCTCCCCCACATTCCTTTTATTAGTTTGTCCCTGATCATCATCCCCTTTCCTTTGATTTTTCTCTTTTTGATTCGCCATCCTATTGACTATATCCTTATATACTTAATTACCAGAAACATCAGCTAAATTTCCAATGGAATTTTCATGCACATGGAAAACACATTCATAATTATAATTTTTGTGTTGTATAGAATTAAGTGTAGGATACTTACCTGAGTGTTGTTCCTTATCACTTTGCCCATGGTTTTTATTCTGCTGTTCATGTATGTTAACTCCCTCATTTCCATCAGTATAATCAGCTTTGCATACCTTAGTGTTGTTCCTTCCCCCTTTTCCCATTGTAGTTTTCGTGCTTTTCATGTATGTTGACTCCCTTATTTCGACTAGTGTAGACAGCCTGCATATCTGCCTTCAATTGATTCTCCTTGAGGATTGTGTTGTCGATTTGTTCAAATACAAAGGAGAAGTGTTAAGAACTCTCTACATCTATCACTTCTCTTGGTTGATCTACTGTTGTAGTTTGTTAAATTTTGAGCTTAGAAAAGCCTCCCAACTTCGCCTTTTCCTAACTCACCCCTATGTTTCATATCTTAGTTGTATTGCCCATGGTTTACCATAGGATAATAATCTTTATATAATTGATTGGATATGTTTTTGAGATGAACATCTTGAGTATTAGAAAAGATTTCATTTTCCCCACCTTTAAAAACTTCCGTTCAAATAACCTTTGAGTCACTAGAATTCTTGTTGCCGATGAACTTGCCATCCTTTAGGGAAGAAATTACAGTGGGAGGTAAGCCTTCACAAGGGGAATAATCCCCAGTAAGTATCTCACCTTAAATCAACATTGAAGTTGGTTGATTTTGAGATCGAGTTTTGTGATGTTCCTTTGCGACATCCCCTAAAATCGCTAACTCCATTATATCATATGGTGTGGTCAAATCACCTGATTTTGAAGTATGTTGTTGCCATTTATTAGAATAAACATTCCCAATATTCCTATCTTCTTGATTTAACCTAATGGATTTTGGGGAAATAATTTTGCGATTCCCTGCCATTTCACTCTTGGAACTTGCATTGTTCATCGCTTCAATCGATGGTGAATTCCCTGAGTTGTGAGATGAATTATAGTGTTGTTCTTCGTTTATTGTATACGTCTTCTTCAGGCACCCCTATTGGCAGTGGTTCGAAGGACTGCAGGTGGCCTCTGGCGGATTACATGTCTTCTCCATCCAGCTAAACTAACCGTTAGAGTCACCTGTAGTCTGTTTCCTAGAGAGCGCATGTTAGAGTGAGAAATTAGAGAGAGAAAAAAATAGAGAAATGGCGAAGCGATGGTTTGGGTTATTTTAGGTTTTAGGATTTGGGATTTAGGGTTTTTCATTTGAAATATATGTTTAGTGTTGAATGTTTGGGTTTTGGTATTTCGGGATTCAGTTCGGGTTAAAGTTTAAGGGTTAGGTTTTAGTTTTTTTTTTGGTTTTAGGGTTATTGATTTAGGATTTGAGGTTTAAAATCTATGATTTCATGTTTAATGTTTGGGTTTTTGTATTTTTGACTTATGGTTTAGGGTTCAGCATTTTGATGTTTAAAAACTATAGTTTAGTATTTAGTATTTGGGTTTTTGTATTTTGGGCTTAGGGTTTTTTTAATGGTTTGGGGTTAGTGTTAGGGTTATGGTTAAGGTTAGGGTTTTATTTAAATATCAATGTTTTAATGTTTAATGTTTGGCTTTTAGTATTTTTGCCTTGGGGTTTAGGGTATAATGTAGGGTTAAAGTTAGGTTTAGGGTTAAGGTTAGGGTAAGGGTTTGGTTTTAGGTTTTTTTATAGGTTTAATTATTTGGGGTTAAGGAATTGACTTGTAATATCTATGGTTTAGTTTTTAATGTGGGGGTTTTGGTTATTTGGTCTTTGGATTTAGGATTTAGGGTTTAGGGTGAATGAAAAGGTTAGGGATAGGGTTCATGTTAGGGATTGGGTTAGGATTAGGGTTAGGCCTTTTTTAAGGTTTTCTATTTTGGGTTTTATTATATTTGGTTTAAAATATATGGTTTATTCTTTAATGTTTGGGTTTTGATAATTTGGGCTTAGGTTTTTGGGTTATTTTATCACGGTTAGGGTTAATGTTACGTCTGTGTTAGGGTTAGGATTAGGTTTATGGTTTATGTTTTTCTTGATTTTAGGGTTTTTGGTTTAGGATTTAAGGTTAAAAATATACGGTTTAGTGTTTAATATTTTTTTTTTCACATTTTAGACTTAGAGGTATGTTTTTGACCTACGGTTTATGGTTTTGGGTTTAGGTCTAGGGTTAGGGTTAGGATGTTGGTTTTGTTTTAGGTTTTATGGATCAGGCTTTAGCATTTGAGGACTAAATCTATTGTTTATTATTTAATGTTTGGGATTTGGTATTTTAGCCTTATAGTTTCGGTGTAAGGTTTTGTTTAGGGTTAAGGTTAGGGTTAGGTTTAGGGTTTTATCTTTTTAAGGTTATTAGGTGTACGGTTTAGGATTTGAGGTTAAAAATCAATGGTTTAATGTTAGGGTTAGGTTTAGGGTAGGGATTAGATTATTTTTTTGGTGGTTAGGATTTGGGGTTTAGCATTTGAGTTTCAATGTATATGGTTTAGTGTTTAATGTTAGAGTTTTGGTATTATGGACTTTGGATATAGGGTTAGTGTTGAGGAGAGGATTAGACATAGGATTCGTGGTAGAGATAGGGTTAGGGTTAGGGTGTAGGTTATTTTTAGGATTTAGGTTTTGGGGTTTAAAAGTAGGAGGCTGAGCAACACCCCAGGCCTTATCATAAAAAAAAACTAAAGTACAAGAAGGGGGCATAGACCTAACCTCCAGGCCTAAGGTAGTTTAGAGTCAACTTTTGAAAAACGAAATTGACTTGTCCCCTTATAAGAAAGAAGAAATTGAAATACTAAGCATCTAAAAGAGAGGAATCCTCTTAATACAAATCATCTAGGAAACATAAACAAGGGAGACTCTCCCTTTACAATTAAAATAAAATAAAAGACTAAACCTATTCAAAAGAGATATATTCTATAATATAGTTATGTTGAAAAGGATGCACCTTTACTCAAGGAGGTTCTTTAATTCTCTTGAGATTCTTTCTTCTGAAATTTGTTATCTCCTATATACCCATATTAAGAAATGATCTTACTTCCTTTAGCATGTGCTGATTATTATAGTATATTTAAGAACTGGTGAGTTTGACTATGTTTTGTTAGAATATTAGCTACAAAGTTTGCCTTTGTATATGTGTCTTCATATGAAGTCCTATATTTGGCATATGAGCGTCTGTAGATTTTGTACCTTTGTGTGTATGTTCCATGGTGGCTTATTTTTTGACATGGTCCAATCTAGTACAAACTGTGATCCGAGTTCCAATAGTATGTTTCTGTTTCAAATTCCAGTGCCCATGTCATGCAAAATATATAGCTCCTTCCATTTTTGCTAGATTGTTTGTTCCTTTCCCTAGTGGTATTGCAAATGCTATCACCATTTCTCCTTTGCTATTTCGTATAATGACCCCTGCTCCTATTTTGCTAGGGTTACTCAATGCACTACCATTAGTATTGAGTTTCATCCATTTTTCTAGTCGTTTTTTCCAGCTCACTACAATCATTTTTGTTTCATGGATGCAATTCTCTCCCATTTGAATTAATTCCCACAGTTTGAGGGCCAGTTGATGTGTGGGAAGATTTTTTGTATGATACTGTAAGTGTCTTTGTAGATAACATACTTTATTTTAGTGCTGCTGGATTGTTTCCTCCCATGTTTACTGGTTCACGTGTTCTTCAATAGGTTCAAACAGATGAAAATTCGTGTAGTTTGTGGCATTTTTTACTTGGGATTTCAGGTTAATGTTTTAGGGTTAGTGTTCGGCGTTAGTTCGGGTTAGGGTTAGGGTTAGTGTTTACATTTCTTTTAGGCTTTAGGGTTTATGGTTTAGGATTTAAGGTTTAAAATCTATGATTTAGTGTGTAATTTTTGGGTTTTTGTATTTTGGACTTATGGTTTTTTGTTTTTTTTGGACTTATGATTTAGAATTTACCGTTTAAGGTTACGGTTAGGGTTATGTTTACGGTGTAGTTTTTTCTATGTTTTATAGTTCAGGGTTTAGGATTTGAGGTTTAATATCAATAGATTAGTGTGTGAAGATTTTATTGAAATGATCACATGATGCACGCCCAATTGTATCATCTCCTTCCAGCCACTGTCTATCTTCACTAATGATTCTATGAAGAAAGAGCCTTTTTCTTCTTCCTCTTATTAGGGAATGGAAATATTTGGAGTTTGTATCACCTTCTCTAAACCATTAAAGCTGGGTTTTTTTCTTCATGATTGAACGTCAAGCTTTAGAAACTTAATATACCTAACATTGCGTTCATGGAGGATCGTTCTATTTCCTTTGAAAGGATTCATGATAATGTTTTCTTCACCATTTCTTACCCTTTCTTCATACTCCTTGACTTGTGAAAAAATATATCCAAATTCCTGATTCGACCATTTGCTCAAAGTGTTGGCAAGCCTTTTGAGTTTGTGATGAAATTTCTACATTACATTACTTGCCACTTCCTTTTCGCAGCATGATTTCAGAGTCTTCATAAAGTTAGGATTATCTACCAATCAATTTAAAAATTTTGAAGTACTTGGTATAATCCTTGTCTTTTGCATTTAATTCCATGAGCAGAGGGCAGTGATCTGAACCTGTAAACGGTAGGTGAGTTATGGTAGTTTGAAGCCTGGATTCAAGCCAATTGACCTTAACAAAGGCCCTATCCTACCTTTTCAAGATTCTTTGAGCAATGCCTCTCTAATTATAACAAGTAAATCTCTGTCCACTAAAGCCTAGGTCTACAAGTCCACAAGCTTCAATTACAGATATGAATTCAAAGATCGTCTTCATGTTATATGGAACCCCTCAAATTTTTTCATCCCTTGTTCTGATAACATTAAAATCACCAACACTGCAACATGGTTTATCATTACCATTGTCGAGTTGAATAAATTTGTCCTATAGAGGTCTTCTAAAGTGATCCTTACATTTGGCATAAATTAAGGTAATTGTGAACTCATTCTTAACTTCATCATGCTTTAAATCACAAGTGATTTGCTGTTCATTCACATCTGTGATAATACCTTCAATGTCCTCATTCCCAAAAACACAAATTTTGCAATTGCAATTGGCAACAAAATTTTCCATAGCCAATTTAATTTTGAAGTTTTTGATATTCATACTATCTGAAAAAGGTTCAATATTGCTATGATAAAAAGTTGGTACATTTTACTTAGGATCGTGAGTCTTTCAACCACCCCTTGAGTTTAATTACTCTCACATTTCATATAATTGTACTAATCATTGGAATGTTCTTAAGGAAAATAACCTAGTGTTTGGTCTACCTGCACTGACACTGGTGATGTCTAGATTTTTGAAATGAAATTTACTATGTTGTAATCCTCTTGGTGATAATCCTTGACTCTGAGTAGCTTGTTGAATTTCATCCTCAATATATTGATCCTTCTAAGGGATAAAGGCTCTAATATGTTCCCCACTTGTCTCATCTGTTGATCATCCATTGATTTATTCTATACATCCACCTCATCCTCAAAATAACAAACATCATTTTCATCAATATTTGGAGAAATATTATGTTTGCATTCTTGTTATTGCTTATCAGGGGATTCTGGTTCCTCCCCTCTGTCCTGTTCCTCATTACCCTCGTTCTGATTCTCTTTATTCATCCCTATTTTTGAAGAATCCTTTTTCTGTTTACTTGGTTTATTCTTACTTTAGGGGTCTTTTCCTATTTATATGTATTTGGATTGGTGTCCTTTTCCATTGTCTTTGAGACTGAATTCTTATTTCCTGTGTGATCCTTATCCCTATGTTGATTCTCCTTGCATAAAGTATCCTTGTCTTTCTGCTATTTGGGAGCCTGTTGTTGAGCTTTCTTTTGTTTCACCTGTTGTTTCTTGCTTTTAGGACTTGTTGAGGCTCTAAATTCTCTATTGTGGTCAATGTGTACACCCTCATTCAAAGCATGAGGTTACTTCCCCCTCTGGTCACCCCTTCTTACATGCTATTTTGACTCTCCTAACATCCCCCATCCATCCGTCCTTCAACCTCTCCAGATAAACTATCAATTACATAACTATTACTAGAGGTAGGTTATACAACTATGATACCTGGCGATTCTGTAATTCTTGTGTTGACTTCCTTTTGCCTTGGCATGCCTTGCTTACCTGCAGTGTTTTCCTTTATTTTCTTGTTTGTTGCTTCTACCTCCCTTTGATGTTTCCTGCCTATGTCCTGTCTCTTTATTTTATGATCTGCGTTCAATTCAAGATTAGTAAAGAGTCATTGCTGAGGGTTAGTAGGTATACCTGCCTGATGGTTGTCTTTTGTATTCTATTTTGTAGAAGTAGGTTTCCACATGCTCTTTGAGGTTTCCTGTTCAAGTTGCCTTATATTGTTCCGTCTTTGAGTTTGACATTCCTCCTCTTTTTGCTATTTTGTTTGCCTCTCCCTATTATTGTCTTTACATTGCTGTTGTTGTTGTTCTCTAGTCTAATTGATTTTGCTAATTGTATCTTCTTGTTATTTTACTTTTGTGGTATGTTTGTTTTTATTTTTATTCTCACGTTGTTTTTCCTTTCTTTGTCTATACTCCTCATCCCTTATTTTGGATTTACATTGTTCAATATCATACCCCTGATTTCTACAATACTCACAGTAAGAGGGAACATTTTCATACTCCATTGGATACCATATTCCAATGGTGTAATTCTCAGGATCTACTCCTACCCCAACATGTCTAGATATAGGCTTTGTCAAGTCTATTTGCATCTTATCTTTGCCCATTCCATCCCTTGACCTTTTTATAGAAGCATTGTATAGATATAAAACCTTGACAATTGATTCCAACAACGTAATAAGGAATGGATTTTTGTAACAATGCCATGGTAATCAAGGTAGCAAAATCCTGATAGGAACAATACGGGTTTCCTTTTGAGGTGTAAAAAAAGGTGTCCAAGCTTGTATCCTCATCAATTTTCCTTCAATAATTATTTTTGTTGAGTCCAGACTGTGTTATAATCTAACTCATTTTATAAATCACTAAACAAATGTTTTTCATTATAGTGTGCTATGTTGACCCCCCCCCCCCAAACTGAATTGAGTTTTTTGTAGAAAACTCTTCCTGATTAGCTCCACCTTAGGCATGGTAGTACTAAACTTTAAACTATTGTATACTTGCAATACATAGTCAATGTATGCATATAGTCATACATATAAAATATTACAACTTTGTACCCCAACTTGGTAGTTTGAATGGAAGTAGTTCTCAGTACAATAGTTGAAGATTGAGCAGCATGTATATGTCTCAGTCTTGCTGCCAAAGTTTAGAACAGAGTATAAGGTGAAGGTTCATCAACCTGATCCTTTTTGGTAGTTGGGATACTCTTATTATTGTTGGAAGAATTTGTATTGAGGTTAGGAACATTTTTTTTAGCATTTTGAACATTAGGACCTCTTTCTCAATGTTATCAGCGATCTTAGAAAACTCTCTATGGTAGAGGTTTTGCCTACTATTATCCTGCTGATTTTCATACTTATTCTGTTCGTGATTCCTTTCCTCATTGTTCTTGTTTTGTTCCCATTGTTTCTTGTCACTCTTAACCTTTTTCCCCTTACCTTGAATACTGGTTCTAACCTCCACATTTGCTTCGGTATTGTCCTTCTCATAGTAATTATTTTCCTTTACGTACACATTTTGGGTGCTTACTTTTCCGTGGTCCTAGATAGTATTCCTGTCAGCTGACTTTCCCATGGAATTTTATTTCTCATGGCCATTGTTAATATTATTACTAACATAATTGAGGTAAGAATTGTAGTTAGTCTAGTTACCTGCTTGATTTTTCTCCCCTGCTTGCTCCTTGAAGGATTGTTGATGAACATGTCCTTGAACATCTGCAGCGTTACGAATAAATGCAAATGAAGAATTTGCTGAAATCTCCACTTCAATAGTATCGTATTCACGAACTAAGGCCTTGTTGTGTGGAAGCTTAGAGGCCAATCTTTCTTCAACAGATTCCTCTCACAGTGTTTCTTCATAAATGTTCTTTTCCTTGTTTACATGTTCACAATTATCCTTCTGATAACCTCCATGAGCTGTACAAGTAGAGGTGGTGTAAATACATCCTTGGTCAATATTATTCCTCTCATAGTCTTTCCCTGTAACATTGTTCTTTAGACTTTTTTTTGACCACCTATGTTCTCTTTACCTATGATTTTTTGTTCCATTTTTCTTTATATTGTTGTGAGATGAACATCATCCCCCTATGAGTCAACCACAGTAAATGTTTCTTGCAGCTTAGTTGGGAAGATAATCGATTGTGCTTTTTACCTTTGTGAGCTTCATTCACAATATTCTAAAAACTCCTAGCTCCGATTTTTTCGATTGGTTCGTCAGTATTTCTTGAAAATTTATTGTGTTGTAGGTTTAACTAAATTGAAACATTCCCTTCACGATTGTAATCTTGAATACACCTGATTGAGTCTTAGGAAATATTGTTGTTGGTCCCCTCTTCTTCCCTTTGAGAAACCTCACTGTTCATTGCACCTTGATTTTTTCATATCCCAGAGTTATTCGATTAATTAGAGGGGTATTTTTGTAGGGTTAGATTCCTTTTGTTCAAGATCCATTTCTTGGGGTGGTTTGGCGGCCTGAGATTTACCGATGCCGGCTTACGCGCCATATTTGGCCTAACAAAACTAGTTTTTAGGTTCGTCCATTAAACTGTAACCTTAGGGAGTGTTTATTCTAGTGAGATAAGTTACAGAGAAAACTAAATTTGCTTTTTCGGTAATTTGGGCTTAGGGTTTTGTGTTTATGGTTTAGGGTAAAGGGTAATGTTAGGGTTAGGGTTAGGGTTTGTTTTTTTTTTTTTTTTTTTTTTTTTTTGTTTTCATTATTTTGTTGAACTCCCTTGAAGTGGTTCGTCAAGGGCTAAGCAAACCCCCCCCGGCCTTATCAGTGATAAAAAAGAAAGTACATACCCCTCTTCTCTTCCATACTGGCCCTCTTATGGGGACCTTTCCACGCGAGGTGCCTCACGACGAACGCCCCTGGCACAAACGGTCACGCATGAAGAGGCAGACTCCGTTCACCCCTCGCGCAGAGGTTAAGCATACGTAGAGGTCTTGACACCATATTTTACCTCCTAAGGTTTATCAACTAACCAGACAAGGTTGAAGTTCGACAAAGACCTAAAAGACGTTTCTCAAACGACAAATTCTAAGAAAGCAGAATAAGGGGACTCTCCCTTTACAATATAGAATAAAGTTGAATAAACTAATTTCTACTAACTATTCAGTTAAAGAATAAGTTTTACATGCCAAATGAATATTACACAACCTATTTTGTCTATAAGATCTATGGTGGGAATTTACTTGTCCTGATCTTCCTTCTTCTTCTAAATTGGGTAATGTCCATCTTCTCCAATATCTACCTTCCCCTCTAATTTGTGCCCTTAGGTTTGTTTGTGATATAAAAATATTGTGGAATGTCCATCGTGTGACTCCATTTTGCTAGCAAGTCTGCAGTGGTGTTAGCTTCTCTATAAATATGTTTGCATTTAAAATAATGCAATTTACTTGTTATTTGTAGTAATTGCTGGACACTATGCTGACATCTCCAAGGGGGCTTTATTGTTTTGGTTTATTTTAGGTATTTGAATTTAGGGTTTAGGATTTGAGACTCAATATCAATGGTGAGTTTAATGTTTGGGTTATTATATTTTGGGGCTGGGTTTTAGGGTTAAGTGTAGGGTTAGGGTTAGGGTTAAGGTTATTTTCTATGATTTACTGTTTAATGTTACGATTTGAATTGTCATATCAATAGTTTACTATTTAATGGTTGTGTTTTTAATATTTGGGTTTAATGTTTAAGGTTTAGAGTTAGGGTTAGGTTTAGTGTTCATGTTAGGATAGTTTTAGGGTTATTTTTAATTTTTTTTAGGTTTTAGGTTTTGGGGTTTAGGATTTTTTATTAAAATCTATTGTTTAGTGTTTAATGTTTGGGTTTTTGTATTTTCTTTTTTTTTAAAAAATAAAATATCCTTGGAGGGGTAGGGGCTGAGAAACACCCTCAGGCCTTATCATTAAAAACAAAAACAAAATACAAAAAGGGGGCCATGAACATAACCTCTAACCTAATATGGTTTAGTATCAACTTCCCAAAGGAAGTCAACCCCTCCCCTTACACAAATGATGATAGAAAATGCTAAGAACCTAACGGGAGGACTCCTCTGAATACAAAGTATCTAGAAAACATAAACTAGGGAGACTCTCCCTTTACAAGAAAGCCTATACCAAAACTAACCTATTCAAAGTAGCTATAATTTTAATTATAGCTAAATTGAAAAGATAATCAATCTCAAGGAGGTTCAAAAGTTCTTTTTGCCTTATTACTTCTAAAATTAGTTATATCCAATAAGTCAAGTTGATAGTAGGCCTTTGTTTCTTTATGTAGTTGATGGCTTTTGAAATATACCTGAGGAGCGGCAGTGTTATGACTATGTTTTGACAAAGCATCTTCTACCAAATTTGGTTCTCTGAATATATGAGTGCATTTGAAATTGTGGACTTGAGGATAAGATGTTACAGCCTTCCAAGTTGAGTGATGATACTCCATTGATGGAATGCCTTTTTTAGGACACATTGCACTACTAGTTGAGAGTCAAGTTCTAATATTATGTTCCTGTATACAAGATCAAGCGCCCAAGTTAAACTAAATATGGCTGCGTATACTTCACCTTTGTTGTTTGTCCCTTCTCCAAGTGGTGTTGTGAAAGCCATCACCAATTTTCCATATTTCTCTCAAGATTCAACCAGCCCCCAGCCTGCCAGGGTTCATGAGTGTAGTTCCATCAGTGTTCACTTTCAGTAACTGATCTGCAGGTTTAAGCAACTTAACCACGTTCACCTTGATGTCATGCACACACTTTTCACTCTTTTGGATTAGATTAGTCCACTTTGCAGGCCATTGGAGATGTGGAAATGTACTGTTCAGCATTTTAAAGTTGTCTTTGTAGACTGCATATTTCACCCTGCTTATATTTGTTGCTTTACCTCCATACTTGCATGCACACTTGTTCTTCCATAGATCTAGCAGATGAATATTGGAGTAACTTGTAGCAGTAGTTTGTGGGCTGCATTTTTGGACTTTGTTGTCCATCATTGTTGTAGAAGTAACTTCAGTGAGAAATGGTCCGGCTGTAGGCCTGCACTTGCTTCAAAATAACTCCATACCTTGGCTGCAAATTCCTGAATTAAATGTGTGTTCTATGGTTTCCATACCTGCTCTATCAAGACAACCAAAACAATATGATGTCTCAATACCAAAGTTAGTCAATCTTTCATTAGTAGGGAGTTTATTCCTAAGAGTTCTCCATATTAAAAAAGAAGATTTAAAAGGAATATTCTTATGCCATAGGAAGGAATTGAATTTGCTCTTGACTGTTTTATCCTTGATTTCCTCCCAAGCTGAAGAACAGATGAAGCTCACATGATTGTTGTATTTCCACACTGCCTTGTCTGGAATGTTTTGTTGTAGAGATATCTGTGTTGTCAATATATTGGAGAACTGGCTGGCTGGTACCTGCCCTATCAGCTTGGTCCAACTCCACTACCCCTCCTCAGAAAAATATCCACTATAGAGTTGTTTACACTTTTACTAATGGTGGTGACTTGTACTAATGGTCCAATGCCATGCCAATTATACCACCAAAAGGAACAATTTCCATCTTGAAGTTTCAATTGAATGTGTTGCTCCACTAGTTGTCTCTTCATCAGCCATGTTTTTCCTATTAAAAGAGTATCCGTTTAATCCCATTTTTCTTTGCTGACAGTGGTTGACTCTTTAGATTAATGTCAATTTTTGCTTCCCAAAAAACCTCCCCAAAAGGTTTTTTTGGTTCTAAAAATCCGCCATTGTTTGAATTGGAAGGCCTTGTGAATGTCTTACAGATTGTTCATGCCCACTCCACCCTCACATTAGGGAAGCATATTGGCGCGTTTCCTTCCACTTAGAATCCCAATGGTACCATCTTCCTATAAGACTTTTTCCATCTATAGAAGAAGTCACCATAAGCATTTGAAATTTGTTTTAACATAGTAGCTGACACGGGTTACTGCGAAATTAGGTGAATAAGAAGGGGGTTGCTATTAGGGGCACATGTTTTTTTTAAAGTAGTGCCTTTCCACCATATCTAATCGTTGTTTGGTTTGCTAAGTGGTTGTAATCCTGATCCCTGCCAACAGGGCTTTATTTAGAATGTCAATAAATATATATTCCTAGACCTATCAAACAAATAAGGACAAGTAATAGAAACTTTGGCTTCTTGTTTACAACATGTAGTCGTCTTTATTCTCGTTCTCTTTGTGCTAATTGAAAGACATTCGGTGTAGCATATAGTGACTTTTGGTCTCCATTGATGAGTTGCCCTGAAAGTAATGTTCCACACTTCCTTTAAGTAGTCATTATTAACCTTCAAAGATTTGCCATCTTCCTAAAGTGAACAAAATTATATCAGCGGAGCAAAACTAAGATGGGTTACCAGTGTGGCCCCCTCCTTTCCTGATAAACCTGTAGTCTGGTGATATGTAGTCTATTGAAATCTTGATTAATAATCTCGCACCTACACTAAATAGGGTCGGAGAGAGAGGATCACCTTGCTTAAGACCTCTAGTGGAATGAAAGAAGCCATATCTCTTACCTTTGACAATGATTGAGTACCAATTGTTAACCATAATTCTCCACACCAAATCAATAAATATCTCAGAAAAACCAATTTTCCTTAAAACCAGGCAACTATATGACCAAGAAATCTGTCATATGCTTTTGCCATGTCTAGTTTAATGATGACATTGCTACCATTATTGGGTTTTTTATGTTGGTTAATGATTTCCTGAGCTTAAATGTTTTTCTCAGAAATACTTCTATCTTTAACTAACACGGATTGATTATGAGAGATTAAAGCAGGGGGGATAGGACATAGTTTATTATTCATTAGCTTAGATATGATCTTGCTAGTTAAGTTACTTAGAGTTATAGGTCTATACTCAGTAATGTTGTTTGGATTATTCACATAAGGGAGCAACACATACATGAACAGTAGAAGTATTTAGTAATGATTTTTCCACTGAAAAAAGGCATGTACAACTCCCATTAGATCATTATTGATAATATACTAAAACTTTTGAAAAACACCCATTCATAATATCAGGTACGGCTGCAAAATTAGGATTCATAGTAAAAACCAACTATTTAAGTTCACCCATATTAGGAATATTGCAAGCTGAGTATTTTGTTCTTGACTAATAATCCTTGGAATGCATTCAAAAATATACTCATTGATAAGCTTTTCTTTACCATTAAGGATTTCTTTGAAGTTATTACAAGCTACCTGAGCAATATTGTCATCACCTTGTGTCCAATCTCCATTGTAATTGACCGCTTTACGATTAAATAACTTCCTTCTGCTTCCCCTTATTACAAAATGGAAGTATTTTGAGTTAGTATCACCCACTTTGAACCTTTGAAGCTGGGTTTTTTTATTCAAAATAATGTCTTCAAACTTGAGAAACTTGATGAACTTTACATTAAATCATGAAGGATACTTCTATTAGTGTCACTTTGGTTAGTGATGTATTTTTCTTCTGCTTTGTGCACTTGTTCCTCATACATCCTAACCTTTTGGAAAATATCACCAAATTCTTTCCTAGACCAACCACAAAGAGTGTTTGGCAATATTTACATTTTTTGGTGAAATCTCCACATACATGTACCTGCCATTTCCTTTTCCAGACAAGTTTTTACTATTTCCATTAAGTGGGGGTTGTCTACCCAAAAGTTCAGAAATTAGACATACTTGATTTCATCAGTAGTTGCGGAAATCATTTCCATAAGAAGGGGACAATGATCAGACCCGGTAGATGACAAGTGAGTTATAGTGGTTTGAGGCATCTTTTCCAACCAAGAATCATTTACCATCGCACTGTCAAGTCAATTCCAGATTCTTTGATTAATACCCCTCTTGTTGGACCAAGTAAATTTATGACCACTCAAACTTATGTCCAAAAGGCCACAATCTTCAATGAGTGCTATAAAATCTATACTTTTCCTCATTTTATAAGGCAACCTCCAAGTTTTTCTTCCACAGAAGTTATAACATTGATATCACCAATAGTAAACCAAGGATTGTCATTTAAACAGGCTTGTTGTAGCTTTTTGTCCCAAAGAGGTCTCCTAAGATAATCTTTGCATTTAGCATAAACAAATTTAGTAGTAAATTGGTATTGTAATTCATTCTGGTTCATATTGCAAGTGATTTCCTGTTCATCTTCATCAAGAATATTACAGTCAATATCACTGCTCCAAAAAATACAAATTTTACCATTACAATTACTAGTAGCATTTTCCATGTTTAATTAGAGCTTAAATCTTTGAACATGCACACTCTCAGAGAAAGCTTCCAAAAAAGTGATAATAGATAAATGGTGAAGCTTCCTGAGCATCTTGAGTCTCTCCAACACCCCTTGAGTGTTGATCCCTCTCACATTCCATATGATTGTATTAATCATTGGGAACATCTAGACGAAACAGTGACAGTGTTGATATCTTGTTTCTTGAAGTGAAATTTTTCATGGTGGAAACCCCTTGGAGATAGACATTGAAATTGTGTTACTTGTTGGATCTATACCTCTAGAACCTCATCATTATAAGGACTAAAGGCCTTAATAAGGGACTCACTAGTCTCATCATCCTCATCCAACTCTTTTAAGGAGTGATTATCCCCCTCAATTTCATCTTCAGAATTATCCACAGCATATTCATCTATAGTATGAACCTTATTCAGCTTACATATTTGTTGTCTATCGTCTAGTCAATCTGATTGTGGTGGAGTCCTATTTTGAGCCTGTAAGGGTAGGATATCCTATCCATGAATATCATTAACCATAGTACATTTGTTGCATGATTCCTCCCTCTTTTATTGCCCCTTTTCACTATCATTGATTTCTTGCTTATTATGTCTCCTTTTTACAGCGTCACTTTTCTTTTTAATGGGATTATTTTTTCTCTTGGTAGTGCTTTCTAGAGTACAAATAGCAACCTGTTTCCCTTTATCTTTATTTCCCTCTTTTTCTGCATGTTGTTTCTCCTTATTATTTTAAGAATCTTGTGACCTGCTATCTCTGATCTGCATTTGCTATTTGATTTGTTGTTTTTCCTTTTGTTGCTGCCCTTTCCTAGAATTATCATGCTCTCTAAGGTATGTCCTATGGTACAAAAACTCCTAATGCAGAACATGAGGCAACAACCCCCTTTTGGTAACCCCATCCTGGGGGTTAGTGGTTTTCTCCTGACACCCCCCATCCATACCTTCAACAACTTGTTCAGTATAACCATCATCAAAATAAATAAATTTGGGGGAATTGGGACATGGGAGAATTGAGTCAATACATGTGCTCTTCTGCTTAATAACATTATCATGTTGTTGGTTTTGTTCCATGTGTGTATTGAGGTCGTTTCATGACAGTTGGGCTATAAGCAGTCTCTTTTATTGATTGGTTCGACTGGTGTGTTGTCGTTCTGATAGTTCAAGCCCCTGTTTGTCCTGTCCCCCGTTGTTCCTGCATTTCAAGTTTAGAAAAATAATTTGGAATTTGAAAGTTAGATATGCCTGTTGTTTCCTGTGTTTGTTGTTGGTTTCCATTGCTTCTTTGCTTTTGAGGTGAGACAAGTCTCCAAAAAACTTTAGAGATGGTTTGTTCCTGATTTTTTTGTTGTCTCCCTTTTTGTGTTTGCCACTGTTTTTCCTATTATTCAACTTGCTGGCCCTGTTCCGTTTTATTAAAGGTGTGCTTCCCTTGTTGTTGGTCTGTAATCTTATTCTTTGGTTGATGTTTTGCTTTCTCCTATTCAACTTCTCCCTTTAGCTGATTGTTTAGTTGATTTGATAACTTTGTTATAGCCTCCTCAGTACTTTTTCAAGCTTATTGAATTTTTTGTGATTCCCTTGTTCCCTGTTGTTTTTTAAATTTCCTGCTCCTTCCTTTTCTTTAACTCCTCATCCCTTCTCTTAATTGTATAGTCCTCTTCCATGTGTCCTTGGTGTTTGCAGTATATTCATTAGTTGAGAAATACCTTGCATATTTCAACCTTTAACCATGTCCCTTTATTGGGTTAGATTCTTAATGCGCCACCCAAACTAATTGGGTCTCGTTGTTGGTATGTCCACTGACCTTTTACCTTAAATGTGCTACCTTCTAGTTCTTTGGGAGGAAATGGTGATCGAGGAATAACACCTTCTAATTGTCTCGCAAATTAGTGTGATAGTAGTCACTTTGTTAATACAATGCCAAGGTAAGCAGGGATATCCACCCAAATTGGATCAAATGGGTGTCCTCTTTCCTGGGTCAAATCATGGGTCCAAGTTTTGTTCTCATCACTTATACCCTTAAATATTATTTTAAAGCTTCATCCAAACTATTTGGTAGTAAAACTCATTATATCAAGGTGCAATATAACATGTCTTGCATTAACGGGTGGATCTTCAAAACTCCTGGAGTTGAGTTTGGAGAATAAAGCTTTTCCTCACCAATTCCATTTTAGGCATTGTATTAGTGAACTTTCCCACATGTGTGGATTTACAAACCTTAGAAAATTTCACATAATAGTCATCCTCATCAAGTAGAAAAGACGGGAATCCTTGTCTAGTCGTATGTATGGGATTCTTTAAGACAATAGGAATTTCACTTTTTGACTGGTTGTATCTCAACCTTGCAACAAAAGAGTGAACCAAAGTATATGGTGTCGGTTCAAAAAAAATTTCATTTATAGCATTGTTGGTACAATTCTGAACATGTTGTTAGTCATATGAACTTCTAGCAGTAACCCGAACTACATTAGTGTCATGCTTATTAGTTCTATCAACTTGAGTATTAGGCTCCTACCTGGAGTAGTTGTTGGATATTTTTGGGAAGTTATCAAGGTACTCCACACTTGCTTGGTTGATTTGATTTGATGAGTTGACTCCTCTTTGATAGTAGGTCTTTTTGGATTGATCATTTTGCTTGGCAACACTCCCTTGAACCTGCTTGGTAACACTTCCTTTGAACCTGTTCTAAGACATGCTTCCAACATCCAGCAATTCTTTGTTCATTTACTCCTTGCTGCAACTCTTTGCTTTACAACTGTTTATTTCCATGGTCCTCACCTTTGTAATCCTGGTGAGGTGTGATTTGCGAGTTATCTACATTAAAGGGAGGAGTTATATAGGATGAATTACCCTCTAAACCAAAGGAAATTTTTGATGATAATGTATGATTTGATGAGACTAGTGGGTGCGTCCCCATATTGTTCATATTACTACCCTGCTACTCGATCAAATTTTCCTCCTGTTTTGGTTTTTTCCTTCTCCAATCATTTTTGCTTCGATCGACTGAGAAGACTCAAACTTTGTGTTTTGCTTGTCCTTTCGATCAGAACCAGAGTTGTCCCCTTCGGTTATGTGCTTTCTTTTTGTACTATAGAATTAGGATCGATGGATGGTGTTGATGTATTGTTGTTGTTGATTTCATTTTTTGAGTGAGTGGAATGATATGTTATATGGTTGTTCTTCTCTTGAGGATCATTCTCTTTCGATAGTATTCTAGGACTTCCGACGATTCGAGTACTATCATCACCAAAGTTCTCACCCGTGGCGCTTCCTCTATCTAATTTGCCTGAGATTATTGTTGGATGGACATCATCGTTGTGGAAACAAACCCTAGTGGTAGAATCCTTACGAATTTGACTAGAAGTTGAAAAAAAATGCATATTCGACTCAGGCGACTCCATCGCGATTCCCTCAATTTGCGCCTCTCGGTTATAAGTAATTACCAAAGTGGAATTGGCTAATTTATGGATGTATGATAGATTTTGATGCATCTTATTTATTTCCATTATCCTTTCACCATGATTCCCTTCAGAAATTCCTTCGGAAATATTTTCTCGATCGTCATCGAACATCTCTTAACAATTGCAGTTTTCATCATAGCTTTTACCAGCGATTTTGAGGCATTCAGACATTGACCTTTGAGCATGTCATATTGGGGTTTGTTTCCATCGTTATGGATCCCCATTTGGCTTTGGTCTGGCGGTATTTGGAGGTCCACCGACAGCACACGCACCAGCGCAGTGGCGCATATTTCTAGAATTTTTGTAGCCGTTATAGCATAGATGCATAGTCTGAAGAGAGAGAAAATCGATCTTAGGTTTTTTAGATTTTAGATTTAAGGTTTTAGATTGTTTTATGGAGTTAGGGTTTCAGGTTAATGGTATAGGGTTAGGGATAGGGTTAAGGCTAGTGTTAGAGTTAGGTCTAGGTTTTTTTTTTGTTCTTGTAGGGTTTGTCTTTAAGGATTTGAGGTTTAACATCTATGGTTTAGTGTTTAATTTTTGGGTTTTCCTATTTTGGACTGAGGGGTTTTTCCTTTAGACTTTTGTTTAGACATAGGGTCTAGGGATTAGGGTTTAGGGTTAGGGTTAGGGTTAGGGTTAGGATTATGGTTCGAGTGTAGGGTTATTTATGTTTTATGTTTCTGGTTTAGTATTTGAGTGTTAAAATCTATGGTTTAGCATTTAATGTTTGGAGTTTTGTATTTGTGGCTTAGTGTTTTAGGTTTATGGTTTAGGGTTATGGTCAAGGTTACGGTTACAGTTAGAGTATTTTTTTTTTAGGTTTTAGGATTTGAGGTTTAATATGAATTGTTTAGTTTTTAATGTTTGGCTTTCTGTATTTTGGGCTTGGGGGTTACAAATTTGTTTTTTATTTTTATTGTTTAGTGTTTAGTGTTAGTCTTTTTGTATTTTGGGCTTTGGGTTTAGGGTTTAGGGTTTAGTATTAGGATTAGGATATGGTTAGGGTTAGGATTCGTGATAGGGAAAGGGTTAAGGTTAGGGTTTAGGGTATTTAAGGTTTTGGGTTTTCTGGATTATGATTTTTTGTTTAAAATCTATGGTTTAGTGTTTAATTTTTGAGCTTTTGGAATTTTGGGCTTGGGGTTTTGGGTTAATGTTTTAGAGTTAGGGTTAGGGTTAGGGTTTAGTTTTTGTTTAGGTTTTAGGGGTTAAGGTTTAAAATCTATTGTTTAGTGTTTAATTTTTAGGTTTTTCATATTTTCGTGTTCTTTTTTAATTGGAACGATCCTTTTGGTGGGTGAGGGTTTGAGCAACAGGCCAGACATTATCATTTGACAAATAAAATGTACAAAGGTGGAGGCTATACCTTACATCTAACCTATGATGGGTTCATTTTACCTACCTACTAAGGTTAGTCAATTAAACGTTTACATTGTTTTTGTACTCTAAAATAGTTTTGAAAATACAATAATAAGGGAGTCTCTCTCCTTAAAAGAGAAATCTTAAAAAACTAGCCTTATTCTTAACCTTATACACCTGTATATGACAAAACAATATAATTCATTGTATGTTTGAATAAGTTTAAAATTAATGAACCATGTACACACTTGAAAATTTTTAATCATATAACAACAATGATATCAAGGTCGTTGTTTAATTCTGGTACGTTCCTAAAATTTTTAATTCTAATTTTTTAAGAAAATTACTTAATCTAATTACTCCAATTAGTTGTTGTGTAATGTAGAAATGCTATACTATATCATCTTTGTGACTCCAGTTAGATAGTAAGTCAGCAGTAACATTAGCTTCCCCATAAACATGTCTACAGTGAAAACTTTCAGGATGTTGCCTGTTAGTTGTATTTCATGGATAGGTTGTCTGCTTCTCCACGGGATGCCATTTGTGTTGTTAATCCATTTACATAATATCTTCGAATCGACCTCCAAAATAAGATTTTTGTATCCATGTTTTTTACACAAATTGATGCCATACAAGGCTACCTTAATCTCAACAAAATTGCTAGAACAAAAACCAACAGGAGTAGAAAAAACATAATTCAATTTACCTTGATGAATCCATAAAATTCCACCCCCTCCTATTTTACCTTAATAATTTATAGCACTACCATCCGCATTTAGTTTGCATATGTCTATTGCAGGCTTTTCCCAACATACCTTAATCACCTTAAACTGGTGCTCGTAGTGATCAATTGAACTGATCATCCAATCCCAGTTAGGTTGACATTTTATATTAGGAGAAACTATTGTAAACAAGTTTATCATATATCTAAATATGCCATATTGTACTCTATGTATGTTGGATGTCTTTCCCCCAGGTTTTAATTTGGACTAAGGATTTTGAGTATAAAGTTTAGATTTCGGGTTAGGGTTACGATTATGGTTAGGGTGTTGGTTTTTTAGGTTTTATGGTTCAGGATTTAGCATTTCACGTTTAAAATATATGGTTTAGTATTAAATGTTTGGGTTTTTGTATTTTGGGCTTAGCGTTTTGGGTTAATGGTTTAACTTAAGGGTTAGGGATAAGGTTAAGGTTAGGGTTAGGTTTAGGGTTAGAGTTTTTGTTTTTTTTTAGGTTGTTGGGTCAAGGATTTAGGATTTAAGGGTTAATATAAATGTTTTAGTGTTTAATGTTTGGGTTTTGATATTTTGGTCTTGTGGTCTAGGGTTTATGGTAGGTTTAGGGTTAGGGTTTAAGTTGGTTTTTAGGTTTTAGGGTTTCTTATTTAATGTTAGGGTTTGGGTTTTGGTTAGGTTTTAGGTTGTTTTTTAGGTTTTAGCGTTTGGAATTAACGATTTCAGTTGTAATATCTAAGGTTTAGTGTTTAATGTTAGGGTTTTGGTATTTTGATCTTTGGGTTTAGGGTTTAGGTTAATAATAGAGTTAGGGTTAGGGTTTGTGTTAAGGTTAGGGTTTAGGGTTTTTTTAGGTTTCAGGGTTTAGGATTTTTTTAAAAAATCTATGATTTAGTGTTTAATATTTGGGTTTTCGTATATTTGGTTCACGGTTTTTGAGTAAATGCTTTAGGGTAGGATTAGGGATAAGGTAAGGGTAAGGGTTTAGGTTTTTTTAGGTTTTAGGTTTTCTTTTAAGGATTTGAGGTTCAAACTAAACGATTTAGTGATTAATGTTTAAGTTTTCATATTTTGGACTTAAGTTTTTTTTTTTAATTATGGTTTAGATTTTAGGGTTTAGGTTTAGAGTTAGGATTAGGTTTAAGGTGTAGGTTCTTTTTAGGATTTATGGGTTAGGGTTTAGCATTTCAGGTTTAAAATCTATGGTTTAGTATTTGATATTTGAGTTGTTGTATTGTGGGCTTAGGCATTGGAATTTATGGTTTAGGGTTAGGGTTAGGGTTATGTTTTTTTTTTTAGGTTTTTGGGTGTAGGGTTTAGGATTTGAGGTTTAATAGTAGGTTTAGTTTTAGGGTTAAGGATAGGGTTATAGTTAGGGTTCTTGTTAGGGATAGGATTAGGGATAGGGTTTAGGTCTTTTTTAGGTTATAGGCTATGAACTTTAAGATTTTTTGTTTAAAATCTATGGTTTAGTGTTTAATGTTTGGATGTTGGTATTTTGGGTTAATGGTTTAGGGTTAGGATTAGTGTTAAGGTTTGGGTTATGGTTATAGTTTAGGTTTTAGAGTTTGTCGTTTAGAATTTGATGTTTAAAATCAATGGTTTAGTGTTAAGTGTTTGAGTTTTTGTATTTTTGTCACAGGGTATTTTTGGAGATAGGATTTAGGGTTTAGGGTAAGGGTTAGAATAAGGATTAGGGTTAGGGTTCAGGTATTTTTTTTTAGGTTTTGTGCTTCAGGGTTTAGCATTTGATGTTTAAAATTGATTGTTTAGTATTTAGTGTTTGGGTTTTTTGTATTTGAGTTAGAGTTTTGGGTTTAATGTTTAGGTTTAAGATTAGATTTAGGGTTTTGGGTTTCTTAGGTTATAGGGTTTAGGGTTTTAGATTTGAGGTTTAATACCAATGGTTTAGTGTTTAATGTATGGGTTTTTGTACTTTGGGCTTGCGATTTAGGATTTATGGTAGGGTTAGGTTTAGGGTTAATTTTAGGAGGGTTTAAGTTGTTTTTTTATTTTAGGGTTTGGGGTTAAGGCTTTTATTTGTAATATCTATGGTTTCTGATTAATGTTATGGTTTTTGTATTTTATGCTTTGGATTTAGGGTTTAGGGCTAGTTTTAAATATAGGGTTAGGGTTACGGTTTGTGTTATTGATAGGGTTAGTGTTAGGGTTAATTTTTTTTAGGTTTTAGTGTTTGGGGTTTAGGATTGTTAGTTTAAAATCCAAGATTTATTGTTTATTTTAGGGTTTTGGTATTTTGGTTTTTGGGTTTCAGGTTAATAGTTTAGGGTTAGGGTTCGTTAATGTTACACGGTTTTAGGGTTTTTAGGATTTTGTATGTTTTAGTTGTTTTGTATTTTGTAGGGTTTGAGGTTAAAATCTAAGGGGTTTAGTGGTTTGGTGATGATTTTTGGGTTTTCATATTTTGTAGTTAGGTTTTTTTTGACTTAGGGTTTAGGGTTAGGATTAGGATTAAGATTAGTGTTAAGGTGTAGGTTTGTTTTAAAGGTTTTATTGTTTATGGTTTAGCATTTGAGGTTAAAATCTATGATTTAGTATTTAATGATTGAGTTTTAGTATTTTTGTGTTTTTTAAAACATTGGAACGACCCTTGTGGTGGGTCAGGGGTTGAGCAACACCCCCAGGTCTTATCATTTCACATATAAATTTGTACACGAAGGGGGGCTTGACATTAACTTCATACCTACAATAGGTAAAATTATCCAACGTACTAAGGTTAGTTCATTTACCCCTACAATATGTATATATCCTAATCAAATTCTAGAATACAATAAACAAGGGAGACTCTCCCCTTACAATTGGATATGTAAAACCTAACTATATTCTAAACTATATTTATATATATAAATAACAATACATAAATGTTATTACATACATTTGACTTTTAACTATTACAAACAATCTACCAGTGAGTTCTTCAAAGAGGCTCTTTAATCTTCTTTCTTCTAAAATTTTGCATACCAAGCTTTTCCAAAATGTAGCTTCCTTTAATTAATCCCACATGTTGATGTTGAGTGTAAACTTTTTGTATAATATCATGTCTATGACTCCATTTTGATAGTAGATATATTGTTACATTGGCCTTTCGATATATGACTGCATTTGAAAAAATCAAGTGTACCTTCAATTTGTTGAATTGTATTGACATCCTGCCTGCTTCTCCAAGGAATGGTAATTGTATTATTGATACATTTCTTAATAGTTTCGATTCCACCCCTAGAATAACACGTTTGTATCCATGTTGTTTACACCAATAAATGTTGTAAATGCTGTCTTAATCTCGGCAGTGTTATTTAGTACGATAAGCCAAAGGAATCCATAAACTAGTTTACCTTGATGGTCCGTTATAATACCTCCCCCTCCAATTCTACCTTTATTGTGCATAGCACTACCATCCGTATTCACTTGTATGTATAAATTGGAGGTTTTTTCCATTGTACAATTTTGACCTTATGTTGTTGTTTGCATTGTCAAATGAAGTTGATTAGTCCTTCTCAATTTTGAGGCCATTAGATATAAGGATAGGATACTATTAATGTCTGTTTTATTTCTCTTTGTATTGCATAATGTACTCTATGAATACTTGACTTTTTACCTCCATACTTCACTACATACTTGTTTTTCCATAATGTCCAACAAATGATATTAAGGAACACTTTAAAAATAATTTTTCGTACCTCATTCTGATGTCGAAAGCTTTTCCACTGCATTAGCAAACTCCTTAAATCACTACTGTTGTTCTGTGTCCCCACGAGTGCTCAATTTTTATGCTTAACATATTTAGCAAATTTTCCATTCACTAAAATGTGGTTGATTTCATCATTCCCTATTCTATGACAAAAATATCAATATGTAGCATCCTTTCCAAAAGAAGTAATTTTTTCATTAGTAGGTAATTTCCCCCTCAAAGCTCTCAAAATAAAGAAGGAAATTTTGACAGGTAACATTTTATGAAAAATCATTTTATTAATAGGATCTTTAGTCTATTTTTTCCTTATGATTTCCAAGGTACGAGATATAGCAAATCAACGTTTTTCAGCTGCTATACAGTTAGCAGTGCAAATCTTGCCTTCCTAGTACTAGATACTGATACAAAGTATTATAGGAATTAATAAGGGAGGAACATGCAATCTAATCTCCCTTCCTTATCAATGACAAAATTCTAAAAAGTATGAGACCTTGATGTTATTCAAACTAGAGTTATTGTTGAAATACTTAGATAAAGGCCCATCACAAAGCCAAATGTCCCACCACAAGCTACAATTTCTTGAATGAATATTCCAGCTAATATGATTTTCTACAGCCTCCCTATTTCTAGTAAGATACCTCCAAACCAGTGAATAACCATTATCAAATTTTTTTGCTACTATGTTAGCTCTTTTACAATATTTGGACTTCAAAAATGACACCCACATAGAGTGTTTTATTCTTTATTCCCACCACTATTTATATTGGAAATATATACAAATATCTTCCAATAATCTTATCCCAATACCCCCTTCATCAATACGATATCCTAGAGTTTCCCATGATGCCCGATGATACTTTTTGTTTTTCTTATCAGTCACCCAAAAGAAATAAACAATTAAATTTTTAATGTATTTCAAAGTTGTCTTTGCAGGAGATATTGCATCCATAGTATGAGTAGGCATAGATTGTAAAACATGTTTAACTAAGGTTATTTTACCTCCAAAACATAAAATATTGGATCTCCAACCACTAATTCTCTTAATGACTTTATCCACTAGTTCTGAATAGTAAATAATCCTTTGTCTCCCTATGTATAAAGGACAACCTCAATACCTAATAGGACTATCTTTCCTACTAATACCATTCCCCTCTATAATAATATAAACATTTTATCATTATCAGTATGTTTAGTCACAAGGAAGAAAAACTTTTTATCTTTATTAAGCAATTGATCAGAAACATTTTCGTAATCATAAATGGTCTTCATTATAAATTGTAAAGACATTGTCATAGTAGAAATTAAAATTATAATATTATCGGCAAAACATAAACGATTAATTTGAGGCCTCTTACCCTCCATATGAAACCCTTTATATAGTACATTATGATTTAAAAGATTAAGGTGCCTAGATAAGACTTCATCACCTAAAATGAATAAGACTGGAGATTAAGGATCACCCTGCTTAAGCCATCTAGTGGAATAGAAAAAACCATGTCTTTCACCAATTATTTCTATAGAATACCAATTATTACTCACGATTCTCAAAACTCTATCCATTAATATATCCTTAAAACCCATTCCTCTCAAATCCATACAAGTATAAGACCAAGATACTCTATCATATGCTTTTACCATATCTAACTTAATGACCACATTAGCACCTTAAATAGGTTCTTTAAAAATATGAATGATCACTTGAGCCAACGTTATATTCTAAGAAATAATTCTACCTCTTACAAAACAAGATTGATTAAGGGAAATAAGATTAGGTAATATAGAAGATAACCTTAGGTTTATTACGATGTTTTGTTTTAGGAAGCAAAATCAAGTAAGAGTGAGTCGTGTGTTTAACCATGTCTTGACCACTAAAGAAAGATTGAAATACACCAAGTAGATCAGACATAATTCTTTCAAAACTGGTTTGATAAAAATTTCCTCTTATACCATCCGGATCAACGATTTAATTAGGATTCATTTCAAACACAACTTTTCTTAATTCTTACATTGTAGGCATACTTTCCAAGATTAAATTTTGTTCATGAGTAATCAGATTTGGAATGCATTGTAAACTCTCCTCATTGATTGTATTTTTCTATTACCAGCAAATATGTGTTGAAAATATTACATTCTTCTCTAGCAATTTCTTCATCTCCTTGTATGCAATCCCCTGAATCTGTTAGGATTTTATGCATAAGCATTCTTCTCTTTTTCGCTTTTAAAACAACAAGAAATTAGTTAGAGTTTGTGTCGCCCTCTTTTAACCAATGAATCTTGCTTTTTTGTTGTAACATGGAATGTTCAATTTTTAAATGCCTTATATATTCTGCTTTAATACTATGCAATTTATCCCTATTGTCTTTAGTATTAGCATTAAGCAGATTATCTTCAGCATTCTATACTAATTTCGTATACTCTTTTATTTTTGCAAAAATATCTCCAAACTCATTCTTTGACCAAACACTTAAAGTAATAGATAGTCTCTTCATTTTAGTGTGGAAAATCCACTTTGGATTGCCAGTTACTTTTATTTTCCAGAAACTTTCCACAGTGGCTAAAAAGGAAGAATTTTCAGTCCAAAATTTAAGAAATTTAAAGTATTTGATTAAATATTCTAATCTAATACTCATTTCGAGAAGTAAAGGATAGTTATTAGAACCCACTAATTGTAAATGATTGATAGTAGTTTGAGGCATTTTATCTAACCACTTATCATTTACCATAGCTATATCTAATCTTTTACAAATTCTAGCTCCCTCCTGTCTTTGATTACTCCAAGTAAAAGGTTGGTCATGGTATCCTATATCCACTAATCCACATGCTTCTATAATACTGATAAATTCAAAAATCTTGTTCATGTTATATTCCCTGCCACCTAAGTTTTCATTACTAGATTAAATTACTTTAAAATCACCAAGCACACACCAAGACAAATTGGCATCAGAATAAAGTAAAATTTATCCCATAAAGATCTCCATAAGTATTCTTTATATTTAGCATACACATAAGTGACAAATAACATACCTATACAATTTAAATGATTGATTTCACAAGTACTGTGTTGATCATGTACTTCCATCATTTTAGAAGTTATATCACAAGTCCAAAACAACCAAATTTTATTATTAACATTGCAATGAGCATGATCCATCTGTGATTGGCTCATAAAGAATCTAATACGCGACTGGTTCGCAGAAGGTTCCAACACAATAATCATAGTAAAATTATGAAGTTTTTATTGGTTTTGCAGCCTTTCCAAAGTACCTAGAGTATTTATACTCCTAGTATTTCTACATATGTCTCTAATCATTAAATACCTCTACTCCTATCCCTAGTGTGAGGTCTTTTAACACTCTCATTTTCCTTTTTCCTATATTCTTTTCTACCCCAATGACATAATCCATGTTTTCCAAAAACTTCCTGAACCTCTTCAAGATTGTTATTGTGTAGCATAGGTCCACTTTAGGTTGTTGATCTTTTGTAGTTTGTTGTTACGACTGACTCATCACCTTCCTCTAAGGATTGAGTATATTCATCATACTCTTCCTTAGAATTTGGTTCCCCATACTAATCAAAGTCATCATCGTTTTCTATTTCAATAGAATCATGAACTTTTTTTTATGTTGTTTTTTTCTTTTTAATTAATCTCAATTGTGATTTATTGTTATTAGGTTTATAAGGAGGTTCATTATCTTCAATGTTAGTTTGTTGACCAACATTCTCATCCACTTGATCCATCTTCCCTTTCCCTTTGGATAACCTGACCTCACTGTACGTTTTCTCCTGACTAGTTCCAACCTCACCTTCAACAACTCCACTAACATTTTCAATAGTACATATAGTAATGAATGTAGGTGTTGGGAGCATTGATTCAATACCTAAATGAGCTGTATCAACTTCCTGTACATAGTTTTTATCAGTGGTAAGTTCAACATTCCTTCTGATAGCAAGAGTTTCCCCCAATTGTTGTTCTGCAACTTGTTCCCTGATATTATTACCTCTTTCCATCACCAACATGTCTCTGCCATTGATGTTGTTTTTCATATCCACTTGAAGTATGAACAGTATGCCTCTCCAATTCTTCATGCCTAATGGTTGTTCCTGCACTTCCAAATCGATACAAGTATTTTTAGTAGGAATAATGTTTATACCTTTTTGTGTATTTCCCAGTTGTTTATTAGCATTTTTTCTCCTTCGTATCTTCCATGGTTTTTCTTTATGAACATGTCTTTGTTGTTGTTCTCTTGAGAAAGTATCTTGAATGCTATCATCCTTCATTCTACGTGTTTGATTACACTCAAGTACCTGCAATTCTTTAGTAGCATTGTCTTTTTTGTTTTACTTTTTTCTATCTCTTTCCTTCATTTGATATCTTCATCCATTTGTTTAATTATATAATTAATTTCCTTATGTCCATGATTTTTATAGTAAAAGCAATAATCAGGACTGTTGTCATATTCTATTTTTTGCCACCTCCCATTAGTTATATCCTCCCCAATATATCCCATCCAAATGTGAGTTTTTTTTTTGGTAAAATCTACTTGAACATTAACTCAAACTTGACTACCCCTAGTTTTATTAATAGATGCTGAATCAAAATAAAGGACTCTTTTTATATGTGATAGAAAACTAGTTATGAATTATTTATTATAGAAATGTTACTGTAACTCGGGCAAAAAAATACATATTAGGATAGGAGGGGTTTCTTTTCAGCTAGCTTAAAATTGTTTGTCCAAGCGTATATCCTTATAACTTTTCCAGATATAGTAATCCTTAGTTTGGTCCACACAATATTGTAATCAAGATCATTATCAAGATTAATATAAACATGTCTTGAATTAATAGCCATCCATTATTTGATCCACACAATATGTGTTTACAAATTTACCAATTAAAGTGAACTTACAAGAAGAAGCAAAATAATTAAAAATTTTGTCCTTCACATAGAGATCAAAAGGAATTTCTTTTTTAGTAGTGATTTCAGGTTTAGTTAAATTAATACAAATTTTATTTTGTGACTAACAAAATCTAAGTATATCAGCATAAATTTGAATAAAAGTATAAGGTGTATGTTCTTGAGTTTGGTCTTTGTTTGGAATGTGAGCAACATTAACAGAATTTTTTCCCATTATATCTGTAGAAGCTTTAGTCACATTTCAATCAAATTTCGTAGAAAGTTTTTGAAAGTGTGTTTGACAATTAGTTTCATTCAACCTGTTATATTGCAAATCTAAATCCTTCGGATTTCTAGCATTAATGTTCAATTCAAGATCGACATTAGTAGTAAATGTAGATAGAGTATATTGACCTGATGGAGCAGTAGTTATTCTTTTTGTTTCAGACTGATTGAATTTTTCTTGACCAACAAGATGACCTACTTTCTACCCTTGTGTTGATTCACCAAGATAATTGTGGAGATGAACAGACTTTTTGAAATTTGTATAAGCTTGACGTCCCTCCCTTCATTGTTCTTGGTGAAGAATTTTTCCTATATTTTTAGTTTCCATTTTTCGTGTGTTTATTATCCCAGATAGAGCAATTTTCCTCTCTACTTTCCAGCGAATGTATCCATTCCATTGGTTGTGAACTTCACATAGCTGAATCTGATGCTTTTGGACCGCGATTTACAAGCGATGTTATCCCTTACCTTGATCATGAGCTTCACTCATCTGAATCAGTAAGTTGAAAATCATGATTCACATAGGTTTATCATTCATCGTGATTGAAGACAAAGGTGAATTTTGTTTAACCTCAAATTGAGAATTAACAAAAAACATCCTCACGACCCCGATTTAAACATCGGACCCTTTCACCAGTCACCAGATTTTTGTACCCAATCCACAGAAACATCTTTGTCGCCCATATGAGAAAGACAGTAGGATTATTCGTAGCCTAATTCAAAATGTATCGATTACTGATTCAATGTGCAATTCAATCGCCCTATATTCGGCGACATGAATCCATTAATTTCTCCATTATTCACTCAAAAAATTGTCACGACCCAAATCGGGCCGCGACTGGCACCCACACTTACCCTTCTATGTGAGCGAACCAACCAATCTAAACCTTAACATTTCAATGTAATATCAACATAAACTAATGCGGAAAACTTAAACTCATTAATAAAAACCAATTCAATAACTATTATTTCCCAAAACCTGGAAGTCATCATCACAAGAACATCTACTTTCAAATTCTAATCTAAGAGTTTTTAAGAAGCTAAAATACATAAAAGCTAGTCCATGCCGGAACTTCAAAGGCATCAAGAACATGAAAGGAAGAATCCAGTCCAAGCCTAGAAGCATTAGCTTCACCCTGATATTCCCGGAGTAATGAAACTTTGCTAGAGTTACTTTTGAGTCGAAGAATGACGGCACGTTTGCTGCACTCCACAAATAAAAAGAAGAACAACTAGAAGTAGGGGTCATGTACAAAACACGGGTACTGGTAGATATCATCGTGCCCACTCAAAATAGAAAAAACAGTATATATCGATACATAATAAATTTCAACTATGATCTCACAATGTAGCAACAACAACAAGTACTATATCATTACAATTACCTCAATTCACACATGAGACTCAAGCTCATAAAACTACCAATACTCATTGGGAATTATGTTCATTAGATTGAGTACATTACCATCTTTTCAAAAAAAAAAGGGGGAAAATTCATTATCTTTATTTCTCCTTGTTTCGGTACGGTGACACTTCGCTCCCCTCATATTCATTACTCCTTTGTGTCGGTACATGACAAACTTACACTTCCGCTCTACCCGATCCCCTACTACTGATTTGTCGGAACGTGACACTCTCCGATCTCCTTAAATCACTGTGTCGGTTCGTTGACACCCGATCCCCACAATCTAACGTGTCGGTCATGAACCCCGATCCCTCAACTCCTTGCTCTCAAGTCATTCAATCCAGCCTTCTTTTCTTACCAAGGCATCATCCAATCTCATTATTACCCTCTTTTCTTACCATGGCCATCATCAATCTTCATTATTTTAGTTCATCACGCCTTCTTTTTATACCAAGGCCTCATTTTTAACAAAGAGATTAGGGTTTTGCAAAAGATTTGGGATTCCTCACTTCATTATGCGTTTAATCACATTTATTATAAATTACTACATCATGCAAGCCAATACAATTACGCTACAATAGCCGGTTTTACAAGATCATCACTACATATCATTCGCTATTAAGAGTTTTTTACTACGAATATCGTAAGAGAAACCAAACCTACCTCCACCGAAGAATTGCTATCCCAACAACTATCTTCTCTCAAAATCCCTGGCTATCCTCTTCGTTTCTCTCTTCGCTCTACTCGTTCTCTCCCCTCTCTTTCTGTTCTTTTTCTTTTTCTTATTCAACCCTCTTTTCTTTTACCTAATTAGCATATATTAAGTAAATAAAAGATGGTATTAATAACCCACAATTAACTTAAGAGGTTACCTCTTTTAACCCCAAGTAATTAGACTTATCAACCTTAACCCCTACCTTTAAATTAATGTAGAACTAGTCCCCAAATGTCCCCTTAAAAAAAAAAAACGTTTAAGAAATCCGACCCAGCCTATGATTGGCAACCTGTGAGCGGCCCGTCGTGCCTGCGACGGTTTCCGTCCTGCAGGTCCGTCGCAAGTTCAGAGACAATTTCCACCAAATGGTCTGTGACGGTCCGTCATTCCTGTGACTGGTCCGTCCTTGCCCTTCCTTCACGAAGTTTTAGAGAGTTGATTTTTCAGTCCCCATTTTCAGAATTTCTCCTGAGTGTTTTAAAAACGAGACCCCCCCCCCTCGACGGTCCGTCGTGCCCAGGGGTCACTTGGGGTCCGTTGTCTCAGCCCGTTTTCAAGAAATAAAATCTGCTGCTCAAAACGACTAAACAAGTCCTTACCAATAGATACCGAACCAATTTACCCCGTTCCGTCCCTCGAACGATCACAAGAGAAAAAACAAGGGCGAGAATGATTACCTGATTCTTCTTTAAACAGATGTGGGTTATCTTTCCTTTCTTGCATATCTGCCTCCTTCTCCCATGTGGCTTCTTTCAACCGGTCAATTTCTCCATTGCACATTGATGGATGCATCGCCCTTGACCTCAACCTTGCGACTTCCTCTATCTAAAATAGAACAGGCTCCTCCTCTAAGACAGATTTTCTCAATATAACCGAATCCCAACGAATGATGTCGTTTCCTCCATCCCATGGTATCTTTTCAACTGTTGACCACATGAAACATCCGGATGCAACTCCTGCCAGCCCTGGGGCAAGGCTAATTCATATAATCCACACCTCCCCTACTCGTTCAGAACTTCAAATGGACCAATATACCTCGGGCTTAGTTTTATACCTCTTTTACCAACTCGCATCCCTAGACCCACAACAACAGAACCCTTCAATAGGTGAAACCTTCAAATAAACTTGCGTCACCCTCCATGAACTCCAAGTCCCTAACCTTTCGGTCCTGGCCATACTTCCTTTTGCCCTACTTGAGCCGCTAAAAGCTTTTCTTGAATAGATTTCACTTTCCTCTATCGAATCCCTCAACAGATAAGTCCCCAAACACGCCAAGTCTAACCTCGATGCATCAAACCAACCAATGGGGGACCTACATCTCCTACCATACAAATGCTTCAATATGGGGCCGTATCAATGCTTGCAGTGATAGATATTATTTGTATGAAACTCCGCTAAGGGTTAAGAAGTTATCCCAATGTGCCACCAATTCTATCACACACGCAACGAAGCATATCTCCAACACTTGAATTCGTTCCACTCAGACTTTAACCTCGGTCCTGAGGATGGAAGGCGCGGTACTAAGGTCCAACCTAAGTACCCAATTCCGCATGTAAGTTTTCCAAAACTTAGAAGTAACTGCGTACCTCTATCTGATATTATGGATAGTGGAACCCCATGCAACGATGTTTCTCTGAGATATAATCTTGGCTAACTTCTCGGCTTGTAGAAGTCACCTTGACCGGAATGAAATGAGAAGGACTTGGTTAACTATCAACAATCACCAAATAGAGTCGTACTTCCCACGTCTTGAAGACCAACCACGAAGTCCTTTGCGATTCTCTCCCCCATTTCCTTCCGGACTGGGCCAATTCTCTGAAGTTGTCCTCCGGGCCTTTGGGTTTTCTATACTTTTTTCTTGTTTGACATTGGACATTTGGCAGAAATCCACAATCTACGCTTCCATTCTATCTTACTCCACCAACAGTGTGACTTTAGGTCACAAGTACCTGGGTTTGCAACCGGATGTATAGAATCCCTTGAACTATGGCCTCCTGCCAGAAGTGTTGATTCAAAATCATCGACGCGGGGTAAACCCATACCCGTCCTTAATTCCTCCAAAAACACCTGCCTCATCGATTGTCCTCGCTTCTTTAGGCCTCTCCTTGGCAACAACTTTCATCCGCTCGGAGTCCGATAAGATTGCTTTCCCTTAATCCTGTCAGGAAGGAAGATCGTTTGCCGCCTCCACAGAACTAAAAAATAATCCTCTCCGGCTCAGTCTTCTATCTCATAGGTCGTTAGCCAGATCTGAACTTCTCTATCAATGGGGCGTCTTAAAGCTTGCAAGGAGCTAGACTTCCCACGCTTCCCGCCTTCTACTTAAAGCATCCGCTACACAAACATTTCGCCTTCCCGGATGATATAAAATAGTGATGTCGTAGTGTCCTTCAGTAGTTCTATTCATCTCCTCTGTCTCTCAAGTTCAAATCTTTCTGAGTAAAGACATATTGTAAGGCTACGATGATCCGTATAGACCTCACCTTAACCCCATATAAATATTTCTCCAGTGCTTTTAATGCAACATAACCGGGGCCACAGCCAAATCATGAGTTTTGATAGTTACGTTGTGCACTTTTAATTGTCTTGAGCATAAGCAAAATCACATTCTTCTCTTGCATAAGCACTTGCCACCCAAACCCTGAGTAGGAATGCCTCACACATAGACAATGAAATTCTTACCTTCCACTTGGCAAGGTGAGAATTGGTGCAGTATGTCAACGAGAGTCCTTAAGCTTCCTTAAAGCTTTCCTCACACAACACACCATCCGACCATCAAGGAACATTGTTCTTAGTCAAGTTCGTTAGTTGGGAAGAACTAGAAAGAAATCCCTTTGACAATTCGGGCGGTAAGTAAAGCTAGCTAACCCAAAAAAAGCTCCTTATTTTTTTGGACACATTAGTAGGGGTCTTACCCAATTCTTTCACTGTCTCAATCTTAGAAGGATCAACCATCACCCATCCGGTTAGAAACCCCACGTGCCCCAATAAGGACACTGCCCTCTAGCCCAAACTCACAATTAGAGAACTTGGCATAAAGCTTTTTCTCCCTCAACATTTCCAATACCATTCCCCTCAAATGCTCCTCATTTCCTCCTCCTTACTTTTAGAGTATATCAGTATATCCATCAATAATACGATCACAAGTGGATCCAAATATGGCTTTAAAATCCCCGTTCATCAAACTCAGAAACGCAAGCAAGGGGCATTTCGTACGACCAAAAAGACTCAACTTACAAATTCGTAATGCCACTACCTGGTTTCTAAAAAGCAGTCTTTGCAACATCCGTTTGCCCGTATGTTAAATTGATGATACCCGGATCTCAACATTTTAGAGAAAGACTCAAGCACCTTGTAACTGATCGAACAGTCAATCAATGCGAGGAAGAGGATACTTGTTTCTTTATGGTTTACCTTGTTCAAATGCCGTAGGTCTTATGCCCCATCCGAAACTCCCCATCCCTTCTTCTTCACAAACAAAACCGGCGCCACCCCAAGGAAGAGCACTTGGTCTAATGAAAGCCTTTGCCAACAACTTCTTGAAGTTGTGCTTTTTAACTCTCGTAACTCTCTTAACTCCGCGGTAGCCATCTATAGTGGGTATAGAAATTGGGGGAGTAACCCCACCCCCCCGGTTCAAGATCAATAGACAGAAGTCAAGTATCCCTATCTGGTTGCAATACCAGGAAGATTGCATGATTAACCAATCCCGAAACTCACGGACCACCAAAACCGCTCAATCGAAGGTACTTGGGTAGTGTCATGCCTTGAATATGTGCCCAAGAAATCTAAACCCACCCCTTACTAACCCATTTGTATTAGCAACGAAGAAAGGAGATGATACGGCACCGATTGGAATTGTAGTCACCCTCCCACAACTAAAGTCGTCCCAGGTCTTGGGCTAAACGTCACCGTTTAGCATTCCAACAATCAAGATCGCAAATTGGCGGAGACAGCCACGTCTACCCAGAATTAAAATAAAAATCAAACCATTTCTCAGATAAACACATCTACATTCAGTGTTTGCTCTTCCCCAACAAAGTTCACCAACAAACCTCTATACCTTTTCAACTACCAAACTCCATACATCACCCACCGGAGTAGAAACACGAATAGGCATATCAAGAATTCCACAAATGTAAATTTAGACCATTAGCAAATGGAGGAAGATACATAAAAATTATGGATGCCATGTTCAAACAAACAGAAGCCTGCATACAAAAGAAATACCTGTGATGACAGCATCAATGTACTCCGCCTCCGATCTCCAGGGAAGAAGATAACAATGGGCCCTTGTGTTTGTGTGCCGGTGTCCCTACCATGTTGTGATGTAGTGGCTAACAGTTTTCACCATCACGCCCGAACCGTTTTTGGTGCCAACATTAACTCGACCACCACGACCGCCAGACTAACGCCTCTTTACCATGAAACCTCTACCTCTAGCTATAGGGTATATTAAACTCTGTTTGGGACAATTCCTCCTAATTGTCCATAGTCCCCACATCCATAACATCTCTAGAGTCAAAAGAGGTCTCTCAGAGAAGTGTTGACCGTTCTGGAGGTGGACCCCCACCCAACTACCGCGTCTGGTAGTGGAAGATGAATGGGTGAACTGAGTAAGCCTTCAGAACCATTGTCCTCTAGGAGTAAGAACAATGAAACTCCGCCTCCCCTTTCGAAACCTCTTTGATGTCGTGCCCATGGTGAATTCTCCTGGGCTTCACTCCTTCCACCTCTACCACCAAAATTCAACCACTTCTTGGAAGATTTTGCGTAGCCGCCTACCCGTAATGCTGGAATCCGCAACTCTTACCTCAACCACCCCGTATACAAAACGCGCATCCGCTCTTATGGACTGAAACAGTAGTTTGGTGGCTAAATCGGATAGTGCACGAACCTTATCCTCATATCATTGACGTCATCCTACCTCGCTCTAGCTCAAAACTCTGTCCCTTTCCTATCCCTCAAAGTCCGGGGAATATACTTACCCTCATAAACAAGTCTAGAGCATGTAAGGCCCAAGTCATAGGTGGTGCTCTCTGTTGGGTTGACATCACATGTGACCCGCCATCACATTTTGTGTTCCCTTGAAACTGCATATACTCACGAGAACTCAACACAAAGACCGTTCTAACGTTTACCCATCTTGTCGTAGTAGCTCATGACAGATTCAACCAGAAAACAAAATCTTAAGCAATCCTCAGATTCACCACCCTTGAAGACATTGAGGTTTTCAATTTCAAGAACTTACTGAAAAGTTTCATTGCTGATCATTTGTATTATCTGCTATTTGTAACGAACTGTTTAGTTTTTTGATCAGCAAGATTTTATTCGGGAAACCTGGGCTAGAGACAACGGGACCCACAAGCGGACTGTCATGGGCCCACGACGATCGTTGAGGGGGGGGGGGGTCTCGTTTCAAAAACACTAGAAAATTCCTAAATTGGGTACTGAAAATCATCTCTCTGAACTTCGTAGGACGGAATGGCAGGAAGACCGTCACAGTAGCCATGACGGGACGTCCACAGGACCCTTTGGAGGATTGTCCTCTGAACCTTGCGAGACTGCAGGAACGACCGTCGCAGGCACGACGGACGTCACAGGTTGCAGCAATTTCAGGCTGGGTCGGATTTCTTATAACGTTTAGAGGACTTTTTGGACTATCCTACTTAATTATAAGTTAGAGGGTTAGGTTAATAAGTCACATGACTTGGGTGGTTAAAAGAGGACCTTAATTAATTAGTGGGTGTTATAATACCATCTTTTACAATGTAATTATATCTAATTAGGGTACAAGAAAGAGGGTGTATAGAAAAGCAAAAAACAGAAAGAGAGGAGGAAGATTTAGGAAACATGAGCGATCTAGGAGGAGAGAGAGAACAGAAAGAGGTATGCAGGATTTGTGAGAAGATGCTTGTTTGATAGGAATTCTTGTTGGAGGGTAGGTATGGTTTCTCTCTACAATAGTCGTAGGTAAAACTCTTAATAGCGAAGAATATGTATTGATGTATTGTAAACCCTGCTATGTGCTTAATTGTATGATTGCCATGAATGTAATTATATAATTGTGGATTATTAAGCATGTTGAAGTATTGAATCCCAAATCTTGCAAAACCCTAATCCTCTTTGTTAATAATGGGCTTGGATAAAAGAAGCGTGATTGAACTAAAATATTGAGATTGATGATGCCTTGAGCAGCAGATTATTTTCTGGAAAAGAACTGGGCTGAGACAACTGACACTACGACAAAACTGTCATGGCCTACGGCGACCGTCGAGGGGGGGGGGGTCCCGTTTCCAAAAACCTTAGGAATTCTGAAAATTGGAATTGGTACTGAAATGACTTCTGAACCGTCAAGACTGACAATGGCAGACGGGACCGTCACAGGCGTTGACGACCGTCACACAGACAACCTTGGTGAAATGGTCTCGAACTCTTGCGACAGACTGCAGGACGGACCGTCGCAGGCACGACGGGCCGTCACGGTGCGTAATCCAGTCTGGTCGGATTTTTTACACTTTGAAAGGGACGTTTTGGACTATTCCTAGCTTTAATTATAAAGTTCGAGGGTTAAGTTTACTAAGTCTAATTACTGGGGTTTAAAAGGGTAACCTTAAAGTTAATTAGTGTGGTTATTAGTCCATCTTTTATAACCTAATTATTGTTATAGGGTAAAGAAAGGAGGTTGAAATAAGAAAAATAGAAAGAACAAAGATAGACAGAAAAAGGAGAGAGAAACGAACAAAGAGGAAACCAAGAATTTGAGAATTTTCTTGCTTGATCACGAATCTTCCGGTGGAGGTAGGTTATGGTTTTTTTAATGCTATTCGAGTTACAACCTATACAAATGATACGTGGTTGGGTAGTATTAATAAGTCTTCTATATGCTTAATTGTGGGCAGCATGATTGTATTGATATATATGATTTGAGAACCAAGCATGATGAAGTATTGAACTCCCAAAATCCTGATAAAAACTATCTCTTGTAATGATGATGGCCTTCGTATAAAAAAGAAGGCTTGATGAAACTACATCTAATGAGATTGTGTGATGCCTTGGTAAGAGAGAAGGCTTGGTGAATTGATAAGATGTAGATATTGGGGATTGGGTGTCACGTGTACCGACACATAGATTAAGGGATCGGGGTGCCACAAACCGACAGTAGAATTAAGGGATCGGGGTATTACGAACTCGACACGTAGAATTAGGGGGACGGGTGTCACGAACCGACAACGTAGAATTAAGTGGGATCGGTGTGGTCAAAACCGACACTTATAAATTAGGGGATCGGGGTCTGAACCGACCACGTAGATTTAGGGGAGCCCGGTCTCACGAACCGACATCAGATTTAAGGATCTGGGTCAGGGGGACGAACGACCACGTAGATTAGGTGATTGGGTGTCACAAACCGATCCGTTAGATTTAGGGGATCTTGGGTGTCACGAACCGCACCACGTAGATCAGGGGGATCGGGTTTCACAAAACGACACGTAGACTTTAGGGGGTCGGATGTCACGATTCCGTACAATAGTAGTAGGAGGACGGATTGTCCACGTACTGACCACAAGAGGAGTTAATAATCATGAGGGAGCGGCGGTCACGTAACGCGACAAAGGAGAAATAAATATAATGAATCTTGAAGAATGTTAAATGTACTCAATGCTAATGAACATAATTCCCAAAGTGAGTATGGTATTGAGTTTGAGTCCTATTGTGTGAACTTGGGTACTGTAAATTGTTAATGGATATAGTACTTTTGGGGTTGCTACTTGTTGAGTGTATCATAGTTGATTTTATGATTTACTTGGTATATATGTTTTTCCATTTTGAGTGGCGATGATATCTACTCAGTACCCGTGTTTTTGTACTGACCCCTACTTTTGTTTTCTTCTTGTTTTTTTGGTAGTGCAGCAAACGTGCCGTCATCTTCTGACTCAGCAGTAACTCTAGCCAGTCTTCATCTTACACCGATATCACCCGGTGAGCTAATGCTTCTAGCTTGGAACTGGATCTTCCTCTCATGTCTCTGATGCTGAAGTTCTGGCATGGACCTAGTCTTTTAGTATTTTTAGCTTCTTAGAAAGAACTCTTAGATTTAGTAATTAAAAGTAGATGGTTTCTGTGTTATGATGACTTCCAGGTTTTTGGGAATTAATAGATTTTGAATTTAAAACTAGTATGAATTGAGTTTTGTTAATGAGTTTAAGATCTTCGCATTACTTTCTTTGATATTACATCGAAATGCGTACAGGTTTTAGATTGGTTGGTTCGCTCAACATAGTAGGTTAAGTGTGGGTGCCAGTCGCGGCCCGATTTGGGTCGTGGACTAACTTGGTATTCAGAGCATTAGGTTCGTTGGTCATCACACAAGACAGGTTCTAGTAGAGTCCTGTAAGGAACGGTAGGGGGGATCGCCTTTACTTTTCTTCTTTGAGAGGCTATAAGACTTAGGGAAAATTCCATTCTTTCTTTCTTTCTTCATCGTGCTATTAACTTGGGTCCAATTGGTTCTAGGTGATACAAATTTGTATCTGGACCATATTCACTCTATTCGCAGATATTAGAACTAGAGCAAACGGACTGCGCCAAACACACACCCGGCAAGACAAGAGCTCATTTGAGCCAGCCACTGGGGCTGTAGCTCGAGGAAGCAGAGTAGCGGCATAGAGGCCGTGGTAGAGGTCGTGGAGTGAACGCCTTCTAGAGAGAGGTACAAGCCCGTGCCCATCTGATGGCTAGGGCGGTGTGAGCTCTCCACCGAATGAGGAAGTGAGTTAAGTAGAGGTGTGAGAAGGGGAGACTGAACAAGTGCAAAAATGAGGCAATTTACCACCCCACCTACCCCAGTAGATGATCAATCAGGTTCTCGTTATCTTAGTGGGTTGTCTGATTAGGGTCAGGCACCTCCAGTGTTTGTCTTTTCCACCAACACCTCCGTTTTCAAAGTACAACATTGCACCACTTGATGGCTCCTCCGTATGGATGCTTCATTGGACATAGGCACTTCCACGTCTGACTAACTGGACCTATAAGCGAATGATCAGCATGAAACTTTTCAGTAAGTTCGTGAAATTAAAACCTCAGTCTTCACGTGATGGATCTGAGATGCTTACGATTTTTCTGGTTGACTGTCAATGAGCTACTACCACACAGATGGGTATAGTAGAACTGTTTGGTCTTGAGTTAGTGATATCTGTTTAAAGGGAACGCAAAAATGTGGTGGCGGTCACATGTTGAATTGTCAACCAACAGAGGCACCACCATGACTTGGGTCCTCATTTCTCTAGATTGTTATGGAGAAGTCAGTCCCCCGGACTTTGAGGGATAGGAAGAGGGATGAGTTCTTGAGCCTATAACATGGCGGTTCAAGCAAGGGCTTAGTTCGGAATAGAGGACCACTTGGTAGTCGACAGTGTCATATCGCTTTATGGAGTTAGATTTAGGGTTCCTGATTGGTTTTCGCTGCCTTACCTAGGGATATCGACCGTCCTCCCAATTAAAAGGAACCCATTGTGCCCACGACGCTCGCCTTCCTCCTTCAGATGTTTATCTTTATCAGGGTACGTTCTAGGTACTCATGCGACATCGTATCATCACAACTAGATTCGTCGTTTTTTGAGGGATTACTCAGAGTGGATACGCCTTACAGGTAAGCCTGCACGGCAAATCTCCGAATGCGAGCACTTTCGCCTGGAGCCATTGAGGAGTACAGATCATTCCATATGCTCGACTTCGAGGTTTAGAGTGCTATTTAATGGGTTCGCCTTACACTTTGATCGGACTAGTTTCGGAGGTCTCATCGCACCAGTTCTGTCTCACACAGGGCGGCCTAGTATGGGTCACTAGCCGGATCTACATTATTCCTGAATTCCTATGCTTGTCTAATCTGTTTGGGTGGGGAGGATTGGATGGGGCTTGTTACTCAACAATTATAGACCCCTTGTAGTGGGGTTTGTACCCGGCCTATTCGGAGAGCCTGGTGTGCGTATATGTGTCAAAGTGTATGGAACACTGATCCACTACATCACAACATGGTAAAAGGTGCACAGTACAACAAACAAAACGGGCCATTTTAGTTGTGTTCCCTTATGTTTCATGTGAGATGGCTTTAGCGGTAAGTCATTCTGATCTGGTTAAGTCACACGGTAATGCTTCTAGTGTTTGATTGCATGGCTTCTGTACTGTTTGATCCTGATCACCATTTTCTTAGATGATCTTCCTATTTGCGATCTATGGCCTAAATTTACATTGTGAATTACTTAGTGATTAATTTGTCAAGCTCTTTCCTTTGTTTAATACTTAACGTGGCGTGATTGTGGTAGTGAAAACCCTGTATATAGGTTATGTTTGGTGCACTTTTGTGGGAGATCAACACTATGTAGATTGGATTATTAGAGAAATGGTGATTTTATGATGTATTCTGGGCATACTTGGCTTCTCTCCCATTTTGCATCTTGGATTGTAATGCTAAAACGTAAATTGACGTACCACCCTGGACAAATTCAGTAGTGTGGGAGGGTACTACATTCCAACCCCGTGCGTATCTCCACTCTTTCTTCGGCTAACTAAAGATGGTTAGTAAAGGGTGTTTAAGTTCTTGGCACATCTTAGGTGACACTACTCCAAGTTACCTTCGATTGAGTCGGTTTCGTGTCCGCGAGTTTCTGGATGTTTCCTACAGACTTCCTGGTTGCACCAGATAGGGATATTTGACTCTTGCATTGATCTTGACCGGGTACTCGACCCATTTCTATAACCCCCTTATAGAATGGTCCTCGCGAGTTAAGAGATTAAAAGCCCAACTGCAGAGTTGTAGTTAAGGCTTCATTAGACCAAGTGCATCCCTTGAGGTGCTCCTGTTTTGTTTGTGAAGAAGAAGGATGGGAGTTTTCGGATGTGCATAGACTACCCGGCATTAACGTAACGCATAGAAGAACAAGTATCCTCTTCCTCGCATTGATGACTTGTTCGATCAGTTACAAGTGGTCTTGTGTCTTCTCTAAGATCGACTTTAGATCCTGGTTTATCATCAATTAAATACGGGCAACGGATGTGCCAAAGACTGCTTTGAACAGGTATGGGCATTACAATTCTTAGTGATTTCCTTTTGGCTTACAATGCCCCTGCTGCGTTCAAGAGTTTGATAACGGGATTTTTAGAGCCATATCTGGATCTTTTGTGATCTATTTATTGATGATATACTAAGTATACTCAAAGTACGGAGGAAGACATGAGGACACATTTGAAATGGTATTGGAAATGTTGAGGAGAAAAAGCTTTATATGCCAAGTTTCTCTCAAGTGTGAGTTTTGGCTAGATGCAGTGTCCTTCTTGGGGCAACGTGGTTTCTAAGGATGGGTGATGGTGGAATCCTGCTAAGATTGTAACAGTGAAATTGGGTAAGCACCTACTAATGTTCGAAAATCAGGAGCTTTGTTGGGCTTAGTCTAGCTACTACCACTAACCGCGTTTGTCAAGATTTTCTTCTGCTTCCCACTGACGAACATTTGACTAAGCAAAATATTCCATTTGTTGGTCGGATGAGTGTGAGGAGAAGTCTTCAGAACTCAAGACTCTATTGACTACTCAGACCATTCTCACCTTGCCAGTGGAAGGTAAGAATTTCATGTTATTGTGATGCATCTACTCTGGTTTGGGTGCAGTGCTAATGCAAGAGAAGAATGTAGTTCCTTTCTGTTCAAGGCAATTAAAGGGCAAACGTAACTATCCAACCAATGATTTGGATTGGCGCAGTAAGTGTTTGCATTAATGCAATGGAGACAAATTTATCTGGGGTTAAGTGTAGGTCTATACGGATCATCGTAGTACAGTTGTCTTTACTCAGAAAGATTTGAATTGAGACAGAAGGGTGGATGGAACTACTGAAGGACTATGACATCACTATCTTTTTATCATCCGGGAAGAAGAATGTTGTAGGGGATGCTTTAAGTAAAGGCAGGGAGTATGGGAAGTCTAGGCTCACTTGCATGTTCTAGACGCCCTTGGCTAGAGAGTTCCGATTTCTGGCTAAGACCTTATGAGTTGAAGTAATGAAAGGGAGATTTTTGCTTGTGTGGAGGCAAGATCTTCCTTCCTTGAAAAATTAAGGGAAATGCAGTTTAATGATGAAACTTGACCGATCCGAGATAAGTGTTCAACGTAGGATACAAAAAGAAACAATCGATGAGGAAGTATTTTGAAGAAAGGAGGTATGTGTCTCCCGCGTCTGATGATTTGATTCACACTATTCTATACAGAGGCTCATAGTTCAAGTATTCATACATCCGGGTGCAACAAGATGTAATCGGACCTAAAGCAACACTTTTGGTGGAGTAGAATGAAGAGTGATCATTGTGGATTTTGTGCCAAATGCCAATGTCAGCACAAGTAGTAGAACACCAAAGGCCCGGAGAACACTTCAAAATGTCCCATATCCTGAATGGAAGTGGGAGAGATTAAATGCGTTCTGTGTTGGTCTTCCAAGACATTGGGAAGTAGACTTATTGGGTGATTGTTATATGTTAACCTAAGTCTGCTCATTTCATTCACGGTCAAGGTTACTTACAATGGAGAAGTTAGCCAATCTATTATCTCAAAATTGTTCGCTTGCATGGGGTTCCCACTATTCCATCATTCAGATAGGGTACGCAGTTTTACCTTCTAATTTTGGAAGAACATTGCATGCGTGACTGGGTACTAGTTGGACCTTAGTACCGCTTTCCATCCTCAGACCGAGGTCCAGTCCGAGCGAACTATCAAGTGGTGGAGTATATGCTTCGTCGTTGTGAATGGAGAATTTGGGTGGCATTGGGAAACTTCTTACCCTTACGCGTAGTTTTCATACAATAATAGCTATCACTCAGCATTGATGGCGCCCATTTGAAGCATGGTTGGAGAGATGTAGGTCCCCCATTGGTGGGTTTGATGCATTCGAGGTTAGACCTTGGGGTACTGATCTTTGAGGGATTCGATAGAGAAAGTAAATCTATTCAAAAAAAGCTTTTAGCGTCTAAAGTAGGCAAAGGAGTATGCAGACCGAAAGTTAGGGCCTTGGAGTTTCATGGAGGGTGAGCAAGTTTTGCTGAAGGTTTCACCCCATGCAGGGTGTGATGCGATTGGTAAAGAGGTACCTAAGCCAAGGTTATTGGTCCTTTTGAAGTTCTGAAGCGAGTAGGGGAGGTGGCTTCTTGAACAGCTTTGCCTCCAGCACTCTCAGTAGTGCACCCGGTATTTCACGTTGTCGATGTTGAAAAGGTTACCATGTGGTGGAAACTACCATCATTCGTTGGAATTCGCGTTTCTACTTGATGAAAATCTGTCTTTTTATGGGGAGGAGCCTGCTGCTATTTTAGTAGATAGAGATGTTCGAAAGTTGAGGTCAATGGAGATTGCAATTCCATATCAGGTGCAATGGAAGAGATTTTTGACCGGTTGAAGAAGCCACTGTGCGGAGAAGGCGGCAGATTGCAAGAAGACACCCACGATTGTTTTAAAGAATCAGGTGGTAACTCCTTCTCGCCTGTTTTTGTTTCTTCTTGTGGATTCGTTCGAGGACGAACGATGGGGTAAAATTGGTTCTAAAGTCAGGGTTAACGACTTTGGGGGTTTTTAGCGTTTTGACGCTCGATTTTATTTCTGGAAACTTTGCGAACAACGAACCAACGACGGACCGTCATGGCACGACGGACCGTCGAGGGGGGGACCCGTCCAAAACACTTAATATCTGGACTAAAATTAGGTATGAACATCGACTCTTGAAACGTCACGATGAAATGCAGGACGGACACGTCACAGGACGTGAGGACTCCGTCACAGACTCTTGGTGGAATGTGGAGTCTCTGAACCTGACGCACGACCGCAGGAAGGACCGTCGCAGCAGCCGACAGGCCGTCACAGGTGCGTAATCCAGTGCTGGTCAGATTTCTTACACGTTTTAAGGGTCGTTTTGGACATTCCTCCACTGTTAATTAAAAGTTTGAGGGTTATAGGTTAGATAAGTCTAATTACTTGGGGGTTAAAAGAGGATAACCTTAAGTGTATTAGTGGGTTAAATGTAGTGCATATCTTTATACCTGAGATGATATGAGATTATATAGGGTAAAAAGAAACAGGGTTTGAATAAAAAATAGAAGACAGAACGAAGAGCCAGAAGAAGAAGAGAGAGACAGAAAGACGGCGAAGAAGAGACAACAAGAATTTGAGGAACATTTGCTTATGTGCTTTAATCACGAATCTCACTACGGTGGAGGTAGGTTTGATGGTTTTAGCTTTTCTGAGTAAACTCTATAGCGAATGATATGTGTTGTGTGTATTATAAGGTTTCGATATTTTAATTGTTGCATGCATTATGTGCTTTAAGGCGGATGGGTGTTGCACGACCGACACGTAGAGTTTTAGGGGATCGGGTGTCCCGAACCGAACGTAATTTAGGGGATCGTTGTAGAGTGCACGACACACGACACGTAGTATTATAGGGAAGCGGGTGTCAAAGCGACCGACGAAATAGATTTAGGGGATCTAGTGTCACGTCCCGACACTAGCTAGTAGTAAGGGGATCGGAGTTCGAGTACCAAGCGAAAAAGGATTAATATAGGTGGGAGAAGAGGTCACGTACCGACAAGGAGAAATAAAGGAATAATGAATCTTGAAGATGTAATGTACTCAAATCTAAGTGAACATAATTCCCACCAATAGTATGGTATTGAGGGGCTGAGTCCATATGTGAACTTGACGGTTAAATTGTTAATGATATAGTACTGTTTGTTGCTACATGTTGAGTTTCATAGTTGATTTGTATGATATTACTTGGTATATATTTTGTCTATTTTGAGTTGGCCGATGATATCTACTTAGTACCACGTGTTTTGTACTGACCCCTACTTTTATGTTTTCTTTCTTGTTATTTGGAATGGCAATCAACGTGCACGTCATCTTCGACTGCAACAGTAACTCTAGCCAGTCTTCATAATCCGGATATCAGGGTGAACTATGCTTCTAGCTTGGACTGATCGTCCTCTTTCATAGTCTTTGATGCCTTGAAGTTCCGGCGATGGACTAGCTTTATGTATTTTTAGCTTTAGAAAAACTCTTAGATTAGTATTGAGTAGACTGTTCTTGTGATGATGGCGTTCCCCAGGTTTTGCGGAATAATAGAGTTTTGAATTTTAGTTAGTATTGAATCTGTGTTGTTTTTACATGCAGTTTAAGTCTCCGCATTACTTTATGTTGATTTACACTCGAAATGTTAGGGTTTTAGATTGGTTGTTCGCTACACATAGGAGGGTAAGTTGTGGGTTGCCGTCGGCTCCGATTTGGGTCGGACAAACAAATCACATAATATTAGCCAACTGCTATTGGTGATAGAAATTTAAACTCTTATAAATAGCTTTTTTGACAGAAGATTTTGGATTGTATTTTGGTCTTGGGGTTTAGGTTTAGGATCAGGGTTAGGGTTTTTGGTTTTTTTAGGTTTTTAAGATTACGGTTTTTAATTAGAGTTTTAATGTTCATGGTTTAGTTATTAATGTTTGGGTTTTGTATATTGGGATTGGGGTTTAGGATTTATGGTAGAGTTTGGGTTTGGGTTAAAGTTANCAGCATGCAATTGTTCTCCCAAAACATAGAAGTAGTAACAAATTGACGTACCTCTATCTGATATGATGGAAAGTGGGACACCATGCAAAGCGAAAATTTTGAGATAAAGAGTTTGGCTAACTTCTCTCATTGTAAGTCACCTTGACCGTAATGAAGTGAGAAGACTTAGTTAATCTGTAAATAAATCACCCAAATGGAATCAAATTTACCCAATGTCTTTGGAAGACCAACCACACAAATCCATTATAATCGTCTCCATTTCTATTCAGGATATGGGCAATTTTTGAAATGTTCTCCGGGCCTCTGGTTCTCATACGTATTCGTCTGACAATTGGCATTTGGGCAAACAAAATCCAAGATTGTCACTCTTCATCCTACTCCACCAAAATGTTGCTTTAGGTCACGATACATCTTGGGTGCACACAGGATGTATAGAATACTTGAACTATGAGCCTCTGTAAGAATAGTGTGAATCAAATATCAAGACGGGGCACACACATCCTTCCCTTAATTCTCAAAATGATTTCCTCATCAATTATTGCTCTCTTTAGCCTCTCCTCGTAATACCATATCTCGATTCGGCTCAGCCTTCTATCGTAAACTATTTTCCTTAATCTTGTCAAAGAAGAGAAGATCTTGCCTACACAAAGCAAAAAATCCTCCCTTCTCATTACTTCAACCTCATAAGTCTTAGCCCAGAGTAGTGAACCTCTCTAGCCAAAGGGCGTCTCTGGAAGCCTGCAAGTGAGCTAGACTTCCCTGACCCTGCCTTTCTACTTAAAGCATCTACCACACATTAGCTTTTCAGTGGATAAAGATAGTAATATCATAGTCCTTCAGTAGTTCCATCACCCTTCTGTCTCAAATTCAAATCTTTTGAGTAAAGACATATGTAAACTACGATGATCGTATAGACTACACACTTAACCCCATATAATATTGTCTCCATGCTTAATGCAAACACTAACTGCACCAACTCCAAATCATGGGTTCGGATAGTTGAGTTCATGCACCTTTATTGCCTCGAAGCATAAGCAATCACATTCTTCTCTGCATTAGCACTGCACCCAAACCAGAGTAGATGCATCACAATACACAATGAAATTCTTACCTTCACTGGCAACGAAGAAATCGGTTGCAGTAGTAGTCAAATAGGTCTGAGGTTTCTGGAAGCTTTCTTTCACATTCGTCGACCCACAACAAATGGAACATTCTACTTATGTCAAATTTTCAGTTGGGAAGCAGCAGAAGAAAATTTCTTGACAAATCGTTTGGTAGTAGCTAGAACAGCAACAAAGCTCCTACTTCTTTTAACATTAGTAGGTCTTACCCAACTCTCACTGCTTCAATCTTGCGAAGGATCCACCATCACTCCATCCTTAGAAACACGTGCCCCAAGAAGGACACTGTAATCTAGCCAAAACTCACACTTGGAGAACTTGGCATATAAAGCTTTTTCTCTCGTCAACATTCCAATACCATTCTCAAATGCTTCCTCATGGTCTTCCGTCTCTTGAGTATATCAGTATATCATCAAAAATACGATACAAAAAAAGATCCAATATGGCTTAAAAATCCCGTTTGATCGCTCGTTGAAAGCAGCAGGGGCATTCGTAAGCCCAAAAGACATACTAAAATTCATGTGCCCATACCTTGTTCGAAAGCAGTCTTTGGCACATCTGCTGCTCGTATTTAATTGATGATAGACACCAGATCTAAAATCGATCTTAGAGAAGATACAACGCACCTTGTAACTGATCGAAACAAGTCATCAATGCGAGGAAGAGGATACTTGTTCTTAACAGTCAATTATTCAGGTGTTGTAGTCTATGCACATCCGAAAAACTCCCATCCTTCATTCTTCACAATAAGACAGGAGCCACTCAAGGGGATGCACTTGGTTCTAATAAAGCCTTTAACTACAACTCCTGAGTTGGGCTTTAACTCTCTTAACTCAGCTGGAGGACATTCTATAAGGGGGTATAAAATGGGGGGCGAGTACCCGGCTCCAGATCAATGCAAAAATCAATATCCCTATCCGGTGCATACAGGGAGGTCTGCACGAACACATCAGAAACTCGCGGACCCGAAAAAAAGACTCAATCGAAGGTAACTTGGAAGTATGATCCTCGAGATGTGCAAGAAGGCTAAACAACCTTTACTAACCATCCTCTAGTGGCGAAGAAAAGAGGAAATACGGGACCGGGGTGGAAAATGTAGTCACCCTCCCACAATACTGGATCTTTTCCCAGGCTTCGTCAATGTCTCACGTTTTAGCATTACAATCCAAGATTGCAAAATTTGGGAGAAAGCCAAGTATGTACCCAGAATCACATCATAATTCATTATCTCTAGAATAATCAAATCTACATAGTGTTGATCCCCCACAAAAGTCACCAAAGCATGACTTATACACCCTCTCACTATCACGGGACTCACCCACAGGAGTAGAGACACGAATAGGATGTCACGAACAATATAGTATAAATCAAGACCAAGTAGCAAATGGGAAGATCCTAATGAAAATGTGGATCCAGGATCAACTAATACAAAAGCCATGCAATCACATACCAAAGATTCCTGTGATGAACATCATCAGATGTCTATGCTTCAGATTCGGGGAAAGGATAACAATGGGCCCCCTATCACTGTCTCCCATTGCCCCTACAATGTTTTGCTGCACTAGCATATCTGCCGCCACCCCGGCTGATTTTGTGACCACCATTACCTTGGCCACCACGTCCTACGGAATGGAGGCCTCGCCCATGGACCACCTCTACCTCTAATTATTGGGGGTCTGTGTAACTCTGTTTTGGGATAATACCTGCTAATATGTCCTGTTCTCCACTCTCATAACAATCTCTCGAGTCAAGCATAGGTCTGTGAGAATGACAATCTCTAGGATAGCCTCCAACTAAGAAAAAATAAAAGGCTGACGGCTGCGATCGACCCTACTACTAAGCCTGCAGGGCAGACTGAATAGGGCGTTTGGTATTTTGTAACCTCCCGAACTCTGCCCTTCTGGAGTAAGAACCACTAAATTCACCTCCCATACGGAACTTCTTAGATGTCGACGCCGTGGTGAAGTTGTCTGGTTTCACCCCCTCTACCTTTATTACAAAGTCAACCACTTCGTAAAGGATTTTCCTGCAGCTACTACCTGTAAGGTGGGGATCTACAAATCTGACCTCAATCCTTTCACAAAGTGGCGAATCCGCTCTTGTGGTTAAAAGAAAATCTGGGTGGCATACCTGGATAGTAAAATCTGGAAGTCATCACATCAAGAACATCTATCCTCAAATTTCTAAATCTAAGAGTATTAAGAAGCTGAATTAAGTATTAGGATGGTCCATGTCCGAACTTCAAGACATCAAGACGTGAAGGAGAGAATCCAGCACGAGCTAGGAACAATAGCTCACCCTAAAATCTGACGTGCTGAAGACTGGCTAGAGTTGAAGACGAGTCGAAGTCAATGGTGCACTTGCTGCACACCACAAAACAACAAGAAGGAAATAAAAGTAGGGGTCAGTACAAGGAACACGTACTGAGTAGGTATCATCGGCCAACTCAAAATAGAAAGCAATATATATCAAATAATATTATAAAATCAACTACTTGTGGGACGTGCTGCAATTACTGTCCTGAAATGTCAGCCAATTCGTGTTAACCTGGGTAGTAAGTTGACCAGTTTCATTCAGGAATTAATCATTTCTATAGGGAAGTAAGCCAGATTATATATTTACTTTCATTTACTCACAAAATATTAAAACTTACTCCCTTGTGAAAGCATATTTTAGCCTAGATTTTGTTCAATTGATCAAATAATGTAGGATTTATTCATTACATTTGGAATGAGATATTCACTTAGTACTACAATGATAGTTATGCGTATCTCATACTAGTGAATTACATGCTCAGGTTGGTTAACACACGGAAGAACTTCACATAGGTATCAAATCTTTGACCGGCCCTGGTGTGAAGCATTACACATTCAATAAAGGCAAGGTTTTGAAAATCTTGTGATCGGACCATAGTGGTGAGGGACATTCTAGTTAAGTTGTATGGGAATAGGTGGTGAAGCATAAACATTAAAGTTTTAGAAGGATTTTGTTGTCCATTTTTTCTCTGCTTTATGCCATTCAGTAATGTATGCGCTTTATATGTAATGATCTCATCTTAACTTTAAATGATATCGAAGTGGTGGTCTATGAAGGTGTGGTAAAGGAAAAACAATCTAGTGAAGCAGAAGCACGTCAGCTAAGAATGGTTTGCCATTTTAATCAATTTTCGTACTAAATTAGTTTATGTTCTGCTAGTCGGATGGTGTCAACTTGCATAGATGCTAATCGTCAAGCTAGTGACCATTAGTTTCTTTGTGTTGTCTCAAACCTGGCAATAGGAAGCAAAATAGGTGAGTGGGACAAAGTTGAGGTACTCTGTTGATTCTCTCATTTTAGTTAGTTATCTAATAGTTCTAATATGATTTTTGTTTTTTGTTCTCTCATTGGTTGGTGTCTACTTCTAAAATTATTAATTTATTATGCATACCTGTTATTCTAAATTTATAAAATAAAAGTAAACGTTCAATAGTGATTAATGACTTCTAGACGTTGGAATAGGGCTTATTGGATACAAAGAGGTTCCAAAACCAATAACCATTCAATACAAAAGTTACGAAGAGATTATTTGGTGAAAAGTTGAAGTTAGCTAGTTGAAGTCAGGCTATATTGGAAGTACATTATTTGTATATATGGAGTAAGAAAATTAATAACTCCTGAAATGATATGAAATAAATAACATGCCTGTGTAAATTTCTCCTCCCCACATATTCAATTACCAAATTCTTAAAAAACTCAAAATTATTACATCAAATGTGTCAATAAACTACTGAGATGTTCAACCCTAACTTTATTTAATTTTCCCACGTTTAAGAAGACTGAAAACATTTCTTTTGGCTTGCAGATCTATTTCATGACACGGTAGACAAAGTCATAGATAAACTAGTACATTTTTCAGTTGAACTGGTGTGTTGATCATATCAAATGAGAATTCTGAGTTTGTTGTCTTAGTATTTTTTGTTCCGTCAGATTGAGAAAATATAGTTCATTATGTTGCTTGTGTCTTGACTTATATCAAGGAAGTGGTAAGTGTTACACCTCCACCTATGCTCTAATGTCATTAAAAAAGTCATATTCCCGTGTGGTGTTATATTTTTTAACTTATTATAACATTTGTTTGTTTGAAGAGCTAACTATTTTATCTAAGTTAAAGTTCTGAGATATGCATATTCATAGCAATACACTACAAATGAATTATTCCTTCAACCATATAAAGAAGAAACTGATGTATTCTCTTTAGGCCTATGGAAAACTCACCTTAGAGTATCGAAAGAATTTCATAAGGCAAATTTGAGTGAGAGGTGTTAACAACATAAACAAGGTATTAAGTATTCTGTTTTTATTATGAAAGGAAACTTGGGTCATTGTAGACAATCTACCACTAAAAATATACCTTTTAGAATTGCTTTTCTATTTAAAATCTAGTCTTTTAGACCATATCACATTTTTACTTGTTTCACTAAGCACTAAATGCTTTTTTGACTTTGTTGCAAAAACACTCCAAGAAACTTTTAGTACTTACTAAAATATCGATAAGTGTAGAAAATTTCTACATAATATTATTTTATGTAAACTACTTTTTTAATAGGCGAGTTGGTCAAACCGATAACATGATTGTTTTTCTTCACGTATTACTTTTGACTTTACAAGGAACCTCGTATAAGGATTTGGTTATTATAAGTGTAGCTACATATGAAGAAATCAATCATGATGTATTACTTATCTGTAAAATATCCAACTTATTATTTTCATGATATAAAGTTATTTACAAAAAAATTTGCAATGAAACTGGATACCTACTTCTAATAAATTTGTATTGATTTAGCTTATAGTGAATCCTCTCCAAGTATGCACTTCCACAACTGTATGTTATGTATTTTTTGACTTATTGTCATCTTAGCATATATAACATTCTTTTTTCACTAATATAATTATATTATGAATATGTAGGAAAAAGCCGAATAAGTGAATTTCAATAGTAGCCCAAAAGTGAACTCCATTTGTTGTAGTGAACAATGAAGAGTTTTTGTTATGTTGCCATATATATGTTTCAATGTGCACATTAGGTTTTGTTGGATTATTGATTTGTAGCGATCTTTAAGGGATCAACTTTCTAAGTATTGATTGTATAATACATGTTTCTCAAAGGTTATTTGAAAATTTATATCTTCGATTTTTTATAGGTAATTTTGTGCTTTAGATCCCTTATATATTTAATATGAGAGAGTATTGAATGTATTATATAAAAAGTATTATTTTTTAAAATTTAAAATTGTTGTTTAGGAATTCACACAATATTGCCACACTTTAGAAGAGTTGTTGTTAGGGACGTCGAATGTGTGGCTTAATGTAGAAAATTACTCTTTATAATTTGTTCTTGATGAGATACAAAGGCAACTCTTTTTAAGTGTGACTAATAACAACTAAAAGGCCAAACTTTTAAGTGTGTATAATATAAAAAATGTGTGCTAATGAATCACTACAAGCGTCCCCTATGCCTCTTTGTCCACATTTTAAGTGTAGCATTTGTGGCAACATTTAAAAAGCATAGCCTAATGTCAAATGTTACACTGACTTAGGCCACCCCTAAAAAGTGTTGCCTAAAGTCAAAAAGTGTGTCCTTTTATCAAAGGCCATATTTTTGTTAGTTTAGGATGCACTTTACTAGAGTGGTCGTAGGACTAAGATGGTGGTAGTGCTAACTTGATCTCTCTCAATTAGCCCGATTGTGAAGAGTAGAAGTATTTCTGAAAACATCATGCTGGTCAGGAAATCATATCAGATTAAAAAGCATAATAAGGTAGTAATATCATATAAGTTGTACATATCAAAGTCCTATGACATTGCATCTTGGCCAATATTTGTCTGTTTCTAAGGAAGATGGGTTTAATGAGATCTTCATAGACATGGTGTGGAGAGGTATGGACAACACTGAACTATATAATTATTTTCAAAGACATTTGTTTGTTTCCAATCCACTAGGGGCCTCAAACAAGGTGACCCCCTTTCACCTGCCCTATTTATTTTAGGTGGAGTAGTTCTCAAGCTCATTAAATGGGTTACACACATCATCCAGATTATGATGGTTTTTTCAGGAAGTGAGAGGCCACCAGGTGAATCACTTGAGCTTTGTAGATGATATCATTCTGTTCACTTCAGCAATAACCAAAACTCTCCAACTCATCGTTATAACTTTAAGGATTATGAGGAAACATCAGTCCATATGATCAATGTTTTTAACAGTACAAAAGACAGAATTAAAAGGATCACAATTCAAAACAAAAACAACAATGGGTGCTCTCTTTTTGGGTAGACCTAGGATCTCTTATTTTTCTATCCTTGTAATAAAGTGATTTTGCACGATTATGGGCTGCAAATGAAGAAGTAAGCTATGTAGAATGAGTTGTACTAATTAAGCATGTCCTTCAAGCTCTCCCAATTCCCTTAATCTAGCATTACTCATCCCCCGCCGTACTTAAGCATATTCAAATGGTTATGGCAGATTCTTCTGGTGATAGGAAGAGTTATAAGAAGAAATATCATTAGGATTCATGGAAGAACTTAAGCTACGCTACATAGAGAAGGATGGGTTGAAATGTGGAATTTTAAAGATGTGTGTTTATAATTACAAATTTAACCACTTTTGATCTTTAGGACTAAATACACATTGATGGGGTGATTTCATAAAAGCCAAATACTGTCAAAGATCCAATCCCATCTGTTAAAAATGGATTATGGTGATTCCTTGAATTGGAAACATATGGTACATAACAGGAACAAATTGAGAAACACATTGAATGGGAAGATAAACTCTGGCACCATTCCTTTTGGTGAGATAATTGGTTAGGTGAAGGCCATTTTACTCAATTTTCTACTAACAGTCACAGGTTTGATAATCGAAAAGTGGCATATTTTTGGGTGGATGGGCAGTGGAATTACCAGGTGTTGATTCAACAGGCTCCTCCAAGCCAGCTGGCAAACATACTAGAAACAACAATTCTACAATAGCAACTCCCATACCATGCGTACTAGAATTCCAACTCCATTGGATTTTTTTAGTCGTTGATAAGCTTGGAAAGAAATCAGGGAAAAGTGACCAAAATTTAAATTCAATTCTTTTATTTTTTATAAGCATATACCTTTCAAATCTTCATTCTTAGTATGGAGGGCCTTAAATGGTAAACTGCCTACTAATGAAAAACTAACAAGTTTTTGATTTGATCCAACTCATATTTTTTATTGTAGCAAGATGACAGGTACTAATACAATCAACCACACTTTTAGCAACGGGTGATCTATAAACTGAAGTCTAGAGAAGCTTTGCAACTATGGTTGGTATTAAAATAGATCACAACTCCACTAGAAACAATAAATTATAGTTGTGGGCAATGAAACACAAAAAAGAAGCTCATAAACTCATCTTACAAGCCACTCCTCAATGGGAAATAGATGTGCTAGAAAAGATGGTGGCAAAGCATCAAATGGTAGAAGAGTAAGGGTGTGCAATATACAAGAGAATTATAAACTAATAACTTCTCTTTTTCATAGGTGAATTGACCTTGTTCATGGAATGGAATCATTAAGATAGATATAGTGTGAGCATGTTATAAAGGTACTAATGATAATATGGACAAGACCACCTAACCAATGGATCAAGATAACACAAATGGAAGTTCTTTAAATAACTCAGCCAGTATTGGGGCGGAGAGGAGGTATTAGAGAGCAAGCAGGCAAATTAAAACTAGCTTATACAACCCCCTTTAAAATGGTATAAACAATTAGAGAAAATAGGGTGTAGCTATATTTTGAATCTCTTTGCAATAGAATAGGTTATAGGAAGATCATTCTTGAAGTGGATTCAATGTTAAAAGTCAATAGGACCTCACCAAAAAAAACCCACAGTGTGAGTATCTTAAAAAAGATGGACAGCTAAAAACACTCATCTCCCTGACATAGAAATTTAAATGTTTTCAAATCTAGGGAAGCAAATTGGGTGGCTGACTCCTTGTCCAAGCATAGTAACAGCCTCACTAGTCCTAAAATATAAAATAACAGTCAAGAATTACCTAAAGAAACAAAATTTTATTACCGGTTAGACTTGCTGGAAATGCCTATCTTTCGAAGGAAGAAGACCAAGAAAATTAAAACGCCTCATTGAACATTCTGCAAGCTTTTCAACTGAGCTATAATTCAAAATTATAGCTCCTTTGAAGAGTTAGGATATATTTCTTTATTTTTGTTACTGTAACGAGCGAGACTATATTGGTTATGTTTCCTAAATTCAATGAATGGATAGGAGTCCTCTATTTTAGGTGCTTAGAATGTTGGAATAACCTTTAAGGGAGAGTTGATTTTATTTTTTGAAAGTTGACTTCGAACCATCATAGATGTGGAGGTTAGGTTTATATTACCCTCCTTGTATTTTTGTTTTCTGTTAAATGGTAAGGCCAAGGGTATCATGCACTACCAATGCAAGTTGTTTATCATCCACTACCAATCAAGGGGTAGTTAAATTAAATAAAAAACAAATTACAAAAACAAACATTAAATACTAAACCATAGATTTTAACCTCAAATGCTAAACCCTGAACCATAAAACCTAAAAAAACCAACACATCAATATTACCCTTATCACAAACCTAACCCTACTTCTCACTCTAAATCATAAATCCTAAAGCATAAATCCAAAAAAAAATCCAAAAGAAAACCCTAAGTCCAAAATGTGAAAACAAACATTAAACACAAACATAGATTGAAACCTCAAATCCTAAACCACAAACCCTAAAATCTTTAATAAACCCTAAATCTAACCCAACCATACCACAAAAACCAAGACCAAAATACAAAAATCAACCATCAAACACTAAACCATAGATTTTAAACTAAAATGCCAAGCTCAAAAACTAAAACAAAAAAAACCCTAAACCCTAAAATAAAAATATCAATATACTATATATGTACAAGAATAAGTAGTGTGTTGTTGGGGAGAGAGATGAGGGAGAGGTGGAATGTGTAGGGTTGAGGGGTAGATTTGTTTTGGAGGGGGGGGGGGGGGGGGGGGGGGAACTGGAGGGGGGCGGGGAGCGGGCGGTGGGAGGGGTGGAGGTGGAAGGCGGGGGGGGGTGGGGGGGATGGGGGGGTGAGGGGGCGGGGGGGGGGGATGGTGGGGGGGGGGAGGTGGGGAGGGGGGGGGGGGGGCAGGCGGGGGGGGGGGGGAGAGAAGGGGGGGGGGGGGGGAGAGACGGGGTGTGGCTGGCGGGAACGAGAGGGGGGGGCGGGGGGGGGGGAGGGGCGGGGGGCGGAGGGGGGGGGGGGGGGGAGGCGGGCGGCGGGGGGGGGGTGGGGGGGGGGCGGGGGAGGAAGGCAGTGGGGAGGGGGGGGGGTGGGTGGGGGGGGGGGAAGGTGGGCGGGGGGTAGGGGAGTGGGGGGGGGGTGGGGCGCGGGGAGGGAGGAGGTGGGGGGGTGGAGGGAGGGGGGGGGGGGGTAGTGGAGGGGGGGAGGGGGGGTGGGGGGGGGGGGGGTGGGGGGGAGGGGGGGGGTGGGTGAGGGGGGGGTGGTTGGTGGGGGTGGTGGGGTGGGTGTGTGGGTGTGGGGGTTCGTTGTTGTGTGTGCCGGGCGGGTTTTTTTTTTTTTGTTTTTTTGTTTTTTATATTGTTTTTTTTGTTTTCTTTTTTTTTTTTTTTTTTTATTTGTTTTTTTTTTTGGTTTTAGTTTTTGGAGCTTGCGATTTTAGGTTTAAAATCTATGGTTTAGTGTTTGATGGTTGGATTTTTGTATTTTGGTCTTGGAGTTTTGGGGTAATGGTTTAGGGTTAGATTTAGGGTTTATTAAAGATTTTAGGGTTTGTGGTTTAGGATTTGAGGTTTCAAATCTATGTTTAGTGTTTAATGTTTGGATTTTCACATTTTGGACTTAGGGTTTTCTTTTGGATTTTTTTTTGGATTTATGCTTTAGGATTTATGATTTAGAGTGAGAAGTAGGGTTAGGTTTGTGATAAGGGTAATATTGATGTGTTGGTTTTTTTAGGTTTTATGGTTCAGGGTTTAGCATTTGAGGTTAAAATCTATGGTTTAGTATTTAATGTTTGTTTTGGATTGTTTTTATTTAATTAACTACCCTGAGTTGGTAGTGGATGATTAAAAACAACTTGCATTGTAGGTGCATGATACCCTTGGCCTTAACCATTTAACAGAAAACAAAAATACAAGGAGGGTAAATAAACCTAACATCCACATCGATGATGGTTCGAAGCAACTTTCAAAAAATAAAAGCAACTAGTCCCTTTAAAGGTTATTTCCAACATTCTACAGCACCTAAAATGAGGACTCCTATCCATTCATTGGAATTTAGGAAAACAAACCCAATATGCGTCTCGCTCGTTACAGTAACAAAAATAAAGAAAATATCCTAACTCTTCAAAGGAGACTATAATTTGAATTATAGCTCAGTTGAAAAGCTTGCAGAATGTCTCAATGAGGCGTTTAATTTTTCTGGTCTTTCCTTCGAAAGGAGGCATTCCAGCAAGTCTAACCGGTAATCAAAGTTGTTTTCTTTAGGTAATTCTTGACTGTTATTTTATATTTTAGGACTAGTGAGGCTGTTACTATGCTTGGACAAGGAGTCAGCCACCCAATTTGCTTCCCTGAAGATTTGAAAACATTTAAATTTCTATGTCAGGGAGATGAGTGTTTTTAAGCTGTCCATCTTTTTTAAGATACTCCACTGTGGGGTTTATTTTTGGAGGATCCTATTGACTTTTAACATTGAATCCACTTCAAGAATGATCTTCCTATAACCTAATTCTATTGCAAAGAGATTCAAAATATAGCTACACCTATTTTCTCTTAATTGTTTATACCATTTTAAAGGGTGGTTGTATAAGCTAGTTTTAATTTGCCTGCTTGCTCTCTATATACCTCCTGCCCCAATACTGGCTGAGTTATTTAAAGAACTTCCATTTGTGTTAATCTTGATCCATTGGTTAGGTGGTCTTGTCCATATTATCATTAGTACCTTTATAACATGCTCACACTATTATGCTATCTTAATGATTCCATTCCATGAACAAGGTCAATTCACCTATGGAAAAAGAGAAGTTATTAGTTTATAATTCTCATTGTATATTGCACACCTTACTCTTCTACCATTTGATGCTTTGCCACCATCTTTTCTAGCACATCTATTTTCCCATTGAGGAGTGGCTTGTAAGATGAGTTTATGAGCTTCATTTTTGTGTTTCATTGCCCACAACTATAATATTAGTTGTTTCAGTGAGTTGTGATCTATTTTAATACCAACCATAGTTGCAAAGCTTCTCTAGACTTCAGTTTATAGATCACCGTTGCTAAAAGTGTGGTTGATTGTATTAGTACCTGTCATCTTGCTACAATAAAAAATATGAGTTGGATCAAATCAAAAACTTGTTAGTTTTTCATTAGTAGGCAGTTTACCATTTAAGGCCCTCCATACTAAGAATGAAGATTTGAAAGGTATATGCTTATAAAAAATAAAAGAATTGAATTTAAATTTTGGTCACTTTTCCCTGATTTCTTTCCAAGCTTATCAACGACTAAAAAAATCCAAGGAGTGTGGGGGGAATTTAGACGCACATGGTATGGGAGTTGATATGTAGAATGTTGTTTTCTGTTATGTTTGCCAGACCCAACGGGCTGGAGGAGCCTGTTGAATCAACACCTGGTAATTCCACTGCCCATCCACCCAAAAATATGCCACTTTTCGATTATCAAACCTGTGACTGTTAGTAGAAAATTGAGTAAAATGGCCTTCACCTAACCAATTATCTCACCAAAAGGAATAGGTGCCAGAGTTTATCTTCCATTCAATGTGTTTCTCAATATTGTTCCTGTTATGTACCATATGTTTCCAATTCAAGGAATCACCATAATCTCATTTTTAACAGATGGGATTGGATCTTTGACAGTATTTGGCTTTTATGAAATCACCCCATAATGTGTATTTAGTCCTAAAGATCAAAAAGTGGTTAAATTGTAATTATAAACACACATCTTTAAAATTCCACATTTCAACCCATCCTTCATATGTAGCGTAGCTTAAGTTCTTCCATGAATCCTAATGATATTTCTTCTTATAACTCTTCCATCACCAGAAGAAGTCTGCCATAACCATTTGAATATGCTTAAGTACGGCGGAGGGATGAGTAATAGCTGAGATTAAGGGAATTGGGAGAGCTTGAAGGACATGCTTAATTAGTACAACTCATTCTACATAGCTTAGCTTCTTCATTTGCAGCCCTATAATCGTGCAAAATCACTTTATTAACAAGGATAGAAAAATAAGAGATCCTAGGTCTACCCACAAAAAGAGAGCACCCATTGTTGTTTTTGTTTGAAAATTGTGATCCTTTTAATTCTGTCTTTTGTACTGTTAAAAACATTGATCATATGGACTGATGTTTCCTCATAATCCTTAAGAGTTTATACGATGAGTTGGAGAGTTTTGGTTATTGCTGAAGTGAACAGAATGATATCATCTACAAAGCTCAAGTGATTCACCTGGTGGCCTCTCACTTCCATGAAAAAACCATCATAATCTGGATGATTGTGTAACCCATTTAATGATCTAGAGAATCTCTCCACCTAAAATAAATAGGGCAGGTGAAAGGGGGTCACCTTGTTTGAGGCCCCTAGTGGATTGGAAAACAACAAATGTCTTTGTAAAAATAATTATATAGTATCAGTTGTTGTCCATACCTCTCCACACCATGTCTATGAAGATCTCATTAAAACCCATCTTCCTTAGAAACAGACAAATATTGGCCCAAGATGCAATGTCATAGGACTTTGATATGTACAACTTTATAATGATATTACTACCTATATTATGCTTTTTAATCTGATGGATGATTTCCTGAGCCAGCATGATGTTTTCAGAAATACTTCTACTCTTCACAAATCGAGGCTAATTGAGAGAGATCAAGTTAGCACTACACCATCTTAGTCCTACGACCACTCTAGTAAAGTGCATCCTAAACTAACAAAAAGTATGGCCTTTGATAAAAGGACACACTTTTTGACTTTAGGCAACACTTTTTAGGGGGTGGCCTAAGTCAGTGTAACATTTGACATTAGGCTATGCTTTTTAAATGTTGCCACAAATGCTACACTTAAAAAGTGTGGACAAAGAGGCATAAGGGGACGCTTTGTAGTGATTCATTAGCAACACATTTTTTATATTATACGACACTTAAAAGGTTGGCCTTTTAGTTGTTATTAGTCACACTTAAAAAGAGTTGCCTTTGATATCTCATCAAGAACAAAATTTATAAAGAGTAAATTTTCTTATCATTAAGCCACACATTCGACGTCCCTACAACAACTCTTCTAAAGTGTGGCAATATTGTGTTGAATTTCCTAACAACAATTTTAAATTTTAAAAAATAATACTTTTTATTAATACATTCAATACTCTCATAATTAAATATATAAGGGATCTAAAGCACAAAATTACCTAATAAATAAATCGAAGATATAAATTTTCAAATAAACTTTGAGAAACATGTATTATACAATCAATACTTAGAAAGTGATCCCTTAAAGATCGCTACAATCAATAAATTCAACAAAACCTAATGTGCACATTGAAACATATATATGGCAACATAACAAAAACTCTTCATTGTTCACTACAACAAATGGAGTTCACTTTTGGCTACTATTGAAATTCACTTATCGGCATTTTCCTACATATTCATAATATAATTATATATTAGTGAAAAAAGTAATGTTATTAATATGCTAAGATTGACAATAAGTCAAAAAAATACATAACAATAAAGTTGTGGAAGTGCATAATTGGAGAGGATTCACTATAAGCTAAATTCAATACAAATTTATATAGAGTAGGTATCCAGTTTCATTGCAAATTTTTTGTAAATAACTTTTATATCATGAAATAATAAGTTGGATATTTTACAGATAAGTAATACATCATGATTGTATTTCTTCATATGTAGGCTACACTTTATAATAACCAAATCCTTATACGAGGTTCCTTGTAAAGTCAAAAGGAAATATACGTGAAGAAGAAACATCATGTTATCGGTTGAACCAACTCGCCTATATAAAAAAGTAGTTTACATAATAAATATTATGTAGAATTTTCTACACTTATCGAATTTTAGTAAGTACTAAAAGTTTCTTGGAGTGTTTTGCAACAAAGTCAAAAAAGCATTTAGTGCTTAGTGAAATCAAGTAAGAAAATGTGATATGGTCTAAAAGACTAGATTTTAATAGAAAAGCAATTCTAAAAGGTATATTTTTAGTGGTAGATTGTCTACAATAGACCCAAGTTCCTTTCATAATAAAAACAGAATACTTAATACCTTGTTTATGTTGTTAGACACCTCTCACTCAAATGTGCCTTATGAAATTCTTTCGATACTCTAAGGTGAGTTTTCCATAGGCCTAAAGAGAATACATCAGTTTCTTCCTTTATATGGTTGAAGGAAATAATTCATTTGTATGTGTATTGCGTATGAATATGCATAATCTCAGAACTTTAACTTAGATAAAAATAAGTTAGGCTCTTCAAACAAACAAATGTTAATAAGTTAAAAAAAATATAACACCACGATGAATATGACTTATTTTTAATGACATTAGAGCATAAGGTGGAGGTGTAACACTTACCACTTCCTTGATATAAGTCAAGACACAAGCAACATAATGAACTATTATTTTCTCAATCTGATCGGAACAAAAAAAATACTAAGACAACAAACTACAGAATTCATCATTTGATATGATCAACAACTAACAGTTCAACTGAAAAATGTACTAGTTTATCTATGACTTTGTCTACCGTGTCATGGAAATAGATCTGCAGCCAAAAGAAATGTTATCAGTCTTCTTAAACGTGGGAAAATTAAATAAAAGTTATTAGGTTGAACATCTCAGGTAGTTTATTGACACATTTGATGTAATAATTTTGAGTTTTTAAGAATTTGGTAATTGAATATGTGGGGAGGAGAAATTTACAGCATGTTATTTATTTCAATATCATTTCAGGAGTTATTAATTTTCTTTACTCCATATATACAAATATGTAGTTCCAATCTAGCCTGACTTCAACTAGCTAACTTCAACTTTTCACCAAATAATCTCTTCGTAACTTTTGTATTGAATGGTTATTGGGTTTTGGAACCTCTTATGTATCCAATAAGCCTATTCCAACGTCTAGAAGTCATTAATCACTATTGAACGTTTTACTTTTATTTATAAAAATTTAGAATAACAGGTATGCATAATAATAATTATAATTTAGAAGTAGACACCAACCAATGAGAGAACAAAAAACAAAAAATACGATAGAAACGATTAGATTAACTTACAATGAGAAGAAAGCACAGACCACGACCTCAATTTGTCCAACTCAATCTTTTGCTTCCTATTGCCAGGTTTGAGACAACAAAAGAACTAATGGTCACTGCATGACGATTAGCATCTATGCAAGTTGACAACATCCGACTAGCAGAACCATAAAACTAATTTAGTACGAAATTGATTAAAGAAATGGCAAACCATTCTTTAGCTGACGTGCTTCTGCTTCACTAGATTGTTTTTCCTTTACCACACCTTCATAGACCACCACTTCGATATCATTTAAAGTTAAGATGAGATCATTAACATATAAAAGCGCATACATTAATGAATGGCATAAAGCAGAGAAAAAATGGACAACAGAAAATCTTCTAAAACTTTAATGTTTATGCTTCACACCTATGTCCCATACAACTTAACTAGAATGTCCCATCACCACTATGTCCGATCACAAGATTTTCAAAACCTTGCCTTTAGTTGAATGTGTATGCTTCACACCAGGGCCGGTCAAAGAGTTGATACCTATGTGAAGTTCTTCCGTGTGTTAACCAACCTGAGCATGTAATTCACTAGTATGAGATAGCGATAACTATCATTGTAGTACTAAGTGAATATATCTCATTCCAAATGTAATGAATAAATCCTACATTATTTGATCAATTGAACAAAATCTAGGCTAAAATATGCTTTCACAAGGGAGTAAGTTTTAATATTTTGTGAGTAAATGAAAGTAAATATATAATCTTGGCTTACTTCCTATAGAAATGATTAATTCCTGAATGAAACTGGTCAACTTACTACCCAGGGTAAACACGAATTGTGCTGAAACTTTCAGGGACAGTAATTGCAGCACGTCCCACAAGTAGTTGATTTTATAATATTATTTGATATATATTGCTTTCTATTTTGAGTTGGCCGATGATACCTACTCAGTACGTGTTCCTGTAAGCCCTACTTTTATTTACTTCTTGATTGTTTTGTGGTGTGCAGCAAGTGCCACCATTGACTTCGACTCGTCTTCCCAAAATCAGCCAGTTTCAGCACGTCAGATTTTAGTGGTGAGCTATTGTCCAGCTGTGCTGGATTTCTCTCCTCACGTCTTGATGTCTTGAAGTTTCGGACATGGACCATCCTAATCTTAATTCAGTTCTTAATTACTCTTAGCATTTAGAAATTGAGGTAGATGTTCTTGATGTGATGTTCAGATTTTACTATCCAGGTATGCCACCCCAGATTTTTTTTTTTAACCACAAGAGCGGATCGCCACCTTTGTGAAAGGATTGAGGTCAGATTTGGGACCGAGAAAAAAAGCCGTATAAGGGTGTTTTCCTGTCCGGATTAAACGTGTTTCTCCTCTCCCCTTACCTAAGACATTCCACTGTTCCTTTCTCCTTCAAGTAGCTGCCGGGGAAAATCCGTTACGAAGTGGTTGACTTTGTAAAAAGGTAGAGGGGGCGTGTGGATGAAACCAGAAACTTCACCACGGCGTCGACATCTAAGAAGTTCGTATGGGAGGTGAATTCGTGGTTTTACTCCAGAGGGCAGAGTTCGGGGTTACCAAAAACCGCCTATTTCAGAGTCTGCCCTGAAGGCTTTAGTAGGGGTAGATCGCAGCCCAGTCAGGCCTTTTTCGTAGTTTGAGGCTATTACCTAGACTTTGTCATTCTCACAGAGACATATGTTGACTCGAGAGATTGTTAGGGTGTGGAGAAACAGAGACATATGAGAGGGGTCTGGTATTATCCAAAACAGAGTACAGACCCCCAAAATTAGAGGTAGAGGTGGTCATGGGCGAAGGGCCTCCATTAAGGAGGGACGTGGTGGCAAAGGGTTATGGTGGTCACAAATAAGGACGGGGTGGTGCTGGGTGTTGGGTGGAGGGCAAGGATTGAAATAGTGCAGCAAAAACATTTGTAGGGGGGCAAGGGAAGACAGTGATAGGGCCCATTGTTATTCCTCCCCGGGAGATCTGAAGCAGAGACATCTGATGATGTTTCTCACAGGTAATCTTTTGGTATGTGATTGCATGGCTTTGTTATTATTTGATCTGGATCCCACATTTTCATATGGATCTTCCCCATTGCTAATGTTCTGATCTTATATATGATTTTCTTTACAGCTATTCGTTGTCTCTACTCCTTGTGGGTGAGTCCGTGATAGTGAGAGGGTGTTGTATAGGTCAGTCTCTGTGATATTTGGGGAGCAATACTCATGTAGATTTGATATTCTAGAGATAATTGAGTATGATGTGATTTGGGTATGAATTGGCTTCTCTCCAAAAATTTTTGCAATCATGGATTGTAATGCTAAAACTGTGAACATTGGCGAACGCTGGAAAAGATTCCAGTAGTGTGCGGAGGGTGAATACATTTCCACCCAGTCCGTCATTTATCGCTTTTTTCGCATAAGGAGGTAGTAAAGGTTGTTTATCCTTCTTGCCACATCTTCAGGATCATATTCCAAAAGTACCTTCGATTGAGTCTGTTTCGATTAGTCCGCGAGTTCTGGAACTGTGTTTTTAGTGCAGACCTTCATGGTATGCGCCGGATAGGGATATTGATTTTTGAGTTGATCTGGAGCCGGGTACCGCCCCCATTGTATAACCCCCTTATAGAATGTCTCCAGTGAGTTAAGGGAGTTAAGGCCCAAATTCAGGAGTTGTTAGAAAGGCTTTATAAACAAGTGCATCCCCTTGGAGGTGCTCCTGTCTTATTTGTGAAGAATAAGGAGGGGAGAGTTCGGATTGGCAATAGACTACAGACAACTGAAAAGTGACTGTTCTAAGAAACAAGTATTCCTCCTTCCTCGCATTGATGATTGGTTCGATCCAGTGACAAGGTGCTGTATAGTCTCTAGATCGATTTTAGATTGGTTATCATCAATTGGAAAATGACGAGCAGCAGGATGTGCCAAAGATGCTTTTCGAACAAGCTCACAAGGTATGGGCACTATGGAATTCTTAGTAATGCTTTTCTTTTGGGCTTACGAAGCCCCGCTGCTTTAACGAGCCAGATAAAAGGATTTTGATTTTAAAGCCATATCTGGATCTTTTTGTTATGTATTTCTGCATGATATACTGGTATACTCAAAGACCAGTGAAAGAACATGGAGGAACCATTGAGACTGGTATTGGACGTGTTGACAGAGAAAAAAGCTTTATGCCAAATTCGCCCAAGTGTGAGTTTTGCGAGGATTAAGTGTCCTTCTTGGGGGAACGAGTTTCTTAAGGATGGAGTGATGGGGATCTTCCAAGATTGTGAAGCAGTGAAGAGAGTTGGGTAAGACTACTTAATGTTACAGAAGGTAGGAGCTTTGGTGGACTTATCTAGCTTACTACCAACGATTTGTCACGAAATTTCTTCTGATGCTACCAACTGAACAATTGACAAGTAGAATGTCCATTGTTTGGTCGACGACGAATTGACGAAAGAAAGCATTCCAGAACCTCAAGACTAGTTGAATACTGCCGAGTTCTTACCTTGCCATGGAAGGTAAGAATTTAATTGTGTATTGTGATGCATATTACTCTGTTTGGGTGCCGTTGCTAATGCAGGAGAGCATGTAATTGCTTATGCTTCGAGGACTAAGGTGCATGAAACGCATATCCCCATGATTTGGAGTTGGCTGCAGTAGTGTTTGCATTAAAGCAATGGAGACATTAATCTATATGGGGTTAAGTTGTGAATGGAAGTCTATACAGATCATCGTAGTTTACAGTATGTCTTTACTCAGAAAGATTTGAATTTAGGACAGAAGAGGTGGATGGAACTACTGGAAGGACTATGAATTACTATCTTTTATCACCCAGGAAAAGCTGAATGTTGTGGTAGTTGCTTTAAGTAGAAAGGCAGGATCATGGGAAGTCTAGCCTCACTTGCAGTCGAGGTTTCCGGACGCCCCTTGGCTAGGAGGTTCAGAACTCTGGTAATGACTTTATGAGGTGGATAGTGATTGGAGAAGGGAGGATTTTTGTCCTTTGTGTAGGCAAGATCTTCTTTTCTTGACAAGATTTAAGGGAGGAAAATAGTTATGAGAGAAGCTGAGCCGAATTAGAGAAGGTATTACGAGGAGAGGCCTAAGAACGAGGGACAAAATGATGAGGAAACGGAATCATTGTGAGAATTAGGCAAGGATTGTGTGTTGCCCCGGGTTGATAATTTGATTCAACTATTCTTACGAGGCTCATAGTTCAAGGTATTATATACATCCTGGTGCAACCAAGATGTATCGTGACCTAAAGCAACATTTGGTGGAGTAGGATGAATAGGATGAAGAGTGACATCGTTGATTTGTTGCCCAATGCCCGAATTGTCAGCAGTAATGTATGAGAACCAGAGGCACGGAGAGGAACATTCAAAAATGCCCATCCTGAATAGAAAGGAGGAAAGCATTTTAATGGATTTTGTGGTGGTCTTCAACGACACATTGGGATAAATTTGATTCCATTTGGTGGGTGATTGTTACAGAATTAACTAAGTCTTCTCACTTCATTCGTCAAGGTGAACTTAAATGTAGAGAAGTTAGCCAAATCTTATATCTCGAAATGTTCGCTTTGATGGAGTCCCACTTTCCATAATATAGATATGGGTAAGCAATTTACTTCTATGTTTTGGAGAAAAACATTGCATGGCTGAATTAGGGTACTAGGTTGGATCTTAGTACCGCATTTCACCCTCAGACCGATGGTCAGTCTGAGCGAAAACTATTCAGTGTGGAGGATATGCTCCGTGCATGTGCGAAGATTTTGGTGGTCATTGGGATACTTCTTGCCCTTAGATAGTTTTCATACAATTATAGGCTATCACTCAAGTATTACACTATGGCCCCATTTGAGGCACTGCTATGGGAGGATATGTAGGTCTCCCATGAGGTGGTTTGATGCATTTGAGGTAAGACCATGGTGGGGGGGGTTACCGATCTTTTGAGGACTCGTGAGATAAAGGAAATTCATTAGGAGGAAGCTTTTAGCAGATCAGAAACAGGGCGAAGAAGGAAAGAAAGAAAAATATGCCCAGATCGAAAGGTCGGACTTGGATTTTGAGGGTGAGCAAGTATTGATGAGGTTTCGCCATCAAAGGGGTGATTGCGGTTTTTTTTTTGGTAAGCGAGGTAAGCTTAGCCCAAGGTATATTTGTCCATTTGAAGTTCTGAAGCGCGTGGGGGAGGTGGCTTATGAATTGGCATTGCCTCCAGGACTCTCAGGAGTTCACCCGGTATTTCATCTGTGATCGTTCGGGGAATAACGATGGGTAAATTGGTATCTATTGTAACAACCTGTTTAGCCGGTTCGAGCAGTAAAATTATTTTGAAAATAACTGAGTGGGTCGACGGATTAGGCGACGTACTATCATGTTCACGACGGACCGTCGAGAACCTCCATTCCAAAACACTTCAATTCTAAAAATATGGGTACTAGAAGCGACTCGCTGAACTCCGCGAAGGAGCTGTAGCACCGACCGTCGTAGATATGATGGACCGTCATAAAACCCTTTACAGAATTTAACTCTCTGAAACTTTGTGACGGACTTGCTGGACGGACCGTCATAGACACTACGGGTCGTTACGGTGATGTAAAACTCGCACGGGGTCGGATTTATGCAACAGTTTTTCCGGGGTGTTTTGGACCAGTCATGACAAACCTTTCTGAAATGAGTGGGGTGGTAGTTTAATAAGTTATTTACTGGGGGGTTAAAAGAAGTACACTTGAAATAAATAGTAGGCTACTTGTATCTTATTTATAATTGATGATATGAAATTAGGGTATTATTAAAAGAGAAAAAGAAGTTGGAGGGAAAAAATAACCAAGAACAGAAAGAGAGGAGAAGAAGAACGAGGGAGAAAAGGGAGAAAAGACAAAGAGGAAAGCAAAGGCCATTGAGAAGTAACTTGCTGATCGGATTCTTCGTGGAGGTAGGTTATGTGGTTTATGCTTTCCATAGTAAACTCTTAATAGCGATTTTGATATGATTGGGGTCGTATTGTTAAAGTATCTATATGCTTGTTGTGGGTTTGTATGTTGTTAATGTGTAAGTGTGGATGATTAGATGTTGCTACTGTTGAAATTTAATCTTGAATCTCAATGTTTAGGATGACGCCTCGGCGATGAAGACTGCTGAAATAAAAATAATGATATTAGTGGATGGGTGTCCGTTTCAAACACGTAGTATTAGGGTCATCGTGGTGTCACGTTTGACAGGTAGTATTAGGGGACGGTGTCACTTCAGACACGTTGCATTTAGGGGATCGGAGTGTCACGTTCCGACACGGCGGTAATATTGGAGGGAATGAATATTTGACTTAGGTCTAATGAACTCAAAATCAAGAAAACTAGGTTCCCCAAAGAGTATGGTGTGGAGGTTGAGTCCTTATAGGTGCGCTTGATGTTGTTGCCCATTGGTTCATGTGTACTGTTGTTACTGACCGTTGAGTATTCTATTGATTTTATAATATTGATTTTTATATGTATTGCTTTCTATTTTGAGTTGGCCGATGATACCTACTCAGTACGTGTTCCTTGTACTGACCCCTACTTTTATTTCCTTCTTGTTGTTTTGTGGAGTGCAGCAAGTGAACCATTGACTTCAACTCGTCCTCAACTCTAGCCAGTCTTCAGCGCGTCAGATTTCAGGGTTAGCTATTGTTCCTAGCTCTTGCTGGATTCTCTCCTTCACGTCTTGATGTCTTGAAGTTCGGACATGGACCATCCTTTTACTTAATTCAGCTTCTTAATACTCTTAGATTTAGAAATTTGAGGTTAGATGTTCTTGATGTGATGACTTCCAGATTTTGGAAACGATAAGTGTTGAGTTTTAGAAGTTATTTAATTGATTTTCGTTAATGAGTTTGAGTCTTCCGCATTTTATTTACCATTCAAAATTTATATACAGATAAACGTTGGGGTTTAGATTGTTGGTTCGCCCACCTAGTAAGATAAGTGTGGGTGCCTCTCGCGGCCCGTTTTGGGTCATGACAAAAACACTACTCTCACGATCATTTGAGTGGGTGTCTTCAAAAAAATTTTATGTGTTATAAAAGAATTCCAAATAAAAATAAAAGTAGGAGGTAGATTTAAAAATATGTTGGATGGAATCTAATATTAAGGTAAAAACTCTAGGTGCACACTTTAAGTGTGTTGTTCTTAGAATTATAAAAATGGCACACTTTAAAAGTGTGGTCATATGTGTAAATATGTGTTGCTAGTAAAATCATGATGTAACAACACTTATAATGTGTAGCTTTTACCATCAAAGAATATGTTATATAAGAGTTGTAAATATTACATAATCCTTATGTAACAATTCTAAAACGACTATGCTAAGTAAGACTATATGCACCCAGAATGCATAGGTTAGATGGGTTCACACGGATTGATGCGCATGGAACTAGACCTTTGAACATATGCATCAGCCAAGCCAACAAACTTGGTGAGTTATTTGAGCTAGGAAGGGTTGGTTCCAACCATGTTGGGTACCCTAATACTGAATTCACTCGGATGAGTCTTAACAAGACTTAGAGGGTTAGTGCTATGTTATAAGGCTTCTAAGGGTAAAAAGGTAATTTCAGGGCTAGGGGTAGTATGGTAATTACCATAGGATGAAATTTATTTAATTAAAATGTTTATTAATAAAAAAGGTTCAAAGCTTAGTAGTCAACATGAGTTTGACCGGATCTCCACACTTGATTTGAAGCCAAGTTGGAGGCACAAATGGGGGCGATTTAAATAACTTAAATTAGACAAAAATCAGGAGTGGCATTATAGTAAATTAATATGAAGATTATAATATGTTTTTATAATATACATTATCCTGAATAAGTCAACAACAAACTCCCCAAGCATGAGGCGCACGACTTCCACTAGGAGTGTACTTCATGTACACTCTTAATTCTTTATATAATGCTAAAAACATTTTTCAGATTTACATTACAATTCAAAAAAAGAAAACAAAAGTAGACTAAGGTGTTCTTGGCTTCGTCAGTCAATGACAAAAAAAAATTGTTTGCCTGAGTTTTTTGGGAAATCGTGTAGAGGAACTTCATTTTTGAGCAAGAACCAAGGCTCGGAAGAAAGGTTTTATGCATGGGTTAGGACGTGTTAGAGGCTGGTTGGAAACATTTAATAGGAATGGTTTTTCTTCTCTCTTGGTCCCTTTCCCAAGAGTCCCCCAAGGCTCAGTTCAATCCCAATCTAAATAGTAAGGTTTTACCCGTTGGATGCCCCAATCATTAGATCCTATGAACGATTATTCATGCATGGGTATGACTTCTAATGGATGATTTTAGAAATTATTGTGATTGTGCTCAATGTGAAATCTAGTATATATTATGATGTTGTTATGTACGTCCTAATGGTAACGATTACATGTTCATAAGTATGTTGTTTATCCCGTAATTATGTTGTTACAGACTACATAAAGAAAATGTGAAGTTTGGTTACGTAATGTTGTGTGTTTAACACGGAAGAAGATATCATGATGTTCATGAATAAAAAAATAAAGTTATGTTCCCTAAATAACATGTTAGGCTTTTGATTTTTTGGAGTCTAAGACTGTCGTCCATGGTCTCGTTACACAAAGGAACTATGATGTTAATTCCATAAGGACTAAATATTAATCTAAGTCCCTAATGAATCTGAATGATTCACTATAGAAACAAAGGAAATAGTTGCACAACAAAGGTTAATACATACGAAATCAGGAGATAATGTGATTACGAAGCTGGGTTAAAGTGTCATGCCTTAGAACTTAAAAGGTTCTACGGGTAGATTGACATTATTTTATAACGAAATATTTGATAAAATTTCATTTAAAACTCTAAGTTAAGCGTCTAGTCTAAGTTCAAGAAATGAACTAATACCCTATACTAATTGATCAAGTCTTTTTTAACAACTTGTAAAAAAATGCTGCCATTGAGGGTAGAACCCGAGACCTCTAGGTCCTAACACTAACAGAATAGGCCTTGAATTAAAAGAAAAACAAATAGTGTGAGAGAGGGGAATGAAAACCGGCTCCAAGGACAAATTTGTGAGATACATAAGCCTCACATATAATAAAAATTTATAAGCTGCCCAAGGTATTCGAACATGGGTCCTCTTGATCGAAATTGTGAGGCACATAAGTCTTATAAATAATAAAACAAAACACAGCAACTAGGGACCGAACTCAGGCCCTCTTGGCCAAATGTATAAGATGCATATGTCATGCACAATATACACTAAAATGATCATGATACACTTACTAGATATGAGTAACCTTAAACATTTACTACCATGAGTGTAAAATACACTAAAGGCCATGAGCATAGCATATGATGTAAGTTAAGGGAAAGATGAATAAATGAACTTTTACGTAATGAGGTGAGGATTTATGTTAAACTATGATCCTAATGAAAATAGTAACAACAATATAAGAGGCTAATATGAATGACACAAGTCGAAACGAAGCCTAAGTAAAGGTTATTCAAAGTGCTCAACTAAGAGAGTGTTGAATATTAAGAGACAAGTCTCAATCACAATCTATATGTAAGCATAAGGATAATTCACACTTAATACGTAAACAAGATATGAAAAATAATCTAATGATCTATGACTATGTCATACTAAGAAGAAAGCTTCAATGACATATCAGTTGAATGTATATAGAAACTTTAAACTAAGCACTGATAGGCTAGATATAAGTCGTGAAACCTTGTATCAGGAAGGGCGGAGGTTCAAATAAATCTCATGAGTTTAGACTGCCCACCAAGGTAGGTATGGGTCTCTTTAAATCTCCAAGTCTTTGAACTATGCTGCCAACATAGGGAACTAGCTCGGTTCGAACCCCTAAAGCTAGCATGTTTTTGGTTTAACTTTGGCCAGTGATTTAACCTATTTTTTGTGTGGGGGAGACAGAGGATTTCATGATGCTCTCATGATCTATTTTGGTTAAAGTTGAATCTCCTCAATGTATTAAAGATAATGTAATGAACGATACCGAAGGTGTTTGTGCAAGATAATCAAGAGGTGAAATCTGATTAAAGTAATGTCATTAGGTCATTGTTGGTCATTGCACTTCGTTATCCCGATGAGAGTCTTAAACTTCATCCTAGGTATAGCTGGTGTTTACATAATCCTATGAATGAATGAAATGAATAATGTGAAGTACAAATGAACGAATTAAGCAGACTCTGTGTTTGCTAAAGGAGACCCTCGGGTTGAGATCCTATTTTTTGGGCCCTCACTTGAGATTTCATAGTGCTACGTCCTCCAAGGTCTCATGGATATGAAATGTATACTATATGAAAAATGAAATGTATATTTTGTGAACCTATGTATGTATGATGTGTGACATATTCATAGTATGACCTTCCTGTTACAAAATAGTCAAAGTCAAGCGACTGACCTACTAAGAAGGCATGTTGATTATGACGAGCCATTATTTTTCATGCATTAATGTTATGTGTTGTTTCATGTACCAATACTTATTACAAGTGAATACTACTTCCTTACAATATTACTATTTTACAAGCAGGCTCAGGTGGACGTTGAGGGTATCATTGTAGCTTTTTGGACTCAGAGATTTCATCCAGACTTGCTAGATTCTCATGCATTCGAGAATGTCTGCCTTTATATTTCTTGCATAGTAGTAGGTTTGAACTAGTGGGGTATGTTCCACTAGTTTTTCTTTCTTATTTTCTTTAGACGCTTGTAATGATAGTTTCCAAGTTGCATGATCTTATAGTTATATGATTGATGTATGAGAAATGAACTTCCTTACAAATATTCGTTTATACGATGTCCAAATATATACTTCAACTATAAAAAAAAGGGTTTAAATTTTTCCGCTAAAATTAACCGTATGAATGTGATAAATGCAAGAAGAGGCTTGTGTACAACCTCAGAGAGGTCAATGATGCGTATTGCGATTCAGATTCCAGAATCCTGGTCATGACACCCAAAGTTAAAAATTTAGGTTACACTTCAAAAGCATACCCAAAGATATTTTAGGGAACACTTTACAAGCGTTGCAATGATTTAGTGTGGCTGTAGGCCTAAAATGTTGTAGTGTAGGAAGAATAGGACTCAATCTTGTACTCAATAATTTGGAGATGATATTGCTGATGAAATCTCTAATGCTAATCGGCCTAAACTCTTTATTTTTGTTGGGGTTACTCACTTTGGGTTGAAGTACAATGCTGGAATGTGAAAATTATTTGGGAATCTTCTGGCCATTGAAAAAAACCGTAGTCAGTCCCATAAGATCATGATTGATGATGTGCTAACATTTTAAAAAAATACCCATTCATACCATCCGGCTCTGTTGCAGACATAGGGTTCATGGAAAAGTCTACCTCTTTTAATTCCTCTATATTAGGAGTGGAGATAAACATGTAATTCTGATCCTGATTTACCATTTTAGGGATGAAGTAATTATTCTCTTCATTGATAATTTTGTCCTCCCTTGTGAACATTTATTTAAAATATTCACAGGCTATCTTACCAATGTTTTTATCTCCCTGTACCCATTCCCCATTTTCCTAAATCCTATGAATGAAGAACTTTCTCCTTCTACCCCTTATCAGAGAGTGGAAGAATTTAGAGTTGGTATCTCCCTCCTTTTACGATTGAAACTGAGATTGATGTTTCATAATGGAGTTCTCCAATTTGAGATATCTAATGTAGGTATAATTTAGTTCATAGAGTGTCTTCTTGGTTGTGTCATAGTTGTTCTGAATTAGGTTTTCTTCATCTCCCCTAAACTTTTGTTCATAATCTAAAATCTTTAGGAAATCTTCACCAAATTCTCTCTTAGACAAAGCACTAAGAGTGCTAGAAAGACTTTTATATTTTTGGTGAATTCTCCACATTGTATATCCGTCACCTCCCTTTTTCCAGCAATATTTCACATCTCTAGGAAGTTGGGACTATCTAAATAGATGTTAAGAAATCTAAATTATTTAGTGTGAAATTTCTCTTTGTTGACTATTTCTAATTAGAAAGGATAGTGATATGAGCTAGTAGAAGGTAGCTGAGTAATGGTGGTTTCGGGCATCATATCCAGCCAATTATCATTGATAACGTATTGGTCAAGTCTTTTAAAAATTCTGTGGTTGATACCTCCGGTATTTGACCATGTCTATTATTGACCAGTGAATCTAATATCCATAAGTTCACAAGCTTCAATAAAGGCTATGAAGTCCAAGCTCTTTCTAATATTTTAAGGTATACCCCCCAATTTTTTCTCAGTAGAGGTTATTACATTGTAGTCTTTCACTGAACACTAGGTTTTTCCTCTCTATCAGCTTGTTAGAGTATTTTATCCTATAGAGGCCTTCTGAGATATTCTTTGCATTTGGCGTAGACAAAGGTAATAGTAAATTGATTTTTTAACTCATTATGATTAAAGTCACAAGTAATTTTCTAATTATATTCAAATCTAACATTACAATCAATATCACCATTCCAGAATAACCAAATTTTTCCATTACAATTGGTCACTGCATTATGCATGGCTAGTTAATTTTTGAAGTTCATCACATTAACAGTGTTTGGAAAGGGCTCCAGAATATCAATAATAGATAAGTGGTGCATTTTCTTGAGCATTTTAATTCTTTCCATAACTCCTTGTGTTTTAATCCCCCTCAAATTTCATACGAAGGGTCTTAATCATTGGGAAACTCTATTGGAGAAAAATGTTGTATTTGGTCTGCCACCAGGGACAGTTTTGATATCCTAAATTTTGAAGTGAAAATTTTCATGTTTCAACCCTCTTGAGGACTGAAAACTCTTATCAAAGCTCAACTAGTCGCATCATAATCATGAGGGTCCAGAACAGACTGATTATTCCTTTTGCATCTCATCTTCTGAGTTTACTACTTCATATTCATCAATAAGAGGTACAGTATTGACTTGACAACATCCTTGTTATTTATCTAGAGGTGCCCTTGTAGGTGGTGTCAAATTTTCAGAGTGTAATGAGGGGCTATTCTGTCCCTGCTGATTATCCACCTCCAATAATGTGTTACCTATTTCCTCCCTCCTTTCCAGTTGGTTTTCTTGAACTCCATCCTATTGATTGTTTATCCTTCTCTTAGTTATATATCTTTTTTGCTTGTTTTGTTTGTTTTTGTTCATGGGGGGGGGGGTATTTTTTCTAAAGTACAATCAGTTGCATTGTTTTCGACATCCTTACTAGTGTTACTCTTGCTTTGTTTCTCCCTGATTTCTGCTTCCCTGTTTTTTTTCCCCTATTTATTAAATATTTACTTGTGACCATAGTTTTTGTCTATCGTGCATTTTTTTTGCATTTTTTTTGCCATCATTTTGTTGTTTTTCCTATTAGTGTGTGCTCTAAGTTTAGGGTTTTTGTCAGTATATTCCCCCTAATGCCCATCATAAGATAGGTTCCCCCCTTTGGTCACCCCTTCGTGCAAATTAGTAGTGTTCTCATAACATCCCCCATTCTTTCCTCCTTTTGATACACTATTGGAGGTGGGTTTTACAGATATAATACCTGAATTTTTGTTCCTCTCATCTTTTTTTTGAGTCATCTTTTGGTGGTTTGACCTGTTTCCCTGTTCCAACTTGTTTTAGCTTTCTTGAGCTACGTTTTCAACCTGAATTGCTTCCTCCTCAAATATAGTATTTTCTACCAGCATAGTTAGGTTAGTAAATATGTTATTTTGATGATTATTACTAATACCTTTCTATTGACTTTGTCCTTGTTGGTTTTTGTTTTCTGCATTACTGGTAGTTGTTGTAGGCCTCCAGATTGTTTATTGTGACACCTCCTCTTGGAATTTTTGGTTTTTCTTTCTTTGAGTGTTCCATTCATCCTCCTTTTGCTGATGTGGTTTTTTTTGCTTAATTTCTTCTTTAGAGCTATGTTGCAGCTGATCCTTACAATCCTTTGTTTTGTTCTATTATTTTTCTTGTTCTTTGTTGTTTTGATTTTCTTTGTTTCTAGTTTTTTTCTCTTTTTCCTGTTCCTTCCTTTGTGTGAACTCCTCATCTATTATCCTTACTTTACATTCTTCTACATCGGGACCTTTGTGTCTGCAATATTAACAATAGGGAGGACTACTCTCATATTCTGCAGGCTACCATGTACCTATGGTATCATCATCATCATCTACTCTAATCGAAACATTCACTACAGTTTCCAATATTGGAATGTAGAAAGGTTTTTTGTAGCAGTTCCAGGATAGTCTAGGGAGTTGAATCAAAATAGGGACAATAAGAGTCTCTTCCTAATGAGTAAAGAAAGGAGTACGAGATTGAATACTCATGAGTTTACCCTCAATGGTCATTCTCTATTGTGTCCACACAGTGTTGTAGTCCATCTCATTTTTCAGGTCAGTGAAAACATGTTTGGCATTGTGGTGACAAATGTTGACCCCCCCCCCCCCACCCACATAGTTGAGTCTATTGAATAAATTTGTTTTGGATCAACTCCATTTTATACATTATAGTGCTAAACTTCCCAAGCAAGATATATTTGCAGTTACAGTAAGAGTATTCATATAGTCATTCATATCAAATATTATGTTTAGTTGATCCTATTTATTGTTCTGTCTAGGTTTGGTTTTTAGCTCTCTATTAGGACTCTAAGCTTCATGAATGTGCCTCAATCTAGCAGCTAGAGTTTTGAACCACTATGTATGAATGTGGTTCTTGAACTTGATCTTTCTTGCTAGTAGAATGAACTTTAGGATTGATGGCATCAATTTGTTTGGAAGTAGTAGCATTTTTGTTGTAGATGTTTGCTCGAGGAGTTCTTTTATGAAAAATAATAGAGATTTTAAGGAACTCTCAATGATAGTCATTTGGTTGCCCACCCTTTCCATTTTCTAATTGATTCAATAGTCCCATCATTCCATTCACATGAGTTGGATTTGGTTCGTTTTTTAACCTAAAAATATTTACATTCTCACCCTGAATCCTATCTTTTAACATAACATCCACAATTCGCATGGCATGATTACGCACATGGACAACACTAGTAATATTATTGAAATGATTATGATTAGAATTAGGAGCTTCATTAGAATACTTACCTGCCTCTTGATCCTCATTGACTTGATCATTCGACTAATGCTGGTGTTCTTGTCCCTAGTCCCTTGCAGCCTCATCCAAGTCCTTTGTCTGCATACCTGTTTGAGTTATTCTACCATACTGTTGAATTTTACCCATTGTGTTAACACCATATGAAACTTGAGAGAGACTTTCTAACTCTATTGCTTTCAAATTTTCTCGTCCCGTCTTATCTTGGTGATTTTTATCAGACACACCATCTTTCATGGTTGCAACATTTCTTTTTCCTACTATTGGGTTAATTTCCTTTGAATTTTTTTCATTCATTTCAAATGACAAGTTTTTTATTCAAGTGGTCTACTCCCATAGTGATTTGGATACCATCTTTATTAGACATCTATTCATTGAACCTTCAAATATCGTCCTGTCTTTGACATCCGTAATGGTCACCGGAGGTTTTATTATACTTGATATGACCATCCATTCAACTTGATATTGTAGTTAGGTGAGCTTCACTCCTTGGGAGTAAACCCTAGTGGGTATTTTATGACTATTCATCTAGGAAGAGGTCCGATTTTGGGATTGACTATATCAGAGACCATCTATGACAACTCCATAATTTGCCTTATAAAATCCATAGATTGGCTTGGTAGAATTCCTCGCTTTAGGAGTAAGTTGTAGCTCGTGTTGGTTATAGTCGTTTCCGGTAGCTTGTTGGTCCTTATTAAGCCTATTGTAATTTGGGGAAATCATTTCAAGGTTCCCTTCCGCTCAATTTCTCGACTACGCACTGCTCATCAATTCTTTAGAATGTGAATTCGTGGAGTTGTGAAACATATTTAAGGTTGATTCAAGGAAGGATGCATTCTTATTCGGGTTTATGGTTTAGGGTTAAGTTTAGGGATAGGGTTAGGGTTTTTGGTATTTTAGTTATTTAGGTTTAGCATTTAGGATTTTTGATTTAATATTAATGGTTTAGTCTTTAATGTTTGGGTTTTCTTATTTTGATCTTGGGGTTAAGTGTTTTTGGTAAGGTTAGGGTTAGGGTTAATGTTAGGGTTAGTGTTAGGGTAAAGGTTGTTATTAGGGGTTAGTGTATGGGGTTAAGGATTTGAGTTGTAAGATCTGTGGTTCATTGTTTAATGTTAGTGTTTTGTTATTTGGGCTTTGGGTTTAAGGTTTATGGTTTATGGTTAGGGTTAATGATAGGGTTAGGGTTAGCGTTCATGTTAGGGATAGAGTTAGGATTAGGGTTTAGGTTTTTGATTTTGTAGTTTAGAATTTTTTGATTTAGTGTTCAATGTTTGGGTTATGGTACTTTGGGCTTGGGGTTTAAGATTAATGGTTTAGGGTTAGGGTTAAGGTTAACGCTAGTGATAGGGTTAGGTTTAATTCTTAGTTTATTATGAGTTTTAGGATTTGAGGTTTAAAATCTATGGTGTCGTGTTTAATATTTGGGTTTTCGAATTTTGGACTTAGGGTTTCTTTCTTAGGACTTTTTTTTTACATTGTGTTTAGGGATTGGGGTTCAAGGTTAGGGTTAGGATTGGGATTAGGGTTATGGTGTACGTTGTTTTTAGATTTTATGGTTCACGATTTCGTATTTGAGTTTTTATATCTATGGTTTAGAATTTAATGTTTGAGTTTTTGTACATAGGGCTTAGGGTTTTGGGTTTATGATTTAGAGTTAAGGTCATGGTTAAGGTTAGGTTTAGATTTTTATTTTTTTAAGTTTTCCGCTTTATGGTATAGGATTAGAGTTTTAATATAAATGGTTGTTTTAAATGTTTGGGATTTGGTGTTTTGGGCTTGGGTTTAGGGTTTATGCTAGGGTTAGGGTAAGGGTTAGAATTTAGGTTGTTTTTAGGTTTTAGGGTTTGGGGTTAAGGATTTGAGTTTTAATTTCTATGGTTTAGTGTTTAATGTTAGGTTTTTGGTATTTTCAACATGGGGTTTAGGGTTTAGGATTTTATGTTAGGGTTAAGGTTTGTGTTAGGGATAGGGTTAAGGTTAGGTTTAGTGTTTCTTTAGGTTTTAGATGAGGAGTTTTTATTTAAAATCTATAGTTTAGTGTTTAACATTTGCGTTTGGGTATTTTGGGTTTGGGGTTTTGATTTAATGGTTTAGGTTTAGGGTTAGGGTTAAGGTTAAGGTTAGGGTTAGGGTTAGAGTTTAGTATTTTTTTTTATGTTGTAGGGTTTGTGGTTTAGGATTTGAGGTTTAAAATCTAATATTTGGTTTTTAATATTTGGGTTTTCTTATATTGTTCTTAGTTTTTTTTTCATTTGAACGACTATTATGGTGCGTCAGTGGTTGAACAAAAACCCTAGGCCTTATCACTTGACAAATAAAGTGTACAAAATGGTAGTCTATACCTTAACTCTAACCTATGACTGGTTAATATGACCTACCTACTAAGGTTTGTCAATTAACCCTTACATTGTGTTTTTATTCTAAAATAATATTTAAAAATACAATAAATAAGGGAGACTATCCCCTTACAAGGAGAAATCTAAAACAAACTAGCCTTATTCTAAACCTTCTATACCTATGTAAGACAAACCAATATGAGTCATAGTAAGTTTGAATAAGTTTCAAAATAATGAAATAATTATACACGAACATTTTAGTCTTAAAACAACAACGATGTCAAGTTCATGTTTCATTAGTTTAAGTTTCATTTGCCTGGAATTCTGCATTCCAATTTTTCCATAAAATTGCCACCTCTGATCGCTCCAACTAGTTTCTGTGTAGTGTAGAAATGTAGTATTATATGATGTTTGTGACTATATTTTGATAGTAACTAAGTAGTAACATTATCTTCCGTATAAACATGCCTGTAGTGAAACCTTTCAGTTTGTTGCCTATTAGTTGTATTTCTTGGATAGTTTGTCTGCTTCTCCATAAGATGCAGCTTATGTTGTTAATCCATTTTTGCAGTAGCTCTTAATCTACCTCAAAAATAATATGTTTGTTATTATGTTGTTAAAACCAATTTATGTCATACAAGGTTACCTTAATCTATGCAAAATTGTTACAACCACAACTAAGAGGAGTAGAGAAAATGTAAATCAATTTACCCTGATGATTCGGTAAATTCCACCGCCTCCTGTTTTACCTACATTATTCATAGAACTTCCATCCATATTCAATTTGTATATATCTATTGTAGGATTTTCCCAACATACCTTAATCACCTTAAACTGGTGCTGGTAGTGACAAATTAAATTGACCAGCCTATACCAATTAGTTGTCCATTATTTATTACGAAAAATTGTTGTTAGCAGTTGTATAATATCTCTAAATATGTCATATATTAATCTATGTAAGATGGATCTCTTTCCCCCAATTTTTTTTGAAATTAGGGTTTTGGGTTTCAGGTTAGGGTAAGTATTAGCGTTAGGGTGTATTTTTTTAGGTTTTACGGTTCAAGAATTAAAACTTGACGTTTAAAACCTACGGTTTAGTATTTAATGTTTGGGGTTTTGTATTTTGGGCTTAGGGTTTCGGGTTTATGGTTTAAGGTTAAATTTAGGGTTAGGTTTAGATTTAGGGTTTTTTTTTTTTTAGGTTTTTGTGTTTCGAGTTTTGGATTAGAGGATAAGTATTTGGGTTTTGGTATTTTGGGCTTGGGGTCTTCGATTTATGGTAGGGTTAGGGTTAGGGTTAAAGGATAGGGTTAAGGCATAGGTTTTTTTAGGTTTTATTGTTCATGGTTTAAAATTTGAGATTTAAAATCTATTGTTTAGTATTTAATATTCGAGTTTTTGTATTTTGGACCTTTTTTTTAATTACACTTAGAGGGTTAGGGGCTTAGAAACACCCCCAGACCTTAACATTAATAACAAAATCAAAATACAAGGAGGGGGACATAAACCTAACCTCCGACCTATAATGGTTTAAAGTTAATTTTCCAAAAGAGGAAATCAACTCTCACCTTACAAAAAACATTGAAACCAATATACTAAGTACCTAGAAGAGAATACTCATCTTTATACAAAGTATCTATGAAGCATAAATAAGGGAGACTATCCCTTTACATTTTCAAAAATAAAAATCTATCATATCCTATTCAAAGAAGCTATAATATCAAATTTACCTAAGTTTAAAAGGGAAATAATTATCATGGAGATTCTTTAATTTTCTTGGTCTTCTTCCTTCCAAAGCTAGGCATTTCCAGTAAATCATGTTGATAGTAGGCCTTTCATTCCTTAGGTAATTGGTGGCTGCTGAAATATACCTCTAGAGTAGTTGTTTTGTGGCTATGTTTGACAGTGCATCAGCCACCCAGTTTGCTTCCCTGAGTATATGAGTGCATTTGAATTCCTGAATTTTAGATATGAGGCCTCTCAGTCTTTCAAATTAATTGCATATACTCTATTGAGGTGTATATTTTTTGAGTATAGAGTACACAGTTAGCATGGAATCCATTTCAAAAATTGTTTATGCCACTTCCCGGAAGTGAGGTAAATGCTATGATAAGATTGCCTTCTTCATCTCTCAGAATCCTCCAGCCCCTATCATGCCTGGATTATCTAATGCTTTTCCATCCATATTAACTTTGATCCATTGATCATGTTTTCTTGTCCAAGCTATCTTCTAAACTTTTATAACATGAATAAATCTTTTATAAGTTTAATGATTCAACAACAAGTAGGGGGAAAGTTAACCTGAGCAAAAACAGAGGTTATAAGGTTATAGTTGACTATGGTGCCATTAGAGGTTTTTGATCCATATTTACATGCACATATATGTTTCCATAAATTCCAACAGATGAGTATAGGGGAAGTCTCGAGTATGAGTTTATGAGCTTCATTGACCATCATTGAGCTATAAGATGCTTCAGTGAGCTATGGTAAATTTTCACCCCTGCTATATTTTCAAAACATCTCAATACCTTCCTTGAAAATTCACCATTGTTGAATATATGGTTGAGGGTATCTGATCCTGCATTTTTCCGGCACAAAAACCAGTTAGAAGGTTCGGATAAAAAACTAATTAACTTCGCATATGTTGGTAACTTCCCATTAAAAGGTCTCCAAATGAGGAAGGAGCCTTTAAATGGTAGGTGTCTATTCCAAATGAGAGCCCTAAGTTGATCTTTAAATTTTTTTTCTTGATTTAATTCCAAGAGGAAGAGAAAGTGAACATGCCATTGGAATTGGCTTTCTAGTATGCTTTGTCTAATATTTGTTGCTGAGAAACTGCTATTGCGAGGATATTGTCTAGTTGATTAGGGGGTGACTACTAACTCAACATTTTGTAGCTGGCCTTCTACCCAAAAATCATCTACCTTCCTTTTGTCAAACCAGTGACTGTTATTATAAAATTGAGAAAGATGTCCTTCCGGAGTCCTGTTGTCCCACCAAAAGGAGAACTTCCCTGAGTTCAGCTTCAATTAAATGTGTTGCTCCACATTACACAAGTTGTGAATCATGTCTTCAAGTTCAAGGAATCCCCAAAATCCCATACTTTGCACATGATATTTGATCATTGGCAATATTTTTCTTTGATGAAATTACCCCACAATGTGTGCTTAGTTGTAAAGTTCCACCATTGTATATATACGAAGGATAAGCACACATCTTTCATATTTTTCATTACCACCTCTCCTTCATCAAAAGCGTAGCTAAGGTTCTTCGAAGAAGCCCAGTAGTATTTTCTTTTTTCACTTTTCCATCCCCAAAAGAATTTTGCCATCAACATTTGTATTTTCTTAAGTACAGTAGAAGGGGGAGTGGGAGCTGAAATTAAATGAATGAGTAAGGCTTAAAGAACATTCTTAATCAACACAATTGTGACCCCATAGTTTAATTTCTTGGTTTTCCACCATGTAATCCTGCAAATAACCTTAGAAACAAGATCAGAGAAGTAAGACATCCTGGGCCTACCCACAAAGAGTGAGTATCCAAGATAAGTGATAATACCATGCTTTTGCTTGAACCAAGTGATCCTTTTAATTCTTTCTTTTGTGCTGTCAAAAACATTTTGATGTGCCATGAAGTGACTTATCTCACAATTGATCAAATGGCCTGATGTATACCTATAGGTTCTAAGAGTCTGAATAGTAGTTTGAGAGACTTAGCTTTTCTTAAAGTAAACAGGATGGTCTCATCAACAAAAATCAAGTGGTTCACTTGAGGGGCCCTTCTTTCCATGACAAAATCATGGTAGTCTTGATGATTGTGTAATCCATTAAGGATCTACAGAGAATCTCTACACCTAAAATAAACAGGGTAGGGGAAAGGTGGTCTTATTGCTTGAGGCCTCTTGAAGATTGGAAAAAACAAAACTTCTTCCCTTAATTATGATAGAGTACAAATTATTAGCCATGGTTCTCCACACCATATCAATTAAAGTTTTGTGAAAGCCCATATTACTCAAAACCATACATATATATGCCTAAAAAACTCAGTCATAGGCCTTAGCCATGTAAAGCTTAATAATGACATTGCTACCAATGTTTGGTTTTTTAATCTTATGGATGATTTCCTGTGCTAGAATGATATTTTCAGTTATACTTCTACCCTTCACAAAACCAGACTCAATCTTGTACTCAACAGTTTTGAGATGATTTTACGAATTTAATTGTTCACGATAATAGGCCTGAACTCCTTCAGCTTGTTAAGATTATTCACCTTTGGTAAAGGTACTATACAAGAATGAGAAAAGTACATGGGGATCTCTTGGCCACTGAAAAAAGCTAAAAACACTGCTATCAAATCTTGATTGATAATGTTCCAACGTTTTTGAAAAAATACCCATTTATGCCATTAGTCCCTCCTGTAGAGTTAAGGTTGATAGAGAAGACCATTTCTCCTTATTTACCATTCTAGGGATGCAATCAAGGTTTTCTTCTCTGATACTTTTTCTCTCCCCTGTAAAAAGCTCTTCAAAATACTCACAGGAAGCCCTACCTATGTTCTCATCTACGTGAATAAATTCCTCTTTATCCTAGATTATGTGAATGAATAGCCTTCTCCATTTACCCCATATGAAGGAATTAAAGAATTTAGAATTTGTATCCCCCACCTTGAACCATTGCATCTTAGATTCATTTTTCATGATTGCATCCTCTATCTTGAGATATCTAATATATTTTGCATTAATTTCATGTAGACTCTCTTTGTTGGTAAAACTTTTGTTATAAGTCAATTTTTCTTCAGCTTCTTTACCTTCTCCTTCAAACTCTCTAACCTTCATGAAAATGTCACCAATTTCCTCTTTGGACCAATTACATAGAGTGTTAGATAGACTTTTCATCTTTTGGTTAAATTTCAACATACTATTTCCATTCAACTCCTTTTCCTAAGAAGCTTTCACAATTCTCAAGAAGTTAGGGCTATCCATTCAACAGTTTAGGAATTTGAAATAGTTTGTATGGCTCCCCTCATTGTTAATGATCTCCAATATCAATGGACGATGGTCAGAAGCAGTAAAAGGAAGGTGGGTGATAGTAGTTTAAGGCATAGTTTCTAGTAGTTAATATTTATCAACCCTCTGTCAAGACTTCTCAATATTATTTGATTGTTGCCTTTATGAAATCTGGCCTTTTTCTGATATTTTAAGGAATTCTCCCTAATTTTTCCTGAAAGGAAGTTATAATATTAAAATCCCTCATTCAGCACCAAGGTTTGTCCTCAATATATACTTGTTGGATCATTTTATCCCATAGAGCTCTTCTTAGGTAATCTTTACATTTCACATAGATAAAAGTCATTGTGAATTGTATTTGAAGCTCATTGTGTCTTAAATCACAAGTAATTTGCCGCTCATCCTGATCTTTCACCACACAGTCAACATCCCAATTCCAAAAAAGCCATATTTTACCGTTGTAGTTGGCTATTGCATTGTCCATGGCCTGTTGAATCTTGAAGTTCATTACATTACTACTATCTGCAAAAGGCTCTAGAATAGCAATAACGGCCAAGTGATACATTTTCTTTAACATTTTGATTCTTTCCATGAATTTGTTTGTGTTGATTCCTCTCACATCCCAAATGATTGTACTAATCATTGGGAAAATCGAGAAGACAAAAGTATTGTATTGGATATACCAGCAGTGAAAGTTCTAATGTTCTTATTTTGGAAATGCAATTTCTCATGATTCAATCTTCTTTGATATAAACCTTGAGTTTGAGTCACTTATTGAATCTCCTCCTACAAGTATTGATCATTATGAGGACTAAATGGTCTTATAAAAGCATTACTAGTCTCATCATCCTTATCATGTTCCTACCCATATTGATCATTTCTTTCAACTTCATCTTCTGAACTGATCACCTCATAATCATTAATTAGAGGGGTAGTATTGACTTGGCATTTTCCATATTCTTTATCAGGTGGTGCTCTAGGAGGAGGTCTAAATATTTTAGTCTGATAAAAATTGTTTATCTGACCCTGCTGATTATCATCAACCTTCAGCTCCTCACCTGAATTCATACTCCGTTCTCGTTGGTTCTCCTTATCTGTCTCTTGTTGTTTATTGAGTCTTATTTTCGCAACATATCTTTTCTGTTTGCTAGGCTTGTTTTTTCCTTGGAGTATTTTCTACAGTAACTTAAGTATTATTGTTGTCCAACTCCTTCTCCATGTTGTTCCTATTTCGAGAGTTCATGTTTTCAGTGTCCCAACTTTGTATTCCCTTACGCATTTCCTTGTTGCTTGTAGGTCTATTGTCATTTTGTTGTTCCTTTTCCTGTCTTTTTTGTTTGTTTTTCGTTTGAATCTTTTTCCTACTATTATGGTATCTACTGTCACAGTTTTTGTAAGTGTATTCCTCCTCATGCCCATCACGAGGTAGGTTCCCGTCCTGCATGTTAGTAGTGTTCTTTGACATCCCCCTTCCGTAACTCCAAACAGCTACAACTAACCTACTACTAGAGATATTCAATTCACTAAATATAGGGCTCTCAGTTATGATACCTAAATTGTTATTTATCCCTTCCTTTTGTTGTTGCTGTTGTTGCTAATCTGCTATGCTTCTCATTTGTTCCTTGTTTTGATTTTCTTGTCTTGTGTTCTTTTATTGATTTGTTTCCTTCTCTTGGGATTCAACATTTCTGTTATTGCTTTCCTTTTGCCTTGGCATGCCTTGCTTACGTGCAGTGTTTTCTTTAATTTTCTTGTTTGTTGCTTCTACCAACCTTTGATCTTTGCTTCCTCTGTCCTCTCCTTGTGCATTGTGATCTTCCTGCAATTCCATAGTAGTATAAGATAATTTTTGAGAATTAGTAGTTCTACTTGCTTTTTGGTTATCATTTGTAGTCTTGTTTTTAGCATTAGGTTTCCACATAGTCTTTGATGTTGCATGCTCCTATTGTCTTGTATTTTTCCTTTTTTGAGTTTTCCTTTACTACTCTTTTTGTTGTTCTCTTTGGGTGTTCATGTTATTTTCCTTACCTTGTTGTTGTTGTTGTTGTTCTCTATTCTCCTTTCCTTTGCTCTATCTATCTTTCTGTTCTTTTGCTTTGTTGGAATCTTTGTTTTTGTTTTTTTTCAGACCATCTTTTTCCTTTCTCTGTTTATATTGCTCATCCCTCATTTTGGATTTACAGCCATCAATATCATGTCCCTAATGTTGACAATTCTCAAAGTATTGGGGAACATTTTCACATTCCACAAGATGCCAAATTTCGATGGTTTCATTCTCTAGATCTAGTCCTACCCAAACATGTCTAGGTCTAGGATTATTCAAGTCTATTTGCATCTTAACTTTGCCCACTCTAGCCCTAGACCTTTTAATAGATTAGTATCTAGATATAAAACCTTGCGAACTGATTGCAACAAAGAAGTAAGAAAATGTTTTTGTAGCAATGCCATGGTAATCCAGGTAGCAAAATCCATTCATTCACAAAGGGGATTTCCTCCTCAGGTGTAAAAAATGGTTTCCATGCTTGTAGTCTCATTAATTTTCCTTCAATAGTCATCATTTGCTGAATCCAGACTATTTTATAATCTAACTCATTTTGTAAATCAATAAAAACATGCTTTGCATTGTAATGTGCTATGTTGACCCCCCCCCCCACTTAATTGAGTTTGTTGTGTAATACTCTTCCTGATAAGCTTCACCTTAGGCATGGTAGTACTAAATTTCCGAACTAATGTATACATGCAATTTACAGTAAATGTATGCATGTAATCATACATATCAAAGATTACATCAGGTTGTCCCTACTTGTTAGTTTGTTTAGGAGTGGTTCTCTGCACAACAATTAAGGGTTCAGCAGCTTGTATGTGTCTCAATCTTGCTGCCAAAGTCTTTGTCACAGTATAAGGGAAAGGTTCCTGAACCTTGTCTTGTTTGAAAACTGGAATTTTCTTACTATTGTAAGAAGAGTTTGTATTGAGGTTAAAAACGTTTTTGTTAGAATTTTAAACATTCGGACCTCTTCTCTCAAAGTTGCTAGAAATCTTAGGAATTTCTAGATGATCCTTATGATCTTCCTAATGATTCAATTTCTGGTTCGTTTCCTCAATGTTCTTGTTTTGCTCTCATTTTTTCTAATAACCCTTATCTATTTTCCCCTTATCTTGACTACTTGTTCTACACTCCAAGATTACATTGATAATGTCCTTGTCATAGTAATCACCTTCCTACAGGTACTCATTTTTGATATTTACCTCTCCCTGCTCCTATTTTTATTTCTACCACCATACTTTCCCATGGAGTTTTCATGTTCATAGCCATTGTCAACATTAGTTTTAACATAATTGAGATTAGAGTTGTAGTTAGAACGGTTACCTGCTTGATTTGCCACCCGTTCTTTCTCCTTAAATGTTTGTTGATGGCCATGTCCTTGAGCATCTGCAACTTTAGGATTGAATGCAAATGAGGAGTTTGATGAACTCTCAACTTCAATAGTATCCTGTTCAAAAACTAAGGCGTTGCTTTGTTGAATCATAGAGGCAAATCATTCTTCCGCAGATTCCTTTCTTAGGGTCTATTCATGAATGTTCTTTTTCTTGATAACCTGTTCACGATTATCCTTCTGGTTACCTCCATGAGTTGTACCAATAGAGGTGCTACTGATGGTCCTTCCTTGCTCAATATTATTTCTCTCATTAGATTTTGTTTGTAACATTGTTCTTTCGACTAGCATTTTGACCCCCTGCGTTGTTGTTACCTACAATTTTAGGTTCCGTTTCAATTGATATTGCTGTGAGATTAACATCTTACCCTATTGAATCCTCCTTAGTAATTGTTTCCTGGTGACTTTGCTGCGAAGATGATAGATTGTGCTATTGACCTTCGCGACCATTATTTGCGATATTTCCAAAATTCCAACCTTCATTTCTTTCAATTAGTTCGTCAATATTTCTTGAAAATTGATTATGGTGTAGCTTTTACTGACTAGAATCCTTCCCTGCATGATTCTAGTCTTGATTACACCTGATTAATTCTAAGGAAATAATTTTGTTGTTTACTTCTTCTTCCCTCCGAAAAACTTCATTGTTAATCGTGCCTTGATATTTCAATTTCCCGGAGTTATTAGATTAAATAGAAGGGGATTCAAATAATGATAGGTTACTTTGATCCAAGCTCCCCATATAGGGTGGTCCAACTATCTATGATTTGCCGACGGCAGCTCACCTTGTTTGGACATTCTGAACTAGCCGTTAGGTTTATGGTTTAGAGTTAGGATTTTATTTTTTTAGGTTTTTAGGTTTAGGGTTTAGGATTTGAGATTTAATGTTAGGGTTAGTTTTAGGGTCAAGGATAGGGTTAGGGTTACTCTTCGTGTTAAGGATAGGATTAGGGTTAATTTTAGGGTTTTTCAGGTTTTAGATTTTGATCTTTAGGATTTTTTGTTTAAAACCTATGGTTTAGTCTTTAATGTTTCCATTTTTGTATTTTGTGTTTGGGGTTATGGGTTTATAGTTTATGGTTATGGTTAGGGTTAAGATTATGGTTAGGTTTAGGGTGAAGGGCATGGTTTAGAATTTGAGGCTTAATATCTATTGTTTAGTATTTAATAGTTGTATTTTTGTATATGAATTTAGGGTTTCAGGTTTATTGTTTAAGGTTAGGGTTAGTGTTAGGGTTTTGGAGTTTTTTTTGTTTTTGGGTTTAGGGTTTTTGATTTGAGGTTTAATATAAACAGTTTAGTGTTAAATAATTAGGTTTTGGTACTTTGGGCTTGAGATTTAGGGTTTAGGGTTGAGTTTTGGTTAAGGTTAATGTTAGGGTTAGGGTCAAAATTGTTTTTTTATGTTTTATGGATTGGGGTTAAGGCTTTGAGTTGTAATATCTATGGTTTAGTGATTAATATTAGGGTTTTTGTATTTTAGGCTTTGGGTTTAGGGCTTAAAGATAAGGTTAGGGTTAGGGTTAGGGTTATTGATATGGTTAGGGTTAGGGTTTAGGGTTTTTCTAAGTTATGGTTTTTGGGGTTTAGGAATTTTTGTTTAAAATACAAGTGTTTAAATTTTGGGTTTCAGTATTTTGGGATTTTTTTATTTTAATTATCCTTGGAGGGGTAAGGGCAAAAGAAACACCCCGAGGCCTTAACATTAATAATAAAAGATAAGTACAAGGAGGGGGAGATAAACCTAACCTCTGATCCTACGGTAGTTAAGAGTCAACTTTCCGAAAAGGTAAATAAACTCTTCCCCTTACAAAAAAGGTGAAACCAAAATAATGAACACCTTGAAGAGAGGAATCCTCTAAATACATAGTACTTAGGAATCATAAATAAGGGAGACTATAAATTTACATTTTTAAAAAAATTAACATAGCCTATTCTAATCTATCAAAAAAGCTATTCATTTTCTTAAAGCTAAGTTGAAAAGATTAACATCACTGTCTAAGTAGGTTCCTTTATATTTTAGGTTTTCTTCCTTGTGAGGCTTGGCATTCTTTGCTTATCTTGTTGGTAGTATGCCCTTGCTTCTAGTGGTTACACCTTACTGTAGAAACGTTTTTGGTAAGTAGCTATTCTGTGTCTAAGTTTTGATAAAGAATCTGCCTCAAAAATGCCTTCCCTTTAAATATGTTGACATTTGAATTCCAGAACTTGGTTTGGGCTTAGGATTTTGGGCTAATAATACAGGGTTAGGGTTAGGGTTAAAGATAGGGTTATAATTTGCATTAAGGTTAGGGTTAGGGTTTATGTCTTTTTTTATTTTTTAGTTGGAACGACCCTTGTGGTGGGTCAGGGGCTTAGCAACACCCCCAGGCCTTAAAATTCATAAAATCACAAAGCACAAGAAGGAGACATAAACCGTACCTTTAAGTTTTGCTAGGTAAAAATTCACTATTTCTAAGATAATTCATCACCAGATACAATAAGATGCACTTTTACAGAAATATACATACTAGAGAGGAACTCCTTCTTAAGAAATTTTTCTAAGAAGACAAGCATGAATTAGGGAGACTCTCCTTACAATATATATAAAATAAACATTAACAAGATCAAACATATTACTAGTAAACTTAATTCAATCGTTACAGAATAAGAAGGATTGGAACTGTATCTCCAAACCGAAACTATCCTTTGAAATGCTTTCTATATGAAGGCGGATGTGGATCTCTTTGATTTTCCTTCTTCTGAAATTGTGTATACGGCATCTTTTCTACTTATATAGCTTCTCTAATTGTTCCCGTAGTGTTGGTAACATAAGAATGTTGTGGAATATCCAAAGTATGGCTGAGTTTAGCTAACTAATCTGCAGTAGTATTTGCCTCTCTATATATGTGTTGACATTGAAAATGTTCCATTTTGTTTCCTATGTGCAGTATTTCTTGGACAGTTTGTTGACATTTCCAAGGGATGTTGATAATCTTGTTGATCCATTTACATACAAGCTCTGAATCAACTTCCAGTTCAACACATTTATACCCATGTTGTTCACACCAATCCAGCCCATACAGAATAGCCTTTAAATCTGCCATATTGTTAGTTCCTAATCCAAAAGGTAATGAAAATGCATAAATAAGATTACCTTGGTAATTCCTCAATATACCTCCTCCACCAATTTTGCCGGATTCATGTAATGCACTCCCATCTGTATTGAGTTTATAGTTGCCTTCAGCTGGTGTATTCCATTTTAACATTGTAACTTTATACAGCTTCTTGCATTGATCTACAATATTAATCAAGCTGTCCCAATTGTGTTGCCATGGTATACTAGGGAACACACTTTTAATAAGTTGCATAATATATTTAAAGATATCATATTGTACTCTTTGGATGCTTGAATTTTTGCCTCCATATTTCACAGCACACCTGTTTTTTCCACAGATTCCAACAAATAAAATTAGGTAAAATGTGAACAATTAATTTATGTACCTCATTATGTGTGTGCAGATTCCTCCATTGCAGTAACTGAGTTCTCAGATTTGTATTTGTTAATCTTGCTCCCATATTTGCAGCATGATATCTCCAAATATAATTGGCAAAATTACCAGTAATTAAGATGTGGTTGATGTCATCTTTGCCTTTCTTGTGACAACAATAATAATCATATTCATTTTTGTCAATTTTCTGCAAAATCTCATTAGTTGGCAATTTTCCTTTGAAAGCTCTCCAAATAAAGAATGTTATTTTGAAAGGAATATTTTTATGCCAAATTATATGATTAATAGGATCATGGTGCCTTTTCCTTCTAATAATCTCCCATGCTGAGGCAATAGTAAAGGCACCATTCTCAGTAGGTATCTAGATTGCAGTGTCAGCAATTCCTTCAAGAAATTGGAAACTGGTTTGAAGAATCTTGGGTACAATCAAAGGAGGAACATGTTTTCTAATAAGCCTTTCATTCCATTTACCATCCACTAAAAAATTAGATAGTACACTATTGTTTAAACTAGAAATATTGCCACAATAATTTGCAAGAGAAACATCTCCAATCCAGTTGTCCCACCAGAAGCTGCAAGTACCAGAATGTATTTTCCATTTAATATGTGATTCCACCTCATGTCTAATCCTTGTTAAGTATCTCCATACAATAGAATCACCAGAATCATATTTCTTGGCCACAACATTAGCTTTTTGACAATAATTGGATTTTAAAAAGAGGCTCCACAAAGAATGTTTTGTTCTAAATTCCCACCATTGTTTATATTGGAAGGCTACACAAATATCTTCTAGCAGCCTTACACCAATTCCTCCTTCATCAGTTGGATAAGCCATATTTTCCCATGAAGACCAATGATACTTCTTCCCATCCTTATCAATACCCCAAAAAAAGTCAGCTATAACTCTTTTAATATAGTTGATAGTAGTCTTGGGAGGAGAGATAGCAGCCAGAGTATGAATAGGGATGGACTGCAAGACATGTTTAACTAAAGTAATTTTTCCACCAAAATTTAAAACTTTGGATTGCCAGCCAGATATCCTTTTAATAACCTTCTCCACTATATCAGAATAATATATGATCCTTTGCCTCCCAATGTATAATGGACACCCCAAGTAATTAATAGGAATGTTCTTCCATACAAAGCCAGTTGTCATCTTGATCTTCTCAATAATGTCATAACTAGTATTAGAAGTTACCATAAAGAAACTTTTCTCTTTATTCAATTTTTGATCAGAAACCCTTTCATAATCCTCAATAGTTTTCATAATAAGGTTTAAAGATCTGTTATCAGTGGATGTGAAAATGATAATATCATCAACAAAACTGAGGTGATTGATCTAAGGTTTATTTTTTTCCATCTGAAAACCTTTATACAAATGATTTTGATGAAGGAGATTAAGTTGTCTTGAAAATACTTCAGCTCCTAAAATAAATAGAGCTGGAGATAAGGGGTCCCCTTGCTTCAGACCCCTAGTAGAATGGAAGAAACCATGCCTTTTACCATTGATCACAATAGAATACCAATTATTAATCATGATTCTCCAAACCCTTTCAATGAATACTTCACTAAATCCCATTTTTCTCAACACTATACAAGTGAATGCCCAGGATACTCTGTCATAGGCTTTAATCATATCAAGCTTGATAACAACATTCATACCTTCTTTAGGAATTCTGATACCATGGATAATTTCCTGAGCCAACATAATGTTCTCAGAAATGCTTCTCCCTCTTACAAAACCTAATTGGTTATCTGAGACAATCATAGGTAAAATGGATTCCAATCTAGTACTCATGATCTTGGATATAATCTTATTAGTAAAATTACTCAAGAACTCCTTTAATTTAGTGGGATGATCTACTTTGGGTAAAAGAATTAGACAGGCATGAGTCATATATCTAGGCATAACTTTGCCATTAAAGAAAGACTTTACTGCCTCCATCAGCTCATCTTTGATAATTTCAAAACATACTTGGTAAAATTTACCACTAAAACTATCAGGACCAAGAGATGAATTTGGATTCATGCTCATAATAATTCCTCTTACTTCATCCACAGTAGGCACTTTGTCTAACTCTAAATTCTGATCATGGTTAATCATGTGAGGAATACATTGAATAGAATCTTCCTTAATTCTCTCAATGTTTCCAGTAAAAATGTTTTGAAAAAAATCACAAGCTTCCTTGGCAATATTCTCCTTCCCTTCAATCCATACACCACTGTCATCCATTATTTTCTGAATAACCATTCTTTTCCTTCTTGCTCTAATCACATCATGGAAGTATTTAGAATTTGCATCTCCCTCTTTTAACCAATGCAACTGAGTTTTCTGTTGGAGAATATTATACTCAACTTTCAAATAGTTAATATATTGAGCATTAGCAGCTCTAAACTTCTCTATATTCTCCATGCCACTATTGAGTATCAATTCTTCTTCAATCTTTTTAACCAACTCTTCATATTGCTTGACTTTTTCAAAAACATCTCCATATTCCTGCTTAGACCAATTACTTAAAGTTTTAGTTAATCTCCTCAATTTTGTATGCAGGATCCATATAGGATTCCCAGTCACCTCTTTATTCCAACAGTTTTCAACAGTAGGTAAAAATGACTCATTCTCAGTCTAAAAGTTGAGAAATATGAATTACTTAATGATATTTTCATGATTATCACTCATTTCCATCAATAAAGGACAATCATATGATCCTACTGATGGAAGGTGAGTAATATTAGTATGTGGCATTTTTTCCAACCACTTATCATTAGTCATACCCCTGTCCAACCTTTTCAAAATTCTAGCCCCATCTTTCCTGTGATTACACCATGTAAAGTTCTGACCAGTATAACCCATATCCAATAAACCACAAGCTTCTATAATGCTAATAAATTCCAAACTTTTGCTGATATTGTAATCCCTACCACCCAGTTTTTCATGAGTTGAAGAGATCACATTAAAATCACCAATAATGCACCAAGGATAAATGGTTTCATACCATTTCAACATACTATCCCAAAGAGGCCTTCTCAAATGATCCTTACACTTAGCATATACATAAGTCATAATAAATTTCTCACTACAATCCTCATGGAAAATTTCACAAGTAATTTGTTGCTGATCATTGTATAAAATCCTACAGTTCACCTCATCAGTCCAAAATAACCAGATTTTGTTATTAGGATTACAATAACTATGATTCATCAATAACTGCAATCTATAGGAGTCAATTTGAGAATGGTTAGCAAAAGGTTCTAAAATAGAAATGAGGGACAGGTTATGAAGCTTCCTAAGATTAATCAGTCTTTCAAGAGCACCATAAGTATTGATACTCCTATCATTCCAAAAAATAAACTTGATCATTATAAACCTCTACTTCTAGATCTAGTATTAGGCTTAGTAGCACTAGCCTGTTTATTATGTTTTACAAGCTTCCTTCCCCTAGGTGAAAGCCCTTGTTTCTCAGACACATCTCTAATCTCATCAACATTAGAAGTATGAATCAAGGGTCCTTTTTGAAAATGGTGAGAGGTGTTATCCTCCCTGGTAGAAGTACCCTCCCCTAGAGATTGAGTATCAATATCATACTCATCTTCAGAGTCAGGTTCCCTATAATCATCAATATTATCATCTCTTTGATGATCCATACGAACCCTACCAACATTAGGTTGATTTTTATTACTATTTTTATTAAACAAAGGTTGAGGATTATTTAAATTTATTTTATCAGGAGGTTCTTTCTTCACAAAGTACACCTGATCATCAATTTTACCTTTTCCTTTATTTCTATTGTTAGCAAGTCTATCAATCTCCTGATCAACTCCAACCTCACCTCCAACATCTACACCAACAACATTATTATCAATATAAAGGGGTGCAGGGGAGGGGAGCATTGACTCAATACCTGAATCATTGATTACATCTTTTTGGTAAACAGTTTGTACATTCCTACTGACTTGTGTTTTCAATATTTGTTGCTTACTTCTTTGATATCTATTCGAATTGATCCCATCTTGATTTTGAGTTTGTCTGTTAGAGTGAGCATGATACTGATTCTTTTGTGCATGAGTTTGAGCACTATGTTCCTCTACACCTCCTTCATCAGAAGTAAATTCCTGCAAATCCAAGTCAATATATGTATTTTTTGTTGGGATAGAAATCATACCTTATTGAGGGTGTTGTTGTTGCATGACATTACTGTCAGTATTGAATCTAACTTGTTTATTATTTTTCCTTCTTTGTATCTGCAAATTAATCTTGCAACATCTGTTGTTGAGTCTCTTGTGTTTGCTGCCTTTGTTGAATGTGATTCACCTCCCCTCTACCTTTTTCCCCATCCTTAGAACTCTGCAATTCTGCATTGTTATTATGCTCTGTGTCCTTCTTATTCTAGTTTTTCTCCATTTCCTTCCTTTGTTTGTTCTCTTCATCTCTTTGTTTAACTATGCAATCATCTTCTTTGTGTCCTTGATACTTGCAATAGAAATAGTAGTCAGGAATGCTGTCATACTCTATTTTTTCCTATCTCCCATCAGTTATGTCTTCTCCAATGTATCCCATCCAAATATGGGGTGGTTTTTCTTTAGTTAAATCCACCTGCACCTTAACTCTTGCTTGACTACCTCTGGTTTTATTAATGGAAGCAGCATCCAATATTAGGGGGGGGGGGGGGGGGAAAAAACTTTTCTTAAATGTAACGACCTGTTTAGCTTTGAGAACAGATTTTATTCTGGAAAAAACTGGCAGAGGTGAAGGACGGGCACGACGGACCGTCAAGGCACGACGGACCGTCTGGATGTGTCTTTCAAAACACTTAGAAAATCGGAATTGGGTACTGAAAATCGACTCTCTGAACGTAACGTGAACGGAGTGGCAGGCGGACCGTCGCAGGCGCTGACGGCCCGTCACAAGGCCATCCATGAAGGATTGACTCTCTGTCTGCACGGACGGACGGCAGGACGGACCGTCGCAGGTGCGTACGGAGCCGTCAATTACTTCGGGATACGCAATCCCAGTTGGGTCGGATTTTCTTTACCGTTTTAAGGGACGTTTTTGACTCTTCCTGCTTTAAGTATAAAGTTAGAGGGTTAATGTTACATAAGTATAATTACTTGGGGGTAAAAGACGGTAACATTAAGGAATTCGTGGTAGATTTATTGCCATCTTTTATTCTTAATTATATATTAAATTAGGTAAAGAAGAGGGTTTGAATAAGAAAAATAGAAAGAACAAAGACAGAAAGAAAAAGCGAGGAGAAGAAAGAGAAGGAGAACGAGTGAGAGAGAGAGAGAAACGAAGAGGACAACAAGAAATGAGGAATTTGATTGCTTGATCACGATTCTTCGGTGAGGAGTTATGGTGTAGTTACGATATTCGTAGTGAAATCTTGAATAGTGAATATTATGTGGTTGATAATATTGTTTAAACCCTGCTATGTGCTTAAGTGTATGCTTGCATGATTATGATATAAAATTGTGATGAATTAACAAAAGCATGATGAAGTCATTGAAATCCCCCAAATCTTGAAAGAACCTAATTCATTGATAATATTATATAATGAGAATGATGATGCCTTAGTATGAAAGAAGGCTTGAGAAATTATATAATGAGAATGATGATGCCTTAGTGTTTAAAAGAAGGCTTGAGGAATAGGGGTCGGGTGCCCACGTTACGTGGTACCGGATGATGAATGAAATATGAGGATCGGATGTCACGTTCGCACCAGGATAGAAATGGATCGGGGTGCATTCGGTACCAGGCTAGAATGAAATATGAGGATCGGAGTGTCACGTTCCGACAACAGGAAGCATATGGATCGGGTGCCCACGTTCCTGGTACCAGGATAGAATATGAGGGATCGGAGTGTCACGTTCCGACACCAGGATGATAAATGGACTCGAGGTGCCACGTTCCGGTTACCAGGATAGAATGAGGATCGGAGGGCACACGTTCCGCAGGCACCAGGATAGAAATAGAGGACTCGAGTGTCACAGTACAGACACAAGAGGAAGAAAGATAATTGTGAATCTTGAAAGATAATGAATATACTCAATCTAAATTAAACTTAATTCCAAAGAGGTATGGATTGAGGCTGAGTCATCTGTCGTTGAACTCGGTTGAGTGATTAAGTGAATTGATGTTGTTATTGCTACATGTTGAGTATTGTAGTTGATTTACATTATTATTGATATATACTGTTCCCCTATTTTGAGATTGGCCGAGATATCGACTCAGTAGTGTGGTTGTACTGGACCCCTACTATGTTTCCCATCTTTGTTTATTTGTGTAATGCAGGCAAACGTCCGTCAAACTCAACTCAAACATAGATATAGCCAGTCTTCACTCATCGGAATTCAGGGTTGAAGCTTGAATGCGTCTAGCTTGGACTGGGTCTTCTCTTCAAGTCTTGATGCCTTGAACTTCCGGCACGGACTAGCTTTTTAGTTATTTGTTCTTAGCTTACTCCTGTTAGTAATTTGATTCATAGATGTCTTGTGATAGACTTCCAGGATTTTGGGGATAATAATAATAGTATTGAATTGTTTTTATTAATGACGTTTAAGTCTTCCGGATTATTTTCTGTTGATATATCTTGAAATGTTAAGGTTTAGATGGGTTGGTTCGCTCACATAGGAGGGTAAATGTGGGTGCCAGTCGCGTCCCTGATTTGGGTCGTGACACTCTACCTATAGGAGATAATAGGATTGTGATGAACTCCTCGTTATAGCAGTGCCAAGGCATCTCAGGTAAAGATATCCAAATTGGTACTAGAGGTGTTTATTCATCTTGCTTGAATGTGGGAGTCCAGGCCTGAATACTCATCACTTGTCCAGCTATAGTCATCCTTTGCTTGGTCCACACCATATTGTAATCCAATTCATTATCAAGATCTATATAGACATGTCTAGAGTTGAAGTGTGCTATCTTAACACCTACATATAATTGAGTTTGCAGTATAAAATTTTTTCTTATAAGTTCAACTCTAGGCATTGTGTAAATGAACTTCCCAATAAGAGTAAATCTACATGTTGAAGCCAAATATTTAACTACTTCCTCCTTCACATACAACACTGCAGGAAGACCCTTCTTGGTGGTTATTTTAGGCTCACTCAACTTGATACTCACACTCCTCTTAGACTGATTATACCTCAAACGATCACCATAAGTCTGAATTACAGTATAAGGGGCAGGTTCATTAGGTTGTTCTTTCTTAGGAAATTTATCAGTGTTTCCAAGGGGGAGATCAATCTTATCAGCCACATTCCTATGGTTAGGACGATCAAAATTGGTAGAAATCTTAGGGAAGTTGCTGTGATAATCTTGATTCCTAACTGATTCACTATTCAATCTCACAGAATCTTGCATATGACCATCATAGTAAGAATTAATATTGGAAAGATTAGGAATACCTTGAGCAGTTCCTTGTTTATGAATTAATTCAGAAGAATTTGCAACAGGTGGCCTATTTTGCTAAGAATGAATTTTCTCTCGAACCTGTAGTTCTTGTATTTTTATTTGCAGGTTGTTGATGTTGTTGAAAAGTTTCTTGTGCCTCATTCAAGTTGGAAATACGTTGATGTGTTTGTATAGATGAATTACCCTGTTGATTACCATATCGATTTCCTTGTTCTTGATGAGTTTCCTGTGATTCCACTTTTAACCTTCCAGTGGAGTTTCGATGTTTCGATCTCCAATTTCATCCCCAATTTGTTGAATTTGTGGATGTATACCTTGAGATAATTCCCCCGTAACAGATTCTTGTCGATTACCCTCCAATCGACTTTGAGTAGAAATCGATTTCGCTGTCTCGATCGCCTGCGCCTCACCTCTTCCCAAACTCATTTGTTCGTCTCTCCTTGTGATTCTCCAACCTTTTCACTCGTATTTCGATTCATTTAAATATTGTAACGCAATTCTTCCATCTCCGCCTCTACAGTCGCGACTTGGATCGCCTCTTCCCTCAAGTGCGAAGAGGAAGACGATGATCCTTCCGTTACTTCCTTCCTTTGTGAATGAACTTTAGGATTTTCCACTCCTATAGAAAGATTTGGAGGCCTAAAACGTTCATCTTCTGGATTTCCAGCCATTCCAAACACGAATTGCAAATCCAATTTGACGATCTACTACTACAATTCTTACAATTCTTGAGAAAACTCTAGAGAGGGAAAAAAAATTTAGAGAGAAAAAATCTGAAAAATGAAAAAGCAATTTTATGTATTTTCAGGATTTAGGGTTTGTGGTTTAAAATTTGAGGTTTGTGGTTTAATGTTTGGTTTTTCGTATTTTGGATTTATTTTTTTTGGACTTAGGGTTTAGTTTTAGGATTATGATAGGATAAGGGTTAGGGTGTAAGTTTGTTTTTTATGTTTTATGGTTTAGGGTTTAACATTTCATGTTTAATATATATGGTTTAGTATTTAATGTTTGAATTTCAGTATTTTAAATTTTTTTTAATTATCCTTAGAGGGGTAGGGGCTTAGCTACACCCCCAGGCCATACCGTTTCACCAAAATAAATATATACATTGATGGGGGCTTCACCTTACCTCATTACCTAAGATGGCTTGGAGTCTCTTTCAAACAGAAAGTGCACTCCTCCCCTTACTTAATGATGATTCCAAATTCTTAGTACCAAGAAGAGAGGACTCCTCTCCATACATAGAATCTATTATGCTTAAACTAGGGAGACTCTCCCTTTAAAAGCTAAAAAATAGAACACCTAACCTGAACTATTCAAAGGAGCTATAATAATGAATTATAACTTTATTAAAGAGTTAGTAGGATGTTCAAGGAGATTCTTTAATCTTCTTTGTATTTTTCCTTTTGAAGCTTTTCATCTTTATTACATTTAACTGATAATAAGCTTTTGCCTCTTTAGGTAGTTCTTGCCTGTTGGAATAAATTTCCAGACAAGTGAGTTTTTGTAACTGTGTTTTAACAGTGCATCAGCTACCAAATTTTCTTCACTGAAGATATGTGTACATTTGAAATCTTGAGTTTGGGAGACGAGACCTCTCAATCTGTCGAGCTGATTGCATATACTCCATTGAGGTGTAGCTTTCTGTAGAATACAGTTTACAATTGACATAGAATCCATCTTCAAAAGAATATTCATGTATCCTAATTCTAATACGTAATTCATTCCAAAAATGGCAGGACTTATCTCTGCTTGGTTGATTGTACCATTTCATAAGGGTTTTGTATAAGCTAGTACCATCTTTCCCTCATGATGTCTTCGTATACCACCTGCTCATATCTTTCCTTGATTCTCAAGTGCACTCCAATCTTTGATGTGTTTGATCCATAGATCAGGTTATTTTGTCCAAGATCTCTTCTATAATTTTGTGATTTGTATGCACCTTTAAGCATGTTTGATGATTCTACATCAAGTAGGAGGCTTGTTAACCTAAGGATTGGTAGACATTATTAGTTTGTAGTTATGATTATAGATGGGATACCGGACTCTGATGCTATTAGAGATTTTGGCCCCATATTTACAAGCATGTCTCTTTTTCCATATATTCCAACATATGAGGGTGGGGGTCGCCTGCAGGATGAGCTTGTGAGCCTCATTATTGTGCTTCATTGTCCACCATTGAGTTATAAGTTGTTTCAGGGAACTGTGATCCATTTTTACCACTGCTCTAGTTGTAAAGCTTTTCCTAACCTATATAACAAGATCACCATTGTTGAAGATATGAGTTATTATGTCTAATCCTGACCTATTCCTTAAAAAAAAACAATTAATAGGCTCTATTCCAAAATTTATTAATTTCTCATTAGTAGGAAGTTTCCAATTTAAAGACCTTCAAAGGAGAAAAGATACTTTAAATGGTATATATTTGTGCCATATATGAGTACTGAAATGAGATTTAGTTCTTTTTTCACTAATTTCATTCAAGGACGAAGAACAAGTGAACATGATATTGGAGTTGGCATTCCAATAAGCTTGATCAAGGATGTGATTGTTGGGATTTATTATTGCTATGATCTTGGCTAGTTGATAAGAGGTATCCTGTTGAATCAATAATTGGTAGTTCCACTGGACACTAACCCAAAAATCAGCAACCATCCTATTGTCACACTGTGGCTATTGGTGGAATACTGAACAAGTTAGTCTTCACCAAGCCAATTTTCCCACCAAAAGTAGAAGTTTCTAGAATTAAGCTTCCATTGACTATGCTGTTTCATGTTCTTTATATTGTCTATCATGTTCTTCAAGATCAAGGAATCCCCAAAATCCCATTTTTTGAAGATGGGGTTTAACCTTTGGCGGTATTTTACATTAATGAAATCTCCCCACAATGTGTGCTTAGTCCTAATGATTTACCATTGTTTATATTGGAAGGCTAGGCACACATCTTTCAACTTTCTCATTCGTACCCCTCCATATCTAGGATAGCTGAGATTTTTCTAGGAGGCCTAGTGGTATTTTTTCTTATCACTTTTCCATCCCGATAAAAACCTGCCATCAACATCTGTATTTTAATGATAATTTTGGAGGGAGAAGTAATAGCAGATAGTATAGGAATGGGAAGATCTTAAAGGACATGTTTGATAAGCACAACTCTGTACTTTCTGCCAGGCTCAGGAATTCTACTTTCTAATACTTTCTATTGATTTTTTCCTTCAAATCACTTGATTTTTATAAGGTTAGAAAATTATAAATTCCTCAATCTATCAAGTAAAAGTGTGAATCCTAGGTTTGTGAAAATACCTTGTATGTGCTTGAGAGCAGTGATTCGTTTAATTCTTTCTTTTGTACTGTCAAACACATATTGATGAACCATAAAGTGACTTTTATGACAGTTGATCATTTTCCCTTAAGTGTCTTTATAGATTTTGAGTGTCTTTATGATGAGCTAGAGAGATTTAGCCCTTAATAAAGTAAACTGGATGGTATCATCAACAAAACTCAAGTGGTTCACTTGGGGGCATCTTCTCTCCATGAGAAAACCATGGTAGTCCTAATGATTGTGTAATCTATTTAAGGATCTACAAATCATATCTGCACATGAAATAAATAGGGCATGAGAAAGGGGATCTCCTTGCTTGATTCCTCTAGTTGAATGTAAAAAACCAAATCTTCTTCAATTAATTAGAATAGAGTACCAATTATTAGCCATGGTTCTCCATACCAAATCTATAAATGTTTTCTCAAAACCCATCTTTCTTAGGACAAGACATATATAAGCCCAATAAACTCTGTCATAGGCCTTAACCATGTCTAGCATTCTAGTGACATTACTACCTTTGTTAGGCTTTTTGATCGTGAGACAACATGATATTCTCAGTTATACTTATACCATTCACAAAACAAGACAGATAATAGGATATCGAATTAGGTAGAATAGGACTCAATCTTGTACTCAACAGCTTGAAGATTATTTTACTAATGTAATTTCTCAGACTAATAGGACTGGACTCTTTCAGCTTGTTAGGATTACTCACCTTGGATAGAAGTACAATACAAGAGTGTGAAAAATACTTGGGGATATCTTGGACACTCCAAAATGCAAAAAGCACTCCCATCAAGTCTCGATTGATAATGTGCCTGCATTTTTGAAAGAAATATCACTTTATGCCATCTGGCCCTTCTGCAGAATGGATGTTTATAGAGAAGACCACTTCTTGTAATTCTATCATAGTAAAATTGGAAGTAAGTCTTTCATTTTGCTCCTGATTTTTCATTCAAGGGATGTATTCAAGGCTTGCCTCATTAATACTTTTGTTATCCCCTGAAACATCTGTTCGAAGTATTCACAGGCAGCCTTACTAGTGTTCTCATCACCTTGGATCCATTCTCAATTTTCCTGATTCTGTGAATAAGAAGTCTTCTCCTTCTACCCCATATCAAGGAACGGAGGAATTTAGATTTTATCCCCCTCCATTCAACCATTGCAACTGAGTTTTTTTTTACATGATTGTATCCTCAAATTTGAGATATCTAATATACTTGGCATTAATTTCATGTAGAGTCTCTCTGTTGGTATCACTGTTGTATTGGATAAAATTTCCCTTAGCATCTCTAACCTTTCTTTCAAACTCTCTAAATTTCATAAAGATGTCTCCAAATTTCTTTTTGGACCAATTACTTAAAGTGTTAGACAATCTTTTCATCTTTTGGTGAAATTTCCACATATTATTTCCAGTCACCTCCCTCATCCAACAATCTTTCACAATTTCTATTTAAGTTAGGGCTATCAACCCAACATGTAAGGAATTTTTAGTACTTGGTGTGACTCCCTTCATTGTTGATAATCTCCAATAATATTTGACAATGATTATAACCAGTAGAAGGAAAGTGAGTAATAGTAGTTTGCAGCATTTTTTCATGCAAAGTATCATTTATCAGACCTCTGTCATGTCTCTTCCAGATTCTTTTAATGATGCCTCTATTATTGGACCAAGTGTACTTTTGGCCACTAAAACCACTATCGATACATACAAAGGATTCAATAATGGCAATGAAGTCCAAACTTTTTGTAATATTGTAAGGAATTCCCCCTAATATTTTCTCAGTACAAGTTATAACATTGTAATCCCCCTCTGAGAACAATGTTTTGTCCTTTATCTCAGCTTGTTGGAGCATTTTATCCCATAGAAGTCTTAGATAATCTTTACATTTGGCATAAACATATGTCATGGTGAACTGTTTTTGAAGCGCATTATGGCTGAAGTCACACGTTATTTGCTGCTCATCCTGATTTCTCACAACACACTCAACATCACCATTCAAGAATAGCCATATTTTACAATTGAAGTTGGTTATTACATTATCCACTTCTAGTTGATTCTTGAATTTCATAATATTACAACTATCTTAAAAAGGCTCAAGGATAGCAATAATGATTAATGGGTGCATTTTCTTGAACATTTTTATTCTTTCCATGATTCCCTAAGTGTTGATTCCCTCACATTCCATAACATTGCAGTAATAATTGGGAAACTCTATAGGAGAAAAGCATTGTATTTGGTCTACCAGCAGTGACAATTTTTATGTCTTGATTTTGAATGTGAAATTTCTCTTTCTTGAATCTTCTTGGAGATAGAACTTGATTTAGAGTCACCTATTGAATTTCTTTTTCCGTCTCCTGATCATTTTGAGGACTAAATGTTCTTATCAAAGCATCACAAGTCACATCATCATTATCAGGTTCCTGTTCATATTGATTGTTGTTGTCTACCTCATATTTTGAATTGATAACTTCACATTCATAAACTAATGAGACAATATTAACTTGGTAGTTGCAATGATCTTTATCAGGAGGTGCCCTAGGAGGAGTTGTTAAAATTTTGGTCAGCTTAGAAATCCTAGGTCTACCAACAAAGAGAGGTCACCCAAGATATGTAATAGGTCCCTGTTTTTGTTTGAAACTTGTGATTCTTTTAGTTATGTCCTTTGTGCTGTTAAAAACATTCAGATGCTACAAGAAATGACTTTTATCAGTATTGATCATCTGGCCTGATGTTCCTCATTAACTTTTAGAGTTTACATGATGAGTTTTAGAGTGTTGGTTCTTACTAAAGTGAACAAAATAGTATCATCTGCAAACCTCAAGTGATTCACTTGGGGGCCTCTCACTTCTATGAAAAACACATGATAATTCGGATTATTATGTAACCCATTCAAAGATATTGAGAGCATGTATGCACCTAAATTAAATAGGAACGTGAATGATGGTCAGCTTTTTTGATTCCCCTAGTGAATTTGAAAAAACTAAATATCCTTCCATTAATAATTATAGAGTACCAGTTGTTTGCCATAACTCTCCACACCATGTCTATGAGGATATCATTAAAACCCATCTTCCTTAGAAAAAGACAAATAAAGGCCCAGGATACTCTGTCATAGGCCTTTGCCATGTCCATCTTTATAATGACGTTACTACATATATAAGGCTTTTAAATTTGATGGATGATTTCCTGAGCCAATATGCTATTCTCAGTTATACTTCTACCCTTCACACAGACTGATTTATTCAGGGATATAAAATTAGGTAGAATAGGACTCAATCTTATAATAAGCAGCTTGGAGATGATTTTACTACTGCTCAGACTAATAGACTTGAAATCTTTAAGCTTGTTAGGATTACTCACCTTGTGTAGAAGTACAGTACAATAGTGTGAAAATATTTGGGGATCTCTTGGCCTTTGAAAAATTCCAAAACCCCTACCATCAGTCTTGATTAATAATGTGCCAACATTTTTGAAAGAAATGTCAATTTATGCACTCTTGCCCTGCTGCAGAACGGGGATTTATAGAGAAGAACACTTCTTGTAATTCAGTCATAGTAGGATGAGAAGTAAGCCTTTCATTTTTCTCCTGATTTACAATTCTATGGATTTATTCACGGCTTGCTTATCCCATGTAGACATTTGTTGGAAGTATTCATAGGAAGCCTTACCAATGTTCTCATGACCCTGGATCCATTCTCCATTTTCAAGAATTCTGTGAATGAATAGTCTTCTCCTTGTACCTCTTATCCAGGAATGTAAGAAATTAGAATTTCTATCCGCCTCCTTGAACAATTGCAACTGAGATTTTTTTTTCATGATTTCATCCTCCGACTTGAGATATCTAATATACTTAGCATTAAATTTATGTATAGTCTCTCTGTTGGTATCATTATTGTTTTGGATCAAATTTTCCTCAACATCTCTAGCCTTTCCTTCAAATTCTCTATCTTTCAGGAAGATCTCTCCAAATTCCTTTTCAGACCAATTACTTAAAGTGTTAGAGAGTCTTTTCATCTTTTCGTGAAATTTCCACATATTATTTCAAGTCACCTCGCTCTCCCAACAAGCTTTCACAGTTCCTAAGAAGTTTAGGGCTATCCACCAAATAGTTAATGAATTTGAAGTACTTGGTGTGACTCCCTTAATTGTTGATATTCTCCAACAACAGTTGACAATGATTAGGACCAATAGAACGAAGGTGAGTAATAGTGGTTTAGGGCATTTTTTCTAGCCAAGTATCATTTATAATACCACTGTCAAGTCTCTTCCAGATTCTTTTAGTTATGCCTCTATAATTTGACCAAGTGCATTTTTGGCCACTAAAAAGAATATCCATCAGTCCATATGCTTCAATAAATGGAAATAAAATCAAATATTTTTTTAATATTGTATGTAATTCCCCCTAATTTTTCCTTAGTAAAATTTATAACGTTGTAATCCCCCACTGAGCACCAATGTTTGTCCTCTATCTTAGCTTATTAGAGAATTTTATCCCATAGAGATCTTCTTAAGTAATCTTTGCATTTGGCATAAACAAATGTCATGGTGAATTGTTTTTGAAGTTCATTATGGATGAAGTCACAGGTAATTTGCTGCTTATACTGATCTCCCACAACACAGTCAACATCACCATTCTAGAATAGCCATATTTTAAATTGAAGTTGGTTCTTAAAATTCATCAATTTACCACTATCAGCAAAAGGCTCAAGGATAGTAATAATTGCTAAGTTGATCATTTTCTTAAACATTTTTATTTTTTCCATGACTCCCTGAGTGTTGAATTCCTCACATTCTATATGATTGTAGTAATCATTGGGAAACTCTAGAGGCGAAAACCCTTGTGTTTGGTCTGCCAACAGTGATAATTTTTATGTCCTGATTTTGAAAGTGAAATTTCTCATGCTTCAATTCTATTGGAGATACACCTTGATTTTGAGTCAGCTGTTGATTTTACTCTTCCATGTCCTTATCATTTAGATAACTAAATGCTATTATCAAAGCATCACTAGTCTCATCATCATCATCAGGTTCCTGTGCATATTGATTATCCATGTCTACATCATCTTCATACTGATAACTTTATATTGATAAATCAAAGGGACAATATTTACTTGGCAGCTGCCATGTTCTTTATCAGGAGGTGCCTTAGTAGGAGGTGTTAAAATTTTTGTCTTCTCAGAAATGTTATGCTGACCATGTTGATTCTCCTCATCATCAAGTTCATTTCTTTTATTCACTCTCCTTTCATGTTGGTTTTCTTGATTTGTCTCTTTTTGTTTATTCAGTTTTATCTTTGTTGCATCTCTTTTGTTTTGCTAGGTTTGTTTTTTCTCCTTGGTGTATTTTCTACATTATCTTTGGTAACACTATTGCCAATTTCCTTTTCACTGTTATACCTTCTTTGAGACATCTTGCTTTCAGATTCCCTGTTTTGTTTTACTTTATGAACATCCTTTTTGCTTGTGGGCCTTTTTTCAATTTGTTGCTCTTTTTCATGAATTTTCTGTGTGTCCTTTTTTTTTTGCTTTTTCCTACATTTTGGTCTCTAATGTCAGAGTTTTTGTAAGTTTCTTACCTCGTCCTTACCTCCAACAACTACATCCATGATAATCTTATTGATTTGCATTTTACTAGATATAGGTTTTCAGCTATGATACCTGAATTCTTATTTCTCCGTTGTTCTTGTTTCTTCAATTGTTGTTGATTTGTTTTGCTTCTCATTTGTTCCCTGTCTTTATTTTCTTGTCTTCTGATTCTCTCCTAATTTTTTTTTTGGTCGGTATTAAGTTCCTCCTCCTGCAAGGTTAGTTTATTAAAGATATTGTAATGATAATTAGTATTGACACTTGCCTGTTGACCTTGATTTTGTTGGTTGTTCTTTTCTTCTTGCTCTAAGGTTTAGGTAGGACTCCGAACAACTTTTTTTCCTGTCTCCTCTTGGACTCTTTTACTTCTTCTACTTTGAATGTGCCATTCCTCCTATTTTTGATTCATCGATTTTTGTTGCTTACCACTTTATTTAGATTTTTGCTGCAATTGCTCCATACGTTCTTTTGGTTTATTCTGCATTACTTCTTGTACTTTGTTTCTCTAATTTTCTTTATTTCTATTTCTCTTATGATTCTCCTCCTCTGTCCTTTTCTTGTACCATCATGTCTTATCCCGGATCTTCATTCTTTTGTACTAGAGATCTTGTAGAAATAACATTACAATGTTGCATTCTATCATTATCCTCAAGAGTGACCGATCTTTTCTTTGTAACAAGATCATTCATAAACTTGGAATAATCGGGCATTTGTTCTGGAGCTTCTACCAAAGGGACATTGATATAATGCTGCTTCAACATTGTTATAAAACACTGATATTTACAATCCTCGGTCCTTTTCATTAATCTTTGAGGAAAGGGGGGTGGTTGTCTAGGCATGGGAGTTACCTTTTTAGGCACTTCAACATCTTTTGCAGTGTTATCTTCTACTTCACCACTAACCTCTACCACTTTATCATTATATTTTATCACCTTTTCCTTATTAGACGGCATAGGTGGGTCAATGCTTTGCTTGCCACCCAAAGTAGTGACTGCCATACAATGTCCATCATTTTTCATATTTTGGACAGTTTTGCTAGGAAAAGTGCCAAATTTCCGAGTGTTCACAGTCGCAGATAATTGGGCCATTTGCAACTCGAGATGCTTAATCGATATTGCATGTGTATCAATGATATTGCATGTGTATCAATTTTCTTCCCAATACCCACCAAATCACTCCTTAAATCTTTAATATTCTCATCACAAGCATCAAAACTCCTGATCAATTTGTGCAACATATCCTCAACTCGCGCCATACTACCTCCACCATCCTTGCAACAACTTCACGATTTTGAAGAGGAACGTACAACACATTCCTATAATTTCTATTATCATAGTTACCCCTATTGAAGTTGTTGTTGTGGTTATAATTTATATATCGTACATATGTACCCTAACGGTTATAGTTATCATAGTTTCGACCTTGGTTTCCTTGACCTTGGAGCAAATTCTCCATATTTGAACCTTGGGCATTCGGTCAAAAAACCCCCGTCTACTCATTTACCTAATACGAATCCTCTTCATAATAATATTCATCATTTGGTGGTGGGAGTTTAGATAAGTAGTTCACTGCATTTATTTTTTTTGCACCCCTAGTGACATGTTTTAATACGAACCGAAGCTCAGTTCTCATCTGAGCCATCTCTTAACGAATCTTATTTGTGGCTGGGTTGTGTGTGCATTGCACTGCGAAGTTATTTATTCAAGTATCTGACTTCCTAGTACTCCAAGATTTATTATTCTGCAATATTTTCTCTAACTTTTCGGCAATCACAGCATAAGGACACTCCCCATAAGAACCATTATGATCCTGTCCTAGATAGAAGTATTCCTTCAGTGACTCGTCATCTATTCGGTGATTGGGGGCACTTTTCAACATTGAAATATCTCTATCCTAAGAACTGCTAACTGACTCTCCTGGTACTGCCACAAAGTTGTTCACTCTATCTTTGTTATTTAGTTTCTTGGAGACCGTGTAGCAACATGGTAATAAAACGTCCCTTAGTTGGTTCTAAGTGGAAATTGATTTATAAGGGAGCTCAGTGAACCAAATAGCAGCCTTTCCCGTCAGTGAGAGAAGATATACTCTTAGCCCTATTACATCCAAATTCAAATAAGGCCTCCCTTCACAGCTTTTAAACACTGCCCTTACCTTATCTATATTGGCATGTGGGTCTTCAGAAGGTAGACCTGAAATCAAACATCTAGTAGTGAGCATTTTCATTAGAGTACTAGTTACAACAAAGGTGTAGCTTTGTGGTAGAAGGGGAAAGACAAGTGGAATTTTGTCCCCTTTATTTATTTTCACCACGATCACTGGGTAATAATTGACCATGAGCATCAACTGGAGCTGGGATGTTTTGGTTCGGATCATCATCGTTAATACCAAAATTTTGATTCATATTGCGTATTGTAGGCTATAATTCATGGTAATACGAAAACAAGTGTTCTCTGCATCTCTGTGTATTTTTTGGCATAAAAGGAATTTAGTTTTTCAATAATAAAAATAATAGAAAAGTAAAAGTAAGAAAATACTGACTAAACTTTAGTAATAAGTTTAAGTTTATCAAAAATCTACTTTCCCCGACAGTGGCGCCAAAATTAGATACGCTCAAAAAACTTATGTCCCAAATAAGAAGTAAAGTGGTCACATCGAGTAAAGAACCCAACTAATGAGGTTGGGGTCGATCCCACGAGGAAAATAGTTCAGAAATAACTTTATTCTATTATTACTATTATTTAGTCAACTATTTCCCTAGAAAGCAAAATAAAAAATAAAGGGTTTTTAACTCTAAATTAATTAAAATTTCCCAAGAAAATTTCACTCCACACCATGGTCCGGCTACGTGTGTTGCTATACTAACTCTTACCTTTACCTCATATTATGCATTGTATTCGATATTTGACTATGTTATTACCTCGTACCAATCAACACTAGCCTATTAGATAGTATAAACTAAATCTATGTTGATAATTCTTTTCCTATTATCTACCTCCTTGGTCCGGCAAGTAGAATTAAGGAGATTTCCAACGTTTGCCATCTGTTAAAAAGACTTCTAAATGAAAGAATTATCAATACATGCAACACACTATTGTAGAATTGCTATTTTAGTTAGATATTACCACATTTTTCACTAATGGTTCCCACAACCCTAGTTATTGAGATTAGTTACCCATGGTCTTAATCACACCATTCATATACTTAATATAAGAATTCATGCACTTACTTTAATGAGAAGGAATAAAATCCAGAAATTCACTAGATTAATCAACAAAAACACCAACAATAAATTCTAGAGAAAGTGTATCAATTACTGAAATTAATTCTTCAATACTTGAACTAGAGAACTAAAAATTATTCAAAAGTATAACCGTCTAACCAAAAGTCTAACCCCCAAAATGAGGTTTTTCGAACACTTTATAATGTAAACAAAAACCTAATAAAAGAAGGATTCTAATTACTAAAAATCTTTCAAAACGTGTTTAGTCGATGGACCTCGTGACGGACCGTCATGGTCACGACGGGCCATCATCCCATACTTCACAAATTTTCTTCTACTTTCTTCATTACCCTCAACAAATAGGTATGACGGACCGTTCCATAATACTTTAACTTCTTTGAATTTGTGTACTGGACTACTATCTGATCATTACGATGAACCAGCATGACGGACCATCGTGGGTATGACGGTCCGTCATGGACTTCCGTAATCCCACACTAGGTAAGACTTCCCCATCTTTCTTAAGCAGCTTCTCGCCTTACTACGATGCCGCCTACGGACCGTCATAAGCTCCGTAGGTGGTCTCTTCTGCATTTATCGCTCAAATACATCCGCATTCATCTTTGGACAGATTTCCTACAAATAAGGAGAAACTTACATAAAAAGAAACACAAAAAGGCTTTTGGACACACACTAAACTTAAGGAAAAAGTAATAAATGTACCGTGAAACCACGGTACATCACTGCAATAGTATATGAAATAATGAAAATAAATTATGTATGAGTGAATGAAGCAGACTCCGTATTTGTTAAAGAAGGCTCCCTAGTTGAGGTCCCATATGTTGAGTCCCCATTTTGGGAAGTCCTAATGTCAAGTCCATGATTCCAAGGTCTCATGGCATATGAAAGAATTATATGAACTATGTGATATAATATCTGTAATATGTTATGTGTTGTTTGCAAAATGATAAATATGATGAACCATGTAACTCTCATGGTATGACTTTCCTAATCTGAAATTCGTATGTCCCCTGATTACACTTTCCATAATTCATATCAATAGGAAAGTGATCTTCTTAATCATGCATGTCCTTGGTGTGTGCTTGCATATACCCATACTTTGAACAAGTATGTACTAATCCCATACAACTCTACATTTTTAGGTAAAGTCACAGGTGGATGTTAGAGCTTACATGTCGACGCTAAATTTATCCGGACGTGTATCATTCATCCGGATTTGGTAGGCCCTCATGCTTGAGGAAGCTTGCACATTAATACTAGCTTAGATATAGGTTTGAGTTAGTGGAGTATGTTCCACTAGCATTTCTTTCTCATCTTATTTCAGACATTGTATTGGTGCAATTTTGGCAAGTATACACTTAATGCAGTATGAAACTATTTCATTCATTTGATGATCTTAATATTATATGATTGATTGTGAATGTTTGAATTTAAGTAGAATGTCTTATTTTAATGTTAACAAAAACTTTAAATTTCCCCCTAAAATTAACTTAGACGAAGTTACGATAACGTATGTAGGTTTTTCTGCAACCTTTGAGAGGTCAACGACGCTGGTCTCGTCTGCGGTCTGTACTCTGGTCCTGAATCTAAGCACCTAGAAGAGAAGACTCCTCTCCATACATCGAATCTAGGAAATATAAACAAGGGAGACTCGCCTTTTACAATCAAAAAATTAAATAAACATATCCTAACTATTTAAAGGAGCTATAATTTTTAATTATATCTAAACTGAAAATCTAGTAGAATGTTCAAGGAGGATCTTTAATTTTCGTGGTCTTTTTCCTTCTAAAATAAGGCATTTCAAGCAAGTCTAGCTGGTAGTAAGATTTTGCTTCTTTACGTTATTCTTTACTTTTATAGTATATTTAGGACTACTAAGGCTGTAAATATGCTTGGACAAGGCATCAACCACCCAATTTGCTTCCCTAAAGATGTATAAACATTTGAATTCCTATGTCTAAAAGATGAGGGTTTTCAGTCAGTTCATCTGTTTTCAAATGCTCTACTATGGGGTTGCTGTTTGTAAGATCCAATCAACTGTAAACATATAATACATTTCAAGAATGATATTCCTGTAACCCAATTCCAGTGCCCAAGACATTACAAATATAGCTGTACTTTTTTTCTCTTGATTGTTCGTACCATTCAAACGGGGGATTTATAAGCTAGTATTTATTTGCCTACTTGATCTCTTAATATACCTTCTGCTCCAATCCTGCCGTGGTTATTTAGATAAGTTCCATCTGTATTGATCTTAATCCATTAGTTAGGTTTAATTGTACATGTTATCATTTTTACCTTTATAACATGCTTACACCTTTCTACTAGCTGGATGATTCCATTCTATATAGAAGGACATTATAGAAGGCCAATTAAGCTGACGAAAAAGAGATGTTATTAGTTTATAATTGTCATTATATATTGCATACCTTACTCTTATACCGTGGGATATTATGCAACCATATTTACTAGCACAACTATTTTTCCATAGATTCCAGCAGATGAGAATATGAGTGGCCTGTAAGATGAGTTTATGAGCTTCGTGTTTGTGTTTAATTGTCCACACTGTAATATTAGTTTTTGTAGTGAACTCTGATCAGTTTTAACAACAGCCGTAGTTTCAAAGCTTCTCTAGACTTAATTTGCTAGTTCGTCATTGATTAAAATGTGATTGATTATGTATGTGCCTGACCTGTTGCTGCAATAAGAACAGTTACTTGGATCAACTCCAAAAGTGGTTAGTTTTTCTTTAGTAGGCAGTTCTCCATTAAAGTCCCTCCAAAGTAAGAAAGAAGCTTTGAAATACATGTTCTTATGCCAAATGAAAAAATTAAATCGAGATTTTGGTCTCTTTTCCCTGATTTCACTCTAAAATGATGAACAACTAAACAATCCATTGGAGTTGGCATTCCAGTACGCATGGTCTGGGATTTGTTGCTGTAGAATTATTGTTGCTAGTATGTTTGTTAGATGACTTAGAGGAGCCTGTTGAATAAACATCTGGTAATTCAACTGCCCATCCAGCCATAAATCTACCTGTTTTTGTTTATCAAACTTGTGATTGTTTGTATAAAATTGAGCAAGTTGTCCTTCACCTAACGAATTGTCTCACAAAAAGAAACAGGTGACAGAGTTTAGCTTCCATTGAATGTTCTTCTCAATATTGTTCCTGTTATATAGCATATGTTTCCATTTCAAGGAATCTCCATAATCCCATGATTCGATCTTTCATAGTATTTGGATTTTTTGAATTCAACCCAAAATGTGTAGTTAGTACTAAAGATCCACCATTGTTTATATTGGAATGATAAACACACATCTTTCAAATTTCTCATTTCAACCACTCCTTCATCAGTAAGGTAGATAAAGTTCTTCCATGAAAACCAATGAAATTTTTTTTTATCACTCTTCCATAACCAGTACAAGTCTGCCATCAACATTGGAATAGCCTTAAGTATTTTGAAGGGAGGATTAATAGCTGAGAGTATGTAAATTGGGAGAGCTTGAAGGACATGTTTAATAAATACACATCTTCCTCTATAGATTAGGTTCTCTTGTTAACACCTTGTAATCCTTCAAATAACTTTATCAACAAGGTCAGAAAAATAAAAAATCCTAGGTCTACCAATAATGAGAGGGCAACAAGGCTATGTAATAAGTCCTTGTTTTTGTTTGAAAACTGTGATCATTTTAATTTTATCCTTTCTATTGTTAAAAACATTCAGATGCACTAAGAAATGACTTTTATCACTATTGATTATCTAACCTTATCTTTCCTCATAATCCTTGAGAGTTTGCGTGATGACTTTGAGGGTTTTGGTTCATCCAGAAGTGAACAGAATGGTATCATCTTCAAAGCTCAAGTGATTCACGTAGAGTCCTCTCACTTCCATTAAAAACAACGATAATCCACATTATTATGTAACCTATTTAAAGCTAATGAGAGCATCTTTGCACCAAAAATAAATAGTGTAGGTGAAAGATTGTCAGCTTGTTTGAGGCCCCTTGTTGATTGGAAAAAAACTTAATATCCTTCCATTAATAATGATAGAGTACCAGTTGTTTGCCATAACTCTGCACACCATGTCTATAAAGATCTCATTAAAACCCATCTTCCTTTGAATTAGACAAATATAGGCCTAGGGTACTTTGTCATATGCCTTTGCCCTGTCAATCTTTATAATGACATTACTACCTATATAATGCTTTTTAATATGATGGATGATTTCATGAGCCAGAATGTTGTTTTCAGAAATACTTCTACACGTTAAAAATCAAAACTTATTGAGAGAGATTAAGTTACGCAGATTATAACTCAATCTGGGGCTCAATAATTTTGAATTTATTTTGCTGATGAAATTGCTAACGCTAATAGGACTGAACTCTTTCATTTTGTTGGGGTTACTCACTTTGGATAGAAGTAAAATGTAGTAATGTGAAAAGTATTTTGGAATCTCCTTGCCACTGAAAAAAACCTTAATCACTCACATTAGATCCTTATTGATGATGTGTTTACATTTTTTATAAAAATACCCATTCATAGCATCCGGCCCTGTTGTAGACATAATGTTAATGTAAAAGTTTACATATTTTAATTCCTCGATATTAGGAGTGGAGATAATCTTGTTATTCTGATCCTGATTTACCATTTTAGGGATGAAGTCAAGATTCTCTTCATTGATAATTTGTCCTCCCCTTTAAACATTGGTTGAAAATATTCACAGGCAATCTTAAAAATGTTTTCATCTCCCTGTACCCATTCCCCATTTTCCTGAATCCTGTGAATGAACAACTTTCTCCATCTACCCCTTATCAGAGACTGAAGAATTTAGAGGTTGTATTCCCTGATTGAACCATTGCAACTGATATTTCACTTTCATAATGGAATCCTCCAATTTGAGATATCTAATTTACTTAGCATTAAGTTCATGGAGTGCCTCCCTGTCGGTGTCACAGTTTTTCTGTATCAGGTTATCTTCATCTCCCTAACCTTTTCTTCATACTCTCTAACCTTACGGATAATGTCACCAAATTCTCTCTTACTCCAAGCACCAAGAGTGTTTGAAAGGCTTTTTAGTTCTTTGTGAAATCTCCACATTGTATTTCCTATCACCTCCCTCTCCCATGAAGATTTCATAATATCTTGGAAATGGGGATTGCGTATCCAACAGTTATCGAATCTGAATTACTTAGTGTGAGCTTCCTCTTTGCTGAGTATTTGCAATAATAAAATACAGTGATCTGAGCCAGTAGCAGGTAGATGTGTAATAGTTGTTTTGGGCATCTGATCAAGCATATTATCATTGATAAAGTCTCTTTCAAGAATTTTCCAAATGTTGTGGTTGATACCTAAGTTATTGTATCAAGTGTATTTTTTACCACTTAATCAAATATCCATAATCCCACAAGCTTCAATAATGGCTATTAAGTCCAAGCGCTTTATATTATTGAAAGGTAAACCTCCAACTTTTAAGCAGTAGAAGTTATTACATTATAGTCCCACACTGAATACCAAGGCTTGTCCTCTCTCACAGCTTGTTGGAGAATTTTATCCCATAGAGGACTTTTGAGATGTTCTTTGCATTTGGCGTAGGCAAAGGTAATGGTGAATTGATTTTGTTACTCATTATGATTAAAGTCATAAGTATATTTGCTGATCATCTTCATCTCGAACATTACAGTCAATATCACCATTCTAGAAAAACCAAAATTTTGCCATTACAGTTGGTCACTGCATTATCCATGGCTAGTTGATTTTTGATGTTCATTACATTGACACTGTCTGCAAAGGGCTCCAGAATAGCAATAATAGATATATGGTGCATTTTTTTGAGCAATTTACATCTTTCCATAACTACCTTAGTGTTAATCCCCCTTATATTCCATATGATTGGATTAGGCACTAAGAAACTCTTGTATTTGTTCTGCCAGAGGTAATAGTTTTGATATCCTTATTTTGAAGTGAAATTTTTCATGTTTCAACCCTCTCGGAGTAAACCTTGACTTTGAGTTACTTATTGAATCCCCTCTTCCAAGGCCTAATCATTTTGTTGAATGAAAGCTCTTATCAAAGCTTCACTAGTCGCATCATCATCATCAGGGTCCAGAACAACCTCATTATCCCTGTCCAGCTCATCTTCTGATTTTACTACTTCATATTCATAAATAAGAGGTACTGTATTGAATTAACAATATTCTTATTCTTTTTCCGGAGGTGCCCTTTGAGGTTGTGTAAAATTGTTATCCTTTAATGAGGGGATATTTTGTCCTTGCTGATTAATCACCTCTAATAATATGTTATATGTTTTGTCCCTCCATTCCTGTTGGTTTTGTTGAACTCCATCTTGTTACTTGTTTAACCTTCTCTTAGATGTATCTCTCTTGTGCTTGCTTGGTTTGTTTTAACTCATGAGGGTATTTTCTAAAGTATAGTTTGTTGCATTGTTTTACACATCCTTACAAGTGTTACCCTTTCTTTGTGTCTCCCTGACTTCATTTTTCCTGTTCTGTTTTCTGCTATTTGCTACAATATCAGATGTGATCATAGTTTCTCCCTCTTGTGCATTTTTTTGCATTTTCTATTTTCAATCTTTTGTTGTTTTTTCCTGCTAGTCTGGGCTCTAAGGTCATGTTTTTTAAAAGATATTCCGCCTCATTGCCCGTCATGAGGTAGTTTCCCCCCTTTCGGTAACCCCTTCATGCATATTAGAAGTGTTCTCCGTACATTCCTCATCCATTCCTCCCTCAGCTACACCAATCATTACCTTATTTAAATGAATTCTTTTGGAGTTGGATTTTAATGCTATGATACATGACTTGTCGTTCCTCTCATCTTTTTGTTTTGTCATCCTTTGCTGCTTTGTCCTGTTTCCGTGTTCAAACTTGTCTTGTCTTTCTTCAGCTATGCTTTCCACCTGGATTTCTTCCTCCTTAGTTGTAGTATCTTCTACCTGCATAGTTGGATTATTAAATATGTTATTTTGATGCTTATTACTAATACCTGCCTGTAGAACTTGTCCCTGCTAATTTCTTTTGCTGCCTAATAGGTAGTTGTTGTAGGCCTGCAGATTTTTTTTCCCACCTCATCTTGGAATTTTTTTTCTTTCTTTGAGTGTGCCATTAATACTCATTTTTTTGAAGTGGTTGTTTTCACTTAACTCCTTCTTAGAAGCTTTGTTGCAGCTGATCCTTATCCTCTTTTGTTTTGCTCTGCAGTTTATCCTGTTCTTTGCTTTTACTTATTTCTACTTTTCTTCACATTTTCGTGGTCTTTCCATTGTTTATACTCGTCATGTCTCATCATAGCTTTACATTCTTCTACATAATGACCTTCGTGCCTCCAATATTAAAAATAGGGAGGACTATTCTAATATTCTACAAGCTTCTATGTACCTACGGTATCATCATCATCATCTAGTCCAATCCACACATGTGTAGGTCTAGGCTTTGTTAGATCAACTTGCATTTTAACTTTAGCAATCCCTTACATTGATCTTTTGATAAAGGTTGTATCGAAGTATAAAGCATTGCCTACAGTATCCAATAAGGAAATGAGGAAAGGATCTTCGTAATAGTGACAAGGTAGTTAGGGTAGTAGAATACAAACATTGACAATAAGAGTCTCTTCTTCATGAGTAAAAAAAGTAGTCGAAGCTTGAATCCTCATGAGTTTACCCTTACTTGTAATTCTCTATTGTGTACACATAGTGTTCTAGTCCAACTCATTTTTTATGTCAATGAAAACATGTTTGGCATTGTAGTGAGCAATGTTGACCCCTACCCCAATAAATTGAGTATGTTAAATAAAGGTCTTTCTGATAGACTCCACTTTAGGCATTATTGATCTAAACTTCCCAACAAAGGTATATTTGCAGTCCACAGTAAGGGTATGCATATAGTCATGAATATCAAATATTACTATTGGTTGACCCTGTTTAGTGGTCTTTCTATGTTTGATTTTTAGCACTATATTTGAATTCTAAGCTTCATGGATTTGCATCTATCTAGCAGCCAAAGTTTGAACCACTGTGTATGGAGGTTGTTCTAAAACCTGATCTTTCTTACTAGTAGGATGAACATTAGGATTGATGTCATTAATTTGTTTGGAAGTGGTAGCCTTTTTGTTTTGGATGTTTGCTAGGCGAGAAGGGGGTTCTTTTATCAAAATTTCTAGAGATTTTATGGAACTCTCTATGATAGGAATTTTGTTCCTAACCATATCAATTTTGTTCATAACCATATCAACTTTATGATATCTGCAATAGCCCCACCTTCCCATTCACAAGAGTTGGATTTTGTGCCTTTTGGAACCCAAAGTTGTTGACATTGTCACCGTGAATCATATCATTAGGCATAACAGCTACAATTTCATGGCATGATTATGCAAATGGACAACACTAGTAATAGTATTAAAATGATTATGACAATAATTAGGACCAATGTTGGAATAATTACCTGCCTGTTGAAGCTCATTGACTTGCTCTTTCGACTTATGTTGGTGTTCCTATCCCTTATTACTTGCAGCCTCATCCAAGTCATTTGTCTGAATACATGTTAGACTTATTCCATCATTGGGTTGAATTTTAACCATCATGTTGACACTTGAGAAGAACTTTCTAAATCTATAACTTTAAAAGTTTCTTGTCCCCTCTTATCTTGGTGATTTTTATCGAACACAAAATGTAACATGGGTGCAACTTCGTTTTACCTATTGTTGGATTAATTTCCTTAGCATTTTTTTCGATTATTTAAGTTGACTTATTGTCACTTCCGAGTTTGCCCCTAGATGTAACCGGCGTCTTCATCCTCTTTGAGGACTAAGAGAAGCCTCTTAGTCTTTAATCATTGCACTTATCGATCAAAAATACATAATAATTTAAAAGTTTTCAAGTACTTCTAATCGGAGGTTTACATAGAACTCTACATACACATAATCATAATAATATCGAGTACTTTTATCTCACACACTTGTATACTAAAGAAATAGAGTCATAAATTTGTATTATCTCATAAACAATCTAAACGAGGACAATAACATTGGGCATAGCCCTACATCAATAAAAGTAAGCAGCATATAGGATTTCCAAAACGTTGTCACAAATACGAAATAGAGTCAATACAAAAGTTGTAGTAACTAACTAACTTCGCAAAGAGAATATTGGAATTGTCCTCGGGGAAAATGAGGACCTACCACTTGGATAATAGAATGTCCATGTATTCCTTCAAATCACCTCAAATCAACTTCAACGAACGGAACCTAAAATATTTGGGAAAAAGGGAGAAAATGGGGTTAGTACGCCACATGTACTAAGTATGAGAACACATGCACCAATACCAACAAAGTGTGCTAGAAAGGGAAATTTTATGAAACTATGTTATTTAAGCCTAACCTTTGAACATACTTAACAAATTAATATCATATGCACGTCTTCGTACTTAAACCCATAATCTCATGTAACTTAATCATCACGTAATAATACATCAAACATGAATAAGAGTAAACCATGTAAATAGCAAAGAAAACCAACCAACTATAATCCTTGAGAAGTGACAAGTGCAATGACCAAGCAAAGCCTCATAACCCTACTTTATCATGTAACCCACCAAGATCATGATTATCAATTCACTTCACGTAGAATAGTCTTCAATCTCGTATATTTTTCTTTCTTTAATAATGTTAATAAATTTCTTACTCATAAGCATCTTATTAAACATATAAAGTCCTTTACAATATATGGTCAATTATGTACATGATATTGATTTCTCAAAGTTTCTATCAAGGCAAATTAGTGCAACGCATAGATAGAGTCACATATCCCTACCTAAGATAAAGTAAAACCACTCGAGTCACTTCAATTAGTCTATAATTCATTCATTCATTTTAGTTTAGGGAACTCTTGCCCAAACCGACTTAGACCACATGAGCTAATGTAGAATCTGATGTCATGAAACCTTACACCGATGAAAGGTTGTGTACCGACCAAGGTAGAACCTATCATAAACTATATATCTAGGTGGATTAACTATCAAGTATCATATGGTTGCGGCATAGTGTATGGATCTTGCATAATAAATCATGGAAATATAAACTCTACAGCCTATCTTGGGTCGTTGAGGCTATCCACCCCGTGAGGACCGTAGTGAACCCTACCTTCCATATATTATATGATATCACCACATCACATACAATCTCACTCGGTGCTATTCTAGGTCCCTTTATTTAAATAACTTTAGTCTTGTTGAAATCTTAACTTAGTTTAGGTCATAGTGTCTAACCCTTGTATAATCATCATCGTCAATAGCTTAAAAAGAATTGTATGAGTGTATGTCCATTCATCACAATCCATATAAGTGAGTTTAAAACATTAGAATTTCATAACATATTAAGGCACATTTATAGTTTTCACCATCTTTATAGTACATACACCTTAATCTAACTCACAATATAGTCAAGACAGTTCAATTCAACATCATACCACCCTATAATCTCAATATAAGGCATACTCCAACGTAATGTCATATCTTAACAACAATAAATCACAATTAGAAGTTAAGATAGATTCTAAGACATACCAATTTGGGGAGTAACATCATAGTGCAATGATAATCAATAGAATAACATGGCCAATTGCATCTCAATAACACAATTAATCTTTAAATCAAAACTTCAGAGAAGATACATAGGCTAATTTCATATTATAATTCATATCCTAATTATGTCTCAAGATCTAGAATGATAGGCCTATATTTCATGTCAATTCAAACAAAATAGGACCATAGGATAGTTATATAATCAACAATCAATTCAACTGAATGATCAACATACAACATAAGTAAAGATCACTACCTAGGGTTAGGGATAGAGGATTATGCTCTTCAATTTAACGAAACCATCAACAATTATCATAAACAACTTGGGTTAGATGTAAATCTACTAAATATAACCCTACGAATTAACTAACAACTCAATCCATAAGTTCAATTTCGTAATTGAATGAATCCCATAAGAAAACTCAACTTTTTGAAATCCATTTTGAAGGAACCATTTTAGAAAAAGATCTCAAAGGTGAATAGAACCCATACCTTAATGTTTCTAAAAAATTTGATGAAGAATCCACCCCTTTTCATCCCCCTAACCCTAGTTATTGCTAGCCTTGAATAGTGAGTTCTTGTAGAGAGAGAAACAAGGGAGAAGAAAGAGAGTCTATTTTGAGAGTTAGCTTTTGGTTAAGGAGGGTTAAGGATATTTCTAAAAAGGCTTAATTAACTTCATTAATTTACCTTAAATCACTAGGTAATCCCTAAACAATATAATTAATTTAAATGATATCATTAAAATCCTTCACTAAAATTCAACCCTCACCGATGAGACCCCGTCGATGGTTCGTTAGTGGGTCTCAGACACTCCTTCTCCGTTCTTCACTTCTGTCATTTCTATCATAGAATTTACAGGCGAGGCTTCCTCCAATTTCTCTAAGTATGGGATGATTGTGGCCTCAATGCCCCGTCGAGCGAATGAAGCCCCACTGTCCCTTTACGTAGAGTGTAATATTAGCAAGGCAAACAAGGGACTTCACAAATCTTAATAAATGTCGGACGAAGGTGTCCTTCGATGCCCCGTCGAGCCACTTACGGACAGTCGTCTGCCCCGTGGATGCACATTGTCCGGTAGTGCTACATAAAATTGCAGGGGTTCTCTTCGAGGGCCTTCGGTTGGTTCCTGGGGAGTCGTAACCAGATGTTCCAATCATGAAACAACTCAAACACCCATTATCTACCTTTCCACCCATTTTTGTACATTTTCGACCCCTAAAAGCCAGTAAAAAAATTAAGGCACACTAACTTCACTTTAAACGAACTTCTTCAACATTTGGGTTCTTAAACCTTCTAAATGACATATATTCAATAAAAATGGACTTAGAAACAGTGTTTAGACTTTATGAAACCTTTGCTAGGCTTTTCCATGAGTCATGGATTTTAAAGGTGTTACATTATCCCCCCTTTAGGAACATTCATCCCCGAATGACACTAAAATTCTTTTAAACGAAGGAATAGACCGAAGACTAGCAACCCAAGCAATAAACAATATCAATTTTACATAAATCAAATTACCTAATAAAAGCAAATATAAAAACTCAAATTACCACACCTAAGGTTCAAAACACTTCATCATGAGGTATTTCCTTCTCACAACATTTATGAGCTCAACATACATCATATGAGTCAATTAGCACAAATTTCAACTTAAGAACATGCTACCTATCATTTCATGAAGACTCACCATATCAAAATGCAAAAAATAACTCAAAGTAAGCAAAACGAATAATTTCTTGTTTTTAATAGCAATACTATAGTGACTTCACTGTAAGACTTACTTTGAGGTTTTCAAAAAATGTCATTTTTGCAACATTTCACTCAAAAATAAAGAAACACAAATCTTTGTCATAATTATATAATTAAAAAGAATGGATAACCTTAGTTCTAAAAAAATGAGGATAACGGGATTTCATATAGACCTCGACCTCCCATTTAGCACCCTTAACTAGTTGATTTTTCCATAACACTTTTACGAAAACCGCCTCTCTATTCCTCAACTTCTTGACTTGCCTATCAAGAATTTGAACCGGTACTTCCTCATAAGAGAGGTTATCCTTGACACCAAGACCATAGATAGAAAGAATGGACTCGGGATTACCGATACACTTTTTCAACATAGAAACATAGAAAAATGGATGAACTGAAGCCAATTCATTAGGAAGTTTCAATTCATAGGCAACCTTACAAACCCTATGCAAGATTTTATAGGGACCCGTATAACGAGGACTCAATTTCCCTTTCTTTTCAAACCTAACCACCCCTTTCATTGGTGAAATTTTTAAATACACCTTCTTCAAACTTTAAATCATTTCTCCTATTATCGGCATAAGACTTTTGCTGAATATAGGCCGTTAGCAACTGATTTATTATGATATGAACCTTTTCCAATGTCTTATAAATCAAGTCGTGACCCAGAATTGATGGCTCACAAATTTCAAACTACCATACAAGTCTTTAAAGGGATTCTTGGATATGTATGTATGTAAGATATTGTTATAAGAAAACTCCACTAATGGCAAGTGCTTATCCCAACATCCTTAAAAATAAATAATTCAATATCTAAGCATATCCTCAAGGGTTTGAATAGTGTGTTCCGCTTTACTATCAAATTCAGGATGAAAAACGGTACTCAATTTCACTCTAGTGCCTAAACCTTCTTGGATGGACCTCCAAAATCTATATGTGAATTGTGTACCCCTATCCTAAATAATGGGTAACGGAATACCATGACGACACACAATCTCATCTATAATAATCTTTGCATAATCTTCCACCGAATATGTGGACTTGACGTGAATTAAATGAGAGGACTTAGTCAATATATTCACAATAAACCATCTAAAATAATATGACCTTTGATTACGAGGAAACCCAACTAAGAAGTCCATATTAATTTCTTCGCACTTCAAAGTAGAAAGATGGATCTCTTGTAGAAACCCACCCAACTTTTGATGCTCCGCCTTAACTTGTTTGCAATTCGTACACTTAGCAACAAATTCTGCAATGTCCTTCTTCAAGTCTTCCAACCAATATACCTCCTTAAGGTCATGTTACATCTTAGTCGAACCTGGATGAATGAAGTAGTGGGATTCATGGGATACTTCAAGGATCCAAGCTCTCAACCGATAAACAGCGGGAACACACAATCTCCCTTGATATCTCAACACACCATCCCCCCCTTAGGAGAAAGATTCATTCAATTTGATAAGAACCTATTCTTTAAACTCAATCAATGATAAGTAAATTTGTTGTTTGGTCTTCACCTCAACCATTAATGATGACTCAAAGTTATGATGAACAATGACACCCCCAACCGGAGTACTCTCCAACCTCACACCTAATCTATCCAACTTATGCACTTCCCTTGATAGTTCCTTTTTAGCTTCATTAAGATGGGATACACTACCAATAGTCATCCCACATAGGAAATCCAAAACTACATTGGCCTTGCCGGGGTGATAAAGGACACTCATATAATACATTTTTAACAACTCGACCCAACTTCTTTGTTAAAGATTTAATTTTTTTGGGTAAACAAATATTAAAGACTCGTACGATCGGTAAAAACATCCACATGAAACCCATACATATAATGCCTAAAAATTTTCAAAGAAAACACCACGGCCGCTATTTCAAGGTCATGAGTGGGGTAATTCTTCTCGTGTACCTTTAGTTTAGTTTAAGCATAGGCAATCACCTTCCCATTCTACATAAGCACTTATCCAAAACCTATGTGGGATGCATCACAATACACAATGAAACCCTTAGAACCTTTTAGTAAAGTCAACACCATAGAGGAAGTAAACTTATCTTTGAATAATTGAAAACTATTCTCACAAGCCTCTGACCACTCAAAATTTGTACACTTCTGAGTCAATGTGGTCAAAGGAGATACTATGGATGAAAAGCCTTCCACAAACCTTCGATAAAAGCCCGCTAGACCCAAAAAACTCCTAATGATGATGTTCCCAAGAAATGACACTGACCTCAACCAAAACTCAGATTTGCCATATTTTGCAAACATTTGATGCTCGTCAAGGGTTTGTAAAACTATCCTTAAATGACCCATGTTTTCAACCTCATTCTGCGAATACACCAAGATATCATCAATAAACACAATAAAGAATAAATACATATCGATTCGGAACACCGTATTCATTAGGTCCATAAATGCCGCCGGATCATTTGTGAGGCCAAATGACATAACCACGAAATCATAATGTCGATACAGAGTCTGAAAGGACATCTTTGGAATTTCTTCATTCTTTACTTTTAGCTGGTGATACACCGACCTTAAATCAATTTTGTAGAAATAGTTCACTACTTGGAGTTGGTCAAATAAATCATTAATCTATGGAAGAGGATATTTTTTCTTAATAGTAACCTTGTTAAGTTTGTGGTAGTCAATACACATTCTCAAGGACCCATCTTTTTTCTTCACGAACAAGACCAGAGCACCCCATGAGAAATGCTCGGACTTGTAAAGCCCTTGTCTAGCATATCTTTAAGTTGTGCCTTCAACTCCTTCAATTCGGCCGGAGCCATTCTATAAGAAGGAATTGATATAGAATTTGTTTCTTGTAGCAAATCGACACCAAAATCAATTTCCTGTTCAGGAGGAATACCATGAAGATCATTAGGAAATACTTTCGGAAATTCACTAACCACGGGGACCGACTCAATAGGAGGAATTTCAGAATCAAATTTTTTGACTATTACAATGTGATAAAGACATCTCTTTGAGATAATTTTGCATTCATTTAGACAAGATATGAAGCGACATCTAGGAATAGAATTCCCACCCTTCCACTCAATAACAGGTTCATTTATGAAACTAAACCTCACAACATTAGTCCTACGATCTATAGAAACAAAACTAGCATGCAACCAATCCATTCTTAAAATGACATCAAAATCAAGCAAATTTATTTCAACTAGAACTACATAAGAAACTCTATTGGTCAATGAAATAAGACAATTTTGATAGACTCTTTTTGCTACAATTTACTCATCCACCGGAGTAGATACCACAAAAGGTTCATGCAAAACATCGGGTAAAGTATCAAACTTTTTATCTACTAAGGGAGTAACAAAGGACAAAGTCGTACCCTGATCAAACAAAGCATACACATCAGTAGCAACGATACGTAAAATACAGGTCACCACATGGGGAGAGCTCTGTTGGTCAACTATAGTACAAAGAGTATAGAAGCGGTTCTTTTTTGGAGCATCACTAGAAAAACTTGGATGTTCACCCTTCTCTTTCCCTTTATCATTAAGAAAATCTCACACTTTGTGACAAAATTTCTACAACAAAAGCATTTGTCCGGCCCAAGAAGGAAATCACAAAAGTTCTTCTTTCCATATTTCTTTCAAGCTAGATTCTCATTAGACGAATTTTCACTTTTACATTTTTTAAATCTTGGCCTAGCGTCCCTCTTCTCCCTAACATTGGGAAATTTGGATGGAACTTTATTTAAGAACCTCTTCTTAAATCTAGAGTTTTCTTGAATCCCAAGCCTATATTTAGAATCTCCACCCATCAAAAGACCTTGTCCTTTTGAATCTCTATTCTTCCTTTTTGCTCTAGTCTCCTAAATCTTTTTAGTATGCACCATAAGACGACCAATATTCATGTTGTCGTGTAACATCGCTGAATGACACTCTTCTTGTAAGTCATCTAATACACCCATCACAAATCAACTCCTCTCGTTTCTAGGATCGGATATCAAGGAAGGAGCATATTTAGCAATATGAATGAACTTCAAAGATTAATAATTGACAATCACACCTCCTTGGCGGAGGTTGATGAATTCCACAACCTTAGCTTCTCTCATATCTCTAGGGAAGAATCGATCAAGGAAAGCCCTCTTGAAGATCTCCCAAGTCACCGGCCCACCTTAAAGTGTACTATTATCTCTCCATTGTACATGCCAAGTATGAGCCACATTCTTGAGTTAGTATGAGGCCAACTCAGCATTCTCATTAGAAGACAACCCCATAGCACATAGTATCTTATAAACCTCATCAATGAACTCTTGAAGGTCTTCATCAACCCTAAAACCGTAGAAGATAGGAGGATTCATCTGTATGAAATCCCTAAGTCGAGAAGTCTTAATTTACTCATGAACCCTAGGTGTAACATCCCGATTTTCTTGGGTAGTCATAGCTTGAGCTTAAACCTTTGCGGTTTGTGATTGTGTAGTCATTGGTTGGGCCATTCGATCAAGAATATCCCTCACTCCCCCTCAATCATAGGTGGAGGGTTAGCCGGGGCTTGATCAACATTAGCATTTTCCTCTAGTAGAGTGACTTGCTCATCATGGGGAGGAGCTCCCACATTAACAACTTCCTCCTCAAGTCTTCGAACCTCATTCCTTCAAGTATTTATACTTATTATCAGCACAACAATATGATTTGACGCAAAAGCACACCATAAGTATAATCTATTTGCACGATATAAGATTTCCAAGAAAGAGTGTGATTCCTAAGCATCATATAGGTTCCTACTCATAAGTGTGGCGCGCTTCTCAATTATGAATACAAACCTATATAGACGTGGTTGAGAGAGACACCAACATCAAGGATATTCAACCTCATGCTCTGATACCAAGTTTGTCACATCTAGGTTTATTCACTAGACGTAACCGGTGATGTCGTCCTCTTTGAGTACTAAGAAAGGCCTCTTAGTCTTACATCATTACATTCATTGATTAAAAAATAAGGAAGAATTTAAAAAATTTCAACTACTTCTAATTGAAGGTTTATATAGACCTCTACATACACATAATCATAATAATATCGAGTATACATAGAATTGTTTGTATATGAAGATTACATAGTCCTCTACCTTTATCTCACAAACTTGTATAGTAGATAAATTGAGTCAGAAATCTATCTCATCTCATAAACCATCTAACGAGGAAAATAACATAAGGCGTAGCCCTACATAAATTAAAGTAAGTCGCATATAGGCTTTCTAAAACTTTGTCACAAATACAAAATAGAGTCTATACAAAAGTTGTATTAACTAAGTAACTTCAAAAGAGAATATTGGCATCATTCTCGAGGAAATTGAGGACCTACCAATTGTATGATATAATGTCCAAGTCTATTTTAAAATCACCTCAAATCAACTTCAACGACCGAAACCTAAAATGTTTGGGAAAAAGGGAGAAAATGGGCTTAGTACGCCAATTTTAATAAGTATGAGAACATAAGCACATATACCAACAAATTATGCTAGAAAGGGACATTTAATGAAATCATTTTATTTAAGATAATCCTTCGAACATACTAAACAAATTAATACAATATGCACGTCATTGTACTTAAGCCCATAAACTCATGTAACTCTATCATTATGTAATAATATCGCAAACATGAATAAGAGTAAACCTCGTAAATAGCAAAGCAAACCAACCAACTATAATACTTGAGAAGCGACAAGTGCAACGACCATGCAAAGCCCCATAACCCTACTTAATCAAGTAATCGACAAAAGATCACAATTATCAATTAACTTCACATAGCAAGGTCTTTAATCTCACATATTATTCTTTCTTTAACAATGATAAAAAATCTCATATTCATAAGAATCTTAATCAACATATAAAATCATTTACATTATATCGACATTTATATACATAATATTAACTTCTCAAAACTTCCATCAAGGAAAACTAGTGCAAGGCATAGGTAGAGTTTCATACCCCTACCTAAGATAAATTAAAACCACTCAAGTCTCTTCAATTAGTCTATAGTTCATTCTTTCATATTTGATTAGGGAACTCTTGCCTTAACCGACATAGAACAAATGAGCTAATGTGGAATCCGGTGTCATTAAACTTTACTCCGATCTAAGGTGGTCTACCGGCCAAGGTATAACCTAACATAGACGTAGCTATATTGGTTGATCCACTATCTAGTATCCTATGGTGGCAACATAGTTTATGGGTTTTGAGGAATAAATAATGGAAATATCAACTATACACCCTACTTTTGGTCATGAGGCTATCCACCCCGTGAGGACCGTAGTGAACCCTACCTTCCTTATACAAGATGATGTCACCCTCTCACATATCAGCTCACTCGGTGCTAAGCTAGGTTCTCTATTGAAATGCATTTAGTCTTGTTGAAATAATAACTTAGTTTAGGTCATAGGATCTAACCCTTGTATAATCATCATCATCAAGAGCTCAATAAGAATTGTATAAGTTTAAGTCCTTTCATCACAATCCATATAAGTGAGGTTAACACTTTAGTATTTCATAACATATTAAGGCAGATTGACAATTTTTAACATCCTTATAGTACATACACCTTAATCTACCACACAACATAGTCAAGACATTTCAATTAAACATCTTTGCACCCTATAATCTAAATATAAGACATACTCCAACGTAATATCATAGCTTAACGACAATTAATCACAGTTGGAAGTAAAGATAGAGATTCTAAGACTTACAAAATCTTGCCACAGTCTATAATCAAGGTCTTACCATCAACCCATAACTTAACCCAACACGGGGAGTAACATCATAGCACAATTTTAATCAATATAATAACAAGGACAATTGCATTTCTATAACACAATTCATATTTAAATAACATCTTAAGACAAGATACATAGGCTAATTTCACATTATAATTCATAACCTAATTAGATCTAAAGAACAAGAATGATAGGCCTATATTTCATATTAATTCAACCATAATAGCACCATAGGATAGTAATCTAATTAACTATCAACTCAATTGAATGATCAACATACAACATAAGTCAAGTTCATTACCTAAGGTTTGGGATAGAGGATCATGTTCTTCAATTTCACCAAACCATCAACAATTATCATAAACAAGTTGAATTACATGTAATTCTACTCAATATTACCCTAATAATTTACTAACAACTCAATCCATAAATTCAATTTCGTAATTGAATGAAATACATAAGAAAACTCAACTTTTTGACATCCATTTTGAAGGAAACCTTTGCGGAGATGATCTCAAAGGTAAATCCAACCCATACCATAATGTTTCTCAATAATTTTATGAATAATCCACCCTTTTTAAGACTCCAAACCCTAATTCTTGCAAGCCATCAATGTTGGGTTCTTGAAGAGAGAGAAACAAGAGAGAAGAAAGAGAGTTTATTTTGGGAGTTGGCTTTAGGTTAATGAAGGTTAAGGGTATTTAATTAATTTAAATGAAATCATTAAAATCCATCAGTGAAATTCGACCCTCACCGATGAGACCACGTAGACGCTCTGTTGGTGGGTCAATGGACACTTCCCACTCTGTATTGCACTTCCGTCATCTCTATTAGAGACTTTACAAGTGAAGCTTCCTCCAATTTTACTATGTATGTAATGACACCCCATCGTCCCTTTATGTCGAGTATAACAGTAGCTAGGAAAACAAGAGCCTTCACAAATCTTTCTATGTTGGAAAATGATGAACTTTGATGCCCTGTCGAGCCACTTATGAATCGTCGTCTGCACAATCGATGCACACTGCAAGGTAGTGCTTCATAAAACTCTAGTGATTCTCCTCGAGTGTCCTTGGTTGGTCCTTGAGGACTTGTACCGAGACGTTCCAATCATGAAACAACTCAAATACCGATTATCTATCTTTCCACCCATTTTTGTACATTTCCGACTACTAAAAGTTAATAAAAAAATCTAAGGCACACTAACATCTCTTTAAACCAACTTCATGAACAATTTTGTTCTTAAACCTTGTAAATGACCTATATTCATTAAAAATGGACTTAGAAACAGTTTTTAGACTTTATGACACCAATGTTAGGATTTTCCATGAATCTTGGATTTTCAACGTGTTACACTTTTTGTTTTTAAATCAACTGGTCTGCTCCCATAGTAATATTGATACCATCCCCATTAGATCTATGTTCGTTGAACCTACCACTTTCGGCTTGTCTTTGGCTTCCATAATAGTCACCGGAGATTTTTGTCTCCTTGATATGACCATCCATTCCACATGATATTGCGTTAAGCTAAACCTCATTTCCTTAGGAGTAAATCCTAGTGGGTATTTCTTTACTATTCATCTGTGATTTTGGGATTGACTATCTAGGAGCACATCTGTGACGACCCCAAAAATCGCACTATCAGTTCCTTCGACTGGTTGGGTAGAGTTCCTAGCTTTATGGTTATGTTGTAGCTCGTGTTGGGTATACTCGTTTTAGGTAGCTTGTTGTTCAAGATTTAGCCTAATCGGTTCACACTGCTCATCGGTTCTTTAGAATGTAACTTCATGGAGTTATGTAATGAATTAAAGGGTACTTAATCTGAGGATGTATTCTTATTTAGCAGGCGCCCCTTTTGGGACTGTTCCGGCGGTCTGGCAAGTACCGTCGGTGGCTTACGCGCCTTATGAGCTAGGATTAACTAGCCATTTGAGATGAAAATATTGTTTAGTTGTATAGAGAGTTTGCCTTATTGATAGAAAGTAGAGAGAGAACTAACTTTGCTTTTTTGGCATTTTTACTTGGGGTTTTGGGTTTACAGTTTAGGGTTAGGTTTAGGGTTAAGATTAGGTTTAGCGTTTAGGGTTTTTTAGGTATTAGGGTTTGTGGTTTAGAATTTTAGTTCTAAAATCAATGGTTTAGTGATTAATGTTTGGGTTTTTGTATTTTTTGAGATATGTTTTTTTTGAACATAGGGGTTAGGGTTTGGGTTAGGGTTAGGATTAAGGTTAGTGTGTAGTTTTTTTTAGGTTTTATGGTTTAGGGTTTAGTATTTATGTTTTAAAATCTATTGTTTATTATTTAATTTTTGAGTTTTGTATTTGGGTCTTGATAATAGGGTCTCTGACAACCAGAACGGTAGTGCAGGATGGACCGTCGCGGGAACAACGGTTCGTCGCATGTGGCCGTTGGTGGACACTTGGAGAAAAATTGAACAGTGGAGTGTTATGGAGGTTGGAACGGACCCAATGATGGTCCGTCGTCAATACGATGGTCCCTCATCGGGGTGTCGTTCTGTAACTTAGTGACGGAACTGGAGATGCCCCATTCATCCTCTATGACCCAAATCGAATTTGTAGTGTTTTGACCTACATTCGTCTAACCTAAATACCTAGTAAAGCTAAAAGCAATGCTAGCAAGCTCTTATTTTCAAGGGTTTAACGACGGGCATTTCGGGAATTTTTTTTAACCAAGTCCCGACAAAAGTTATAAAGAATGAATGTGTAGTCAAGAAGAACTAGACTAACTTCTGTTGATAAAACAAAATTCAATATCAATATAGAAATTGTGATACACCATACTGAGATTTGAGAAAAACAATAGGGAAAAGTATGTTGGTGTTAAGTAGACACCCATCAGCATCTACGACAGTTGATGAGGACTGTTAGGACTCGGAGATTGGTTAAAACTATCGAGATTTCCGGAGATGATTTTGGAGTTTAAAAGCGCGAGGCGGAGGGTGGCGGGGAAGGGGAAAAGTTGGAGAAGAGGAGGGGGAGGAGGAGGGGGGGAAGAAGATGGAAAGGAAGGGCCAAGAGGGGGGGAGGGGGGGGGGGGGGGGGAGGAGGGGAGGGGCAAAGGGGGGGGGGGAGAGAGGCGGCCCCTCGGCGGCCGCGTGCCTGGCTTGGGTTCCCTTCCTGGTTGGGGCCCCTTTTTCCCATGTTGCGTGTTTTTAAAAAAACCCCAGCAAGGGTCGCGTCCGGGTATGCCTCTTAATGACGCGAATGAGTCCCTACAGCGGTCCTCTCATTTGTGACGGTCAATCGTTGGTTCCGTCACGTGTGACCTAGTTAAAATAACAAAAGACGTACTGGCAAATGACGGATTCATGCGACGGTCTGTCGCAATTTGTGAAAGTGGTCCATCCGCTGTATCGTCAATGAGTTGCTGTCACATAATTTTCTCCCTTTCTGCAGATTTCATTGTGATTGCCTGCAAAAAAATACCCATTGTAGAAAATGCTACCATTACTAATAAGAAACTAATAAGTATTAGGTTTCCCTCCTCCCTCCCAACAGTCGCCTGATTTAACGTTGCGCACGATTGAGGACACTTGATTACTCAGGCTTCATCAAGATGGTAAAAATGTTCTCTATCACTTAATGCACCTGATGCAGTATGCCCAAGTAGAGTTTGTTATTATTTCGTTCTCTATTTCCTTAACCGGCACTCCCTCCTTGGTTTTTAACTCAACTGTCCATGAGGAATACCCTGGGTGTCAAGAGAAGGGCCAGTCGTTTTGGACTTGAGCTTGCCCAGTAATACAATGCACCCAGAGTCTGTCTAAAACACACAAATACTCCAACCATAAACTCGGTTGTTTTGGCACGTTTTTGTTCTTCTCCTTTTCATCTTTTCAATTGTGGGATAAGGCCGGTACCGATTGATCTCACCACTCTTCTTCATGTTCCTACACATGTTTGAAGGTTTGCCTTCTGCTTCTTCCTTGTTCACCCGAAATTTCATCTGCTCCTTTTCCATATCAACTAGGCTACCGGTAGCAAGGAATGGCCCTCCGAAATAATAGGCACTTCAAAATCCGACTTCACAATCAAGAAAACCAATCTGCCAGAAATATATGACTCAACGTTTCTAGCACATCATTGAGTATCCCATAGGCCTTTTCACACTGTTCGGCAGCCATCAGTCGCCACATCGAGTGGGTTTTTGGGTCACCCAAACCCAACTTCTTGTAAATCGAGATGGGCATGAATTATATGCTTGCCCCCAGTCACATAATGCTTTTCAAAATGTAAAATGAACCCCACTCCCAGGAATGTGAACGCCCCGGATCTTTTTGTCTTTTGTCAAGAGATCTTTTCGCCATAGCCTATAAGTTTGCACTCTATCTACCCCTTGAAAGTGGACCGTCTTTTCTTTGTCACCATATCTTTTCATAAACTTGGCTAACTTGGCATTTGTTTCAAGATTTTCTACAAAAGGCAACATTTATAGAAAGCTCTTCAGCATTGGTTACAAAACCACCGATATTTACCATCCTCGGGTCTTTTTTCACTAATCTCTAAGGGAGGGTAAGTGGAAGTCTAGGCATGGGAATTACCTTTATAGGAACTTCTGCATCTTTTGCAGTGGCTCCTCTTCTACTTCCACCACTACCCTTTTCCACCTTATCAATCAGTCGTTGTCCCCTTTTCCTCCTTATACGGCATAGATTGGTCAATGGTTTGCTTACCACCACCGTAGTGATTGCCACATAGTGTGCATCATTTTTTGGGATTTTGGATATTGTTGCGGAATAGTGCTTTGGTTGTCGTGTGTTCACATCGCAGATAATTGGGCCATTTGTCAACCTCGATTTGCTTAATCGTTTGCATGTGTATAGGACTTTTTGCCCAATACCTGCCTAACCATCCTTTCCTCTTAATGTGTTCATCACTACCAATGCAAAAACCTCCTCACAATTTTGTGAAACATATCTTCAAACTCCGCGCCATACTATCTCAAACCCATCCCTAGGATAACTTCACCCGATTTTAATGAGGGACCTAGGTCCCCATTTCTATCATTTCTATTTACCGTAGTTTATACCCCTGTTTGAAGTTGTTGTCGTGTTTGTAGTTTCCATCTCAGCATATGCCCCTCATGTTGTGTTTACCAAGTTCCAACCTGGTTACATGTACGTTGTCGCAATTCTCCTGATTACCTCTTTGGCAACTTTGGTCAAACACCCACCTTTTGCTCATTTTAACAACTACCCTACCGCATCGGAATCCTCCTCATAATAGACATATCATTTTGTGGTCTTGTTTATGACAAGTGTTGACTGCATTTACTATTATGCACCCCCCTAGTGACATGTTTGTAGTCACCAAAGCCCAGCTCAAGTTCTCATCTGAGCCATTTCCTTTCACGAATCTCATCGTTCTGCGGGTTTGTGATTGGGACATACTACAAAGGTATTTTTTCCCTGTTTCCTTTCTGACTTCCTCTAGTACTCCAATCTTTATATTCCGGGATATTTTCTCTAATGTTTTCATCACAATCTCAGTCATACGGACCCTCCACATAAACATCCCACCTTCTATAAGTATCCAACACCGCTTTATTATTATCCATCCTGTCCCCGATAGAAGTGTTCCTTCATGGACTCCAATCATCTATATGTGATTTGGGACTCCTTCGTCAAGAACGAGGTGTATCTATCCCAGACTACTGACTGACTCTCCTTGTAGTGACACAAAGTTTTCACTCTGTCTCTGTGGTTTAGTTTCTCCGTAGATTGGATTTAGCGTGCTAGAAAAATCCCTTAGTTTGGGGTTCCAAGTTAAAATTGAGTTGTAATAAGAGCTCAGTGAACCGTAATAGGCATTCTCTATCCCTCAGTGGAGAGGAGGAACACTCTACCCCTATTACATCCAGTCCATGTCTGGCTCCCTAAACAACTTTTACAACAAACACTAGCCCTTACCCATTAGCTATATGACATGGGATCCTCAGAATGTATCCCCTGAAATAAACCTCTCGCAATGAGAATTGTGCATCATTCACTGTTTACCCACGAGGGTGTCCTTGTGGGTCGAGGAGGCAGGACCAATTTGCCCATAGGGGTTTCTATGTTCATAGCCACTGTATTATAGCTTGGGGCCGTTGATCAGATTTTTGTTCCCCCTCTGTTTGGTGTTACCCGGAGCATCAGGTAACAACTGACAATGCACCTCAACCGGAGTTGGGGATGTTTCTGGTTTTGGATCTCAATCATTAATTCCGCAAGTGTTTTTCTATCCCATGTTGCGCGTGTAAGCTCTACTTTGTAGATTCGTGGAAACAAGGGTTTCTCCTTCCTCTCCGTGTTTAAGCTAACAGGAGGGGGGGGGTGGTTCTTACAAATAAAAAGAATAAACAAGAAAATCAAGAAATACATCAACTAAACTTAGTAATAAGTTTAAAAGTTAATCTAAAAGCTACATTCCCCGTTATTGCGGCTCAAAATTTTGATACAACTCAAACTTACTTCTCAAATAAGAAGTAAAGAGGTCGTGTCAGTAAAATAACCTAACTAGTGAGTTCTGGATCATTTCCACGTTGAATAGTTTGAGTTTACTACTCAAATCTATTATTCTATTTTTCCAGTCAATTATTCCTTAGAAAAAGCTAAAATGATAAACAGGGGTTTCCATTCTAATAATGAAATAACTAGCGATATAAAGGGAGCAACTAACTCTTCGAATTTTGGAGTTTTAACAATTATCAAAGTCACTAGGGTTTCGTGTTCCCAAGGTTCCATAACTTTATACTCGAACTATTAAACAATTCTTTCCTATTTCTTGTCATGAAGTATAGTTATTATTTCTAAAACTCCTCTGTCCACATGTAGAAAATTTCACTCCGCACCTTGGTCCGGCTACGTGTGTTGCTGCTATCGCCTACCCTTATTCTTTACCTCTATTAAGCCTCGTATTCGTATTTTGACTAGTATTACCTCGTACCAATCAATACTAGCCCTATTATATAGTATAACACTAAAATCTATGTTATAATTTCTGTTCCTATTATCACCTCCTTGGTCCGGAAAGTCGAACTAAGTCTAGTTCTATGTTGTCCATCAGTTAAAAAGACTTAATGCGAAAGAAATATCATTATGCAGACACTATTTATAAGAATTTGTTATTTTAGGTTAGGTTGTACCTCATTATTTTCCTATGGTTTCCCACCACCCTATTTCTGAATGGAGGTAGTTACCTATCCGCATAATTACAAATTCAATAGGTGATAATAAAAATACTGCACTTACTTGATTAGAAAGATTAAAACTGAAAGTTCCTTGATTAATCACTAAAAGTCACCAACATCAATGAGAGAAGTCTTTAATATAATCAATAATCTCTCAAAGAGGTCCTACAAATAAGAAGGTCCTCACATTATTCAAAGGTCTAACCATGATTCCACAGTTCTCCTAAGAATCAAAGTCCTAACCTCAAAACCCCGAGGTTTTGCGAAACTATTTTATAAAAAAAACCTAATTAAACAAGGACTCTATTTGGGTTAGGGTTAGGGTTAAGGTTTGTTTTTAGGATTTAGTTTTTGGGGTTAAGGATCTGTTTTAATATCTATGGTTTAGTGTTTAATGTTAGTGTTTTTGTTATTTGGGCTTTGATTTTAAGGTTTAAAGTTTAGGATTAGGGCTAAGGATAGGGTTAGGGTAAGGGTTCATGTAAGGGATAGTGTTAGGGTTAGTGTTTTAGGTTTTGTTTTGTAGGATTTAGGTTTTGGTTTTTTTATTTATATTTTGTTTAAAATCTATGGTTTAATGTATAATGTCTGTATTTTGGTATTTTTTTTATATATTTTAACTACCCTTTGGTGGGGGTGGGCGGGGGAAGTGGCTGACCAACACCCTTAGGCCTAAACATTAAAAAGCAAACAAAATACAAGGAGGGGGGGTTAAACCTTATCTTCAGTTTTGTGGTGGTTCAGGGTATTCTCGCCCCATACGGCTAAGCTTTTACTTACAAATACAAAAATTTACAAAACTCCTCTTAGATAAAAAGTCTAGTAATTTAACAATGGATACTCTCCCCTTTACTTTTAAACCTACAACAAAAAATCTCACCTATTTCAAAAGCTATAATATTTAATTATATCTAGCTATGTTAAATGGTGTACCCAGTCTCGGGAGTTCTCTTATTCTCTTGTCTCTTCCTTTTAAAACATGCTATTCCCAGTATGCCTAGCTGATAATAAGCCTTTGCTTCTTTAGGTAAATCTTGATTGTTATAGTAGAGTTATAGACTAGTGAGGTTGTGGTTGTGTTTGGACAATGAATAAGCCACCCAATTTGCCTCCCTAAAGATGTTTATGCCTTTGAATACTTGTGTTTTGGAGATAAGTGTTTGCAACCTTTCCATTTGTACACAAATATTCCATTGTGGTGTTGATTTTTCCAGAATCCAATTCACAAGTAAAAGTGAGTCCACTTCTAGAATGATTGTAGCCTAGTTTCAATGCCCTAGTCACTCTAAAAATCACTGCACCTATTTCAACTTTATTATTTGATCCTTCTCCACAGGGAGATGTATAAGCCATTAATAACTTTCCTGTGTAATCTCTCAGTATACAACCAGCACAAATCTTGCCTGGGTTGCTTACTGAACTTCCATCAGTGTTGATCTTGATCCATTTGTCAGGTGGTCTTATCCATGCAACCATTTGTACCTTTATGTCATGAACAAACCTTTTTCCTAGCTAAATGATTACTTTCCATGTAGAAGGCCAGTCAACCTTGGAAAATTAGTAGTTATTAGTATTTAATTTTCATTATAGATTGCATACCTTACCCTTCTACTATGGGATGTTTTGCCTCCATATTTACTAGCACATCTATTCTTCCAGAGGTTCCAACAGATGAGAATAGGGGTGGCCTATAAAAGGACTTTATGAGCTTCATGTTTTTGTTTCATTTTCCACTACATTAAAATTAGTTATTGAGGAGTACTGTGACCGATTTTAACTCCATCCATATTTGCAAATTTTCTCCAGACTTCTGTTGTAGAGCTCTAGTTCTTAATATGTTATTGATTGTGTATCTAAGTGACCTGTTAAAAAAACAGAAAAAATTTGTTTGATCTATGACAAAAGTGATTAGGTTTTCATTACTAGGTATTTTGCCTCTTAAGTTCTCCATAATAAAGAATAAGCTTTGGAAAAGGGTTTTTATGCCAAATGAAAGAATTGATTTGAGACTTAGGTATCCTTTCCTTGATTTCGTTCTATGCTGAAGAGCTACTAAACTGCAAATTGGAGTTAAGTTTCCAATAAGCTTGATATGAGAATTGCTGCTGTGGGGGAATTGTTATTGCTAGGATGTTTGCCAGTTGACTTGGAGGAGCCTGTTGAATTAACATATGATAGGTCCATTTACCTTCCATTTATATGTCTACCACTTTGCGATTATCAAACTTGTGACAGTTAGTAGAGAAAAAAGATCAAGCTGCCTACACATAACAAGTTATCCCACCAAATAGAATAGGTGCCAGAATTTAGTTTCCATTCAATGTGTTGCTTAATTTTGATTCATTTGTGTAGCATATTCTTTCAGATAAAAGAATCATCATAATCCTATTTCTTATAGATGTGATTGGATCTTTGGCAATACTTGGCTTTTAAGAAATCACCCCATAAGGTGTGCTTAGTCCTAAAGATCAACCATTGCTTATATTGAAAGGATAAACACACATCTTTTAGGTTTCTCATTACTATACCTCCTTCCTATGTAAGGCACCTTAAGTTCTATGATTCCCAATGGTATTTTCTCTTTTAACTATTCCATCCCCAACAAAAAATCTTCCATAAGCATTTGAATCTACTTAAGCAGAGTGGAAGGATGATTTACTACTTAGAGTATGTTAATTGGTAGAGGTTGGAACACATGGTTAATCAATACTGCCCTTCCCCCATAGCTCAGTTGCTTTATCTACCACCAAGTAATCCGACAAAACACCATATTGACAAGGTCAGAAAAATAAATAATCTTAGGTCTACCAACAAAGAGAGGGTGCTCAAGATAAGTAAGAGATCCAAATTTTTGTTTGAAACCTGTGAATCTTTTAATTTTGTCCTTTGTACTGTTAAATATATCTGAATGTACTAAGAAATTGCTAGCACTATTGATCAGCTATCCAGATGTTTCCTCGTAATTTCATACAGTTTGCGTGATGAGTTTGAGAGTTTTGGATCTTCCTGAAGGGAACAGAATGGTGACATCTCCAAAGCTCAAATGATTCACCTGGGGGCCTCTCTCTTCCAAGAAGAAACCATGATATTCAGGATGATTATGGTAACTATTCAATTAACTTGAGATCATCTCTGCACCTAAAATAAATATGGCAGGGGAAAGGGGATCACCCATCTTGAGCCCTCCAGTGAATTGGAAAAAACCCAATTACCTTCTCATTAATAATGATGGAATATAAGTTATTGGAGATAACTCTCCACACCATATCAACGAAGACCTCATTAATTCCCATCTTCCTTAATACCAGACAAATACAAGCGCAAGAGACTTTCCCATAAGACCTTGCCATATCAAGATTCATAATGACATTACTACAAATATTAGGATTTTTGGTTTGATGGGTAATTTTCTCAGAAATCATGATGTTTTCAGAGATACATCGAACCTTCACAAATACAGAGTGATTGAGAGACACTAAATTACGAATGATAGGGCTCAATCTTCCGCTCAATAGTTTGGAGATTATTTTGCTAATGAAATTGCAAAGGATAATAGGCCTGAACTCCTTCATTTTGCTGGGGTGTCTCACCTTGTGTAGAAGCACAATGCATGAACGTGAAAAAGATTTAGGAATTACTTGGCCATTATAAAATCCTGAATCACTCCCATTAGGTCATGTTTTTCACATCCGGTGAGCATCCCCTAGAAGTTACATGACGTACTTTACCTCTTAGAGGTCTTTTACAAGCCCATAATTATCATTCATCGCATCAACATAGTAAATTTAGCTAAAAATTTAAAACTTTTCATAGCACATCATACGCTAGACACATAACTTCGTATGTATATAAAATATAAGTCATGATACATGTTTAGACCCTAAGTTTCCTTGCCATGTTAGACTCAACAATTTTAAAATACATTAGGTAAACGACCCTTAAAACATAATACATAACTATATAAATTTTAATAAACTTTACATTAAGACATGAGTAGAGAATCTGTGGAACTTAAGGACCCCTTTACTTGAGCTTGGGAATCATATATAAAGCTCCTCAATCATAAAACTCCTTTAGGTATCCATAACCTAAAATTTGTGTAAAATTAGAGAAGAATGGGATTAGTGCAAGAATGCACTAAGTATTGAAACCATACAAACACATGCATTTAAAAGAGACATTTTCTTGAAATCATACTTCATGCTTTTTTGAGTAAATCTTCATAAAACCCTCATAAGAAAACATTTACATCATTCACATACTTTATTTAAACATATTAAAAGAACAAACATCACATATATAATTTATTGCACTTTTAAGGTACATAAACGTATGCTACATCAAGTCAAACATATATTCACTTCTTAGTCTACTAGTTCAATGAACATTTGAAGCCCATAACCCCAAATGCTTAGTAGACCCTTCTTGAGACAAAAAACTTTAGCATTCTATTCATACATCAACAAGTAAGTTAAGGAAACTTCATTCATGTCAATACAAAACCTTCATCATATAGCAATTTATACCAACATAGTCCATATAAGGATAAGATAAAATCTCATAGATTCTTACCATGCACACCATCATTAAAATTAGACCAATACTACAAAGTCATGCATATGGACGTAAACATAATCATACATATTAGGTCACCTCACTAGGTATTTCTAAGGAGCTACTTGTGTAATGTCTAGATGGTTTCAATACTTCCACCTATTATAAGTAACTTACCTTAAGACCTCCTAGTTAGGATACCATTCAGTTAATTCCATTGTCTATTTTAATTTAGGGAAACTATAGCCATAACAGTCACAAAGACCATGGAAGTTAAACATGAAATTTGGTGTTGTAGAGACTTACACAAATGGAAGGAGTTTTTACCTATCCAAGCTAGAACATTAACAAATGCAAGCATACTAAGTGACATCACATTTCTAGATCCTATGTGGCAATCATAGTTATGAAACTTGGATGTACATGTGAAAACCCACTTTATGCCAAGATTAGGCATTGTAGTTATTCACTTACAGAAACCCTATTTATGCCTATTTATGCATTGGGGTTATCAACCTCATGATATTTATGGTGACCTACCTTCCCACCTTGGGAAGGGACACTTACTCATATTATAATTCACTCGGTGCTAAGATAAGTTCCCTTTACTAAAAACCTTCTTTAAAATTACTTTATAAAATGTAGGATAAGAAGACTCACTACCCATATGCTGAGCTTATAGGTTATAGATGAGAAGTTCTTTTATCAACCTATATCATGTGAGAAAATCCTTTCACATGGACATATTATATGTATTGTCACTATCTAGTTTAGTATGCACTTTAGCACACCTTTCAAGGCTCCTCTATTGACTAGATCATCAGTCATGTGTCTATGTATATACATATATGTGAGAAAACCTTTCACATAACACCTGAAATCGTACATGTTCATATATCAATGCATAAGTCTATAGGTGCGAACATATGTGAAATCCTTTTATATTAACACATTAAGACACTATGCACATTCATACTTCATCATATAATATACTTGACATGATAGAATAGAAGACATATTCATGACATGCCCATTCATTCATTTTCATATACATAAAAACTAAACCTACTAACTATGATATCAAGGTACACATGTGCAATGCATAGGCAAAGACCCATAACCTTGCCCATACTACTACACCTATCAGGTAATCCTACTTAAGGAATACATATCATACTTGTCATACATATACTTTACATGCATAGTAGTAGACATTAGTGAATATGAGAACTACCTTTCATTTAGACACCATGACCTATACTAACTTTAACATGCCTGTAAAGTGAGTGTGTTTGTACATTGGTCAAGATGATCACCTAATGGCTATCAACAAAACATTTAGGAAGGCTCCGTCTTGTACAATAATACTCTTTCAAGCATTAACTAAACAACACAAAATAGAATAGGAGACAAGACAACTTCATATTTTAGCTAAGACTCCTAAATTGTGCTATTCATGTATTCACATAGGGGTACATAGGTATGGAATTCGTAAAATATCTTAAATCATCAATGGAAGCACCTAAAGTTTACCCTAACATGGATGTACACATGCTTACACAATTGTTATACAACCTAAATAACAACAAGAATAGGAAAGTAGGCATAAGCTTCACATAGTATCATCATAAGTACATGTTAATACTTTCATAAATTTTCCTTCATGTCCATGGTCAACACATATATAGATTTACAATAAATTAAACACGCCAGCATAAGTAGACCATACCACATAACGACATACAAGGCTTTATACACATTACTATAAAGAAATAGAGAAGTAGAAGAGTAGATGAATTCTTACAAATCCTTTAGAATTTGGTAATCATTGAATATTAACAATATTTTATCAATAAATCAATTATAGGGAAGTAGATTAAGGTACAATAAGCATATATGAAGTGAAGCATAAGCTACTACAAAGACATGATATAACTAGTACACGATATCATTAATATGCTAGAATGTAGAATGACATAGACCATCAAAAAAATTTACTTGCCTGGATTATAGATCATACTTCATCAATAATATAAATTCAATGCAGTATCTAACCATACACTTAATCATATCGAAATCATCTTAAAGCTCTTCAGGATCAACGTACTATCGTAGGCATGAAAATATCATTTCAATGTACAGTAGACAGAATAGGCCATCTTACTTATTTTTCCAAAGTATTAATCATCAATCATATTTTACCAATGAAGTACATTCTAGGAAGTAGCTAACAAAATCGTAGTCTAGATGAGACACTACTAGAATTGCTAATTAGGTCAAAATCACTATAAGCATGCTTCATATTAGGAATTCATGGAATGTAAGCTTACATAGATTATTCCTATTAAAACTATCATGAATTTATCCTCATTAGACCCATTACATATAACTCCAACTCACATTACGTTATAGGCAGTAGCTATAGACAATTAACCATGATCAATTCATAAAACAACTAACCTAACGTCAAGATCACTAGTCACAATTTCATAGACTAGAAGAACATAGCTCAAATCATATTCATCCTTCTTCAACATGATCACACATGAGTTATACTTACACTTCAATCATAGTATTACCCTTAAACAGTACCTACAAGAAACACAATATAATTGAAATAGCATTTTTATACATTTAAAGATCAATGTTATAGTGATCACATAGATGAATAGGCTAGTCATGTTCAATTTTTCATATATTGATTCACATGGATAATTCATCAATGATTTCCCATAAATATACATACTAGACAGTAGACATAAGCATATTAATATAATTGAATCACAAATCGATATGCATAAGATCAAGATCAAAAAGTCATACATAGGATAAAATCCAGTTTGTGAAAGAGCATGGGTTCATCATGAAATAGGATTGAAAATCACATCCAAATTTGTAGATAATAATACATTCATATGACGCTTTTAAAATCAATTAAGGAAGAACCCATGGCTAGATTAAAGAAGAAGAACTTTGATCATAAACTTTTTTAGAAAACTTTGAGATTAACTCTAGATGGAAGGATAACTAGAGATGAAGGATCATCATACCTCTTTCTAGTTGAAAACCTATAAAACATGATGATTCATCCATGGAAATCCAAGCTCAAATCTTTTCTTAAGTTTACCAACAATGATACTTTCTAGGGAAAATATTTTTGAGGGAAAAGTTTTAATTTTGTGAGAGAGGTTTTTGAATGGGTTCTTCACGTGTTAGATGACTTATATAAACCTAAAAAGTATCTAAATAGACCTATTAGACTCAGGTTAGGATGTAGGTTGAATTTTTCATTCACCCCTTAAATAAATTAGGGCGCAATGAACCAGTTGCAGGCCACTATTGACGGAACCATCGACGGATCGTAGGTCAATCAACGGGCCGTCTATGGCTTCTGTTGAATGGTCCTTTGCCTGGTGTTTTTTTTACATGCCAAGAATAAGTTTAAATCATTGATAACACACTAATGGGCCGTCGTTCAAAAAAATAGCCATCGTTTGGTACGTGGATTAACACTGGCAAGGCAGTGTCTCGACAAGCCTTGGGTCATTTTTGTGGGGCTTTTTGCGGGCCATTTAGAAGTCCTACCGGGAAGTTTCCAATGTATATACAAAACTAAACATCTTTTATACCTTTAAAATAAATTTCACCCAAAAAACACACCTGCATTTCGTCCAAAAAGGCTAGGCTCCATCAAGACACACATTGATCGTCTTAAGGTTTATCTTAAGAAATACTTCGGCGTTCTTGGTTGTTTGACCTCCAAACTTCTCAAAACTTCATATACCCTATTTTAAAAGACATTATAACTGATTTTAAGTCTTCTTAATCTCATTACATACAGTATATAAATACGCACGGACACATGAGACACATAGGTGACTAGTCGTCAAATGTTTTGGTCTTCCCTTGACGTCCAACTTCCAAATCACTTCAAACTTTAACCACTGCCTCTAAATCATATTATACGTCATTTTAGGACCTTATAACTATAAGAAAATCACTATAGCATATAGACAGCCTAATTCATTTTGAGTCTTACAATATCCCCCACTTGGGACTATTTGTCCTCTAATGACACTTAGGACTCTTTATTCACAATAAGGACTTCACTGTATCATAAAACACTATATCACATTTATAGTATCAAATTGTTTTAGAACTCAATGCGCACAAGCAAACTAAAAAATTACTCATTCATTCTTTAATGCATCAAACATAAATGCTCTTGTCATGTTCATAGGAGGAACATCCTTCTCCTAATCATAACATGGTCATTTCCCCTAAATTCATTAAGATAACATCTTGCAAGACCACACATTGGAAGATTCCAACAATACTCGAAACAAGTAGGAACTCATACTTCAATGCAAATAGACTTGAGTTAATTTAATCCTCAAAGATCTTCATTAGGTAGACCTAGTTCCATTAAGGTCAAACTCAACCGTAAAATTTTTAGTGGTGTCCATGGAGGAATGTCCTTCTCCTCAGCACAGTTACATGTATGATGAGTTCACACCTAAGCAATGTACAATGTCAATTTCCTCTAAATTTGAGAAATTTAAAACTTTCAAACCATGGCATGATCATGTCTTCCTCCTACTGTAATCTAAATGGTAGGTCACACCAAGTACAACACCACAAATAGGAAGAAATTTCACAAAATATCAATTTCCAATATAGTACTCGCCTTCATAGTAGGTATCATTTGGGAAAAAAATATAAATCATAGGCATACACCTGAATACTTATTTACACATGCTTTCACCTTTCAAGAGTGAGCCTACAATCATACTTCCCAAACCATACAAATCACATAATTTTTCAAGAGACTCAACATATTTAATTTTAAAGAGACTCAACTTTCATTATAAGACTAAATATTTCACCTCACAAGTGACTATCACCATGTTTCTTATCTTATCTCATGAAATCAAACGCACAACTAGCAGATCAAGATTTAATTTAACATTAGAAAACATGGATTTTATCCAAAGTTTTTCTTTCATGCAATTTGGAATCTTCACACTATCTACAATGTAATGCCAATCAATACATACCAATCATATAAATTTCATGAAATTCATACTTTATGCAAAACTCTATTAATGAACAAGCTTACTAGAAATTCATTAGTTTCAAGCTTAAGTAAGAAAAGAAGGAAAAGGTAGAAAATATCTACAACCTTACTACTCCATCAGCATCCCCCACTTACGGTAAACTAAATTAAGAGTAACTTAGCCCCACCTTAAGAGGTTCTTAATTAACAACCTTCATTTTCATTACATAAAAGTGATAACAACTTTAGAAGCAATTCACATTATGTCAACATAGAAACACCAAGGTATTTTAAATTTCATCTCATAGGCAATTTATCCCGAATTATCTAGTTAGGTCGAACTCATTCAACCACATAAGGTTTTAATACAATACAACAGACACCAAGGTCATACATCATTAGGGGGAACAACAAGTATACTTAGCCATAAGGACTCATCATTTTCTTTCAATAGTAAAGTAAGGTAACTTCTAGTTCAATCAAAACTACATCATCACCTTACTTAGATAAGACTACTACCCTCAATTCTTGGGAAACACCGTTTCCACAACATCAAGGGACTCTCAACATAAAAAGAAGATAGAAACAATTCTACAACTCATCATACCATTAGACTCTCATTCTTCATTCGAAATAGCAGTTCTCGTTTTTGCATTCATTATCATGCTCATATTCATCAATTCCACAAACATTTAGACAACTTCTAATCAAATAATAATATAGTTGATTTCCTAAAAAAACTCACAGTAAGTGCCTATTATTACAGTGAACATGCTTCAATATTCAAAAAATGCAATTTTTAGGCAATTAATGGGAATAACATGACAATGTGAAATACAAACTTTACCAAGACAAGGATGCTATCATCTCATCTAAAATCAATGTCTATGAAAAAAACCCAATCAATACTAAGCAACTAATCATAAACCACATAGATATAAAGGGAAAACATTGAGCACCTATAAGTACATAATTTTATGGTAGCATGCTTCCAAAGGTAGTCACTAAGAATTTCAAGTTCAAATCATATCATAAGACTACCATAATAAAAAACCATATAGTAAGTCATCATTCCCAAAAAAAACTTATTCTAACCATAACAACTTCTATCATGCTTGAACTATATCATGACATACATTTTTTAAAAATAAAATGTTATTTCAGATAAGATTTCATATATAGCCATAATTGACATCACATTATCAAAACATGAAAAAAATCACGTTCACACATACTCATTCAAACATAAAACAAAGATAAGCATTTAAACTAGCCTTTTCTCCCTTGAGAATAGAGATAATCTCATCTAAAAAATTACATCTAAAACACCATCGGACAAGAAAATATAAGAGAGAGATCTTATAGAGTCAAGATCTATGGAACAATATGAGAATGAAGAAGAAGGGAAACTCTATCGTCGTATGGCCTCTCGTACCATTTGATGTGTCGCCACTCACCACCAATGATACACGACTATACTAGACGTGGCAATATAAGATTTCTTGGACCCTAAACTACTTTTTAAAACCGTGATCTAATACTATGTTTGTCGCATCCGGGGAGCACCCCCTAGAAGTAACATGGTGTACTTGACCTCTCAGAGGCCTTACTGAAGCGCATAGTTATCATTCATCCAATCGCTATAGTAAATTTAACGGAAATTTAAAACATGTCATAGCACATCATATGCTAGAAACATCACTTTGCATATATACAAAATATAATCCATCTTAGACTCAATAACCATTTAATACCTTAGGGACACGATCCTTAAACATAAGATATAATTATATAACTTTTAATAAATTTCACATTAAGACTTGAGTAAAAAATCCTTGGAACTTAAGGACCCCTTTACTTGATCTTTGGAATCACATATCAATCTCCCCAATAATAGACATCCTTTAATCATACATCACCTACACTTTGTGTAAAAAGTAGAGAAGAATGGGATTAGTACAACAATGCACTAAGTATGGTAACCATGCAAACACATGAATTTAAAGGGACATTTTCTTGAAATCATACGTCATGCATTTTTGAGTAAATCTTCATAAAGCCCTTATTAAATAATACTTACATCATTCACATACTTAATTTATAAATATACAAAGTCCAAACATCACATAAGATCACATATACAATTTATTGCCTTATTAAGGCACATTACAATATGCTACATCAAGTTACACATAAATTTACTTCTTTGCATGTACGTCTTTATTAGACATTATTCATGACCCCTATCTTAGTCTACTAATTGAATGCACATGTGAAGACCAATAACCGAACACATGCTTAGTAGACCCTATATGAGACCACAAACCTTAGCATTCAATTCGTACATCAACAACTATGTGAACACAACTTTATTCATGTCAATACAAAACCTTCATCATATAGTTATTTAGACCATCATAGTGCATATAAGGATAAGATCACATCTCATACATTCCTACCATGCACACCTTCATAACAAGTAGACGAATACTACAAAGTCATGCATATGGACATAAATATAATAATACATAATAGGTGACCTCACTAGTAATTTCTAAGGAGCTAGTTGTCTAATGTCTAGAAGGGTTCATTACATCCACCTATCCTAAGTAACTTACCTTATTTCCTCCTACTTAGAATCCAATTCATTTATTTTCATTGTCTATTTTACTTTAGGGAAACTATAGCCTTAACCGACACTAAGACCATGAGTGCTAAACATGGAATTTGGTGTTGTAGAGCCTTACACCAGTGGAAGGTGTTCTTACCTATCCAAGGTAGAATATCAATACATCCTAGCATACTAAGTGACATCACATTTCTAGATCCTATGTGGAAATCCTATTTATGACTATTGAGGCATTGTGGTTATCCAACTCATTAGATTTATGGTGGCCTATAATTCCACCTTAGGAAGGGACACTCACTCATATTCATGTTGACTCGGTTCTAACCTAAGTTCCCTTCATTAAAAACCATAATTAACATTACTTTATAAAATGTAGGCTTAGGATATTTTCTCCCCATATGCTTAACTCATAGGTTATAAATGAATCATCAACCTATAACATGTGAAAAAGTCATTTCACATGGACAGAGCATATGTATTTGCACTATCTGGTTTAGGATACACTTGAGCATACCTTTGAAGTCTCCTCTATTTACTAGATCATCATTCATGTGTGTTTTTTAAATATATGTGAGCAAACCTTTTAATAATACCTTAAATCACACATGTTCATATATCAATGCTTAGGTCTATAAGTGTGAACATATGAGCAATCCTTTCATATAAACACATTAAGACAATATCCACATTCATACTTAATTATATAAAAAACTTGAAATCATAGCATAAAAGACATTTTCATGACATGCCCATTCATTCATTTACATGTACATAGAAACCAAACCTAGGAAATCTCCTATCAAGGTAGACATGTGCAATGCAAAGGAAAAGTCCCATACCCTTGCCCATAATAGTACACCTATCAAGTAATCCTACTTAAGGAATACATAACATACTTGACATACATATACTTTACATGCCTTGTAGTAGAGACTAGTGAATATGAGAACTACTTTTTATTTAGACACCATGAGCTATACTACTTGTAACATGCCTGTAAAGTGAGTGAGTGTGTACATTGGGCAACGTGACACCTAATGGCTATCAACAACACATTTAGGCATTCAACCTCTTAGACCATATTACTCTTTCAACCATAAACCACACACAACACAATAGCATAAGGGACAAGCCAACTTCATATTACACCTAAGACTCCTAACATATGTTATTCATTGCATTCACATGGGTGTAAATATGTAAGGGATTATTAACCATATTAAATTATCAATGGCAGAACCTATAATTTACCTTAAAATGGATATACACATGTTTTCACAATAGCCATACAACCTAAATCACAACTAGAATAGGAAAGTAGGCATAAGCTTCACATAGTATCATCATAATCACATGTTCATATATTTATCAATTTGCCTTCATGTCCATGGTGAACACAGATATAGATTGACAATAAAGTAAATACCACCACCTTAAGTGGACCATACCACACATTGCCATACAAAGCTTTATCAATATTATTATAAAGAAATAGAGAAGTAGAAGAGTAGAGGAATTATTACAAAACCTTTAGTCTTTGGTCATCATTGACCATTACTACTCTTTCATAAATAAACTTAGTATAGGGAAGTATCTTAAGGTACCAGAAGGTCATGATACAACTAGTACAACAAATCATTAACATGCTAGAATGTAGAAGGGTATAGACCATCGACAAACTTGATTTGCATGATAGATCATATTTCATATATAATATCAATCCAAGGAAGTAGCTAATTATACACTTAATCAGATCGAAATAATTCTTAAAACTCTTCAAGATCAAGTTACCATCGTAGGCATTAAACTATCAGTTAAATGTAGAGTAGAGAGAACAGGCCATCTTTCTAATTTTCCAAAAGTATTAATCATAAATCATATTTTACAATTAAAATTACATGCTAGGAAGTAGCTAATGAAATCATATTCTAGACGAGACAATACTAAAATTTCCAACAAGGTCGAATTCACTATAGCATGCTTAATATTAGGAATTCCTAGAAGGTAAGTTTACATAGGTTAATCCTATTAAAACTATCATTAATTTATCAACATTGGACCCATTAATTATAATTCATACATACATTACGTTATTGGCAATATCTATAGACGACTAACCATGATCAAATCATATAAAAACTAATCTAACGTCAATATTATAAGTTGCAACTCCATAGACTAGAAAACAATAGCTAAACTCATATTCATTCTTCTTCAACTTGATAATACATGATTTATACTTATAATTAAATCATAGTATTACCCTTAAACAGTATCTACAAGAACCACAACATAATCAAAATCCAACTTTTATATGTTTAAAGATCAATGTTTTAGTGATCACACAGTGGCATAGTGTTCAATTCTTGATACATTGATTCACATGGATAATTCATCCACGATTCACCGTGAATATAGATACTAGACAGTAGACATAAGCATAATATCATAATTGAATCACAAAAATTGACATGCATAAGATCAATATCATAAAGTCATATATAGGAAAAATTTGAGTTTGTGAAAGACCATGGGTTCATCATGCAATAGGATTGAATATCACATCCAAATCAGTATATAATCATTAATACATTCATAATATGATTTTGAAATTAATTTAAGAAAGAACCCATGGCTAGTTTGAAGAAGAATAACTTTGATCATAAACTTTCTTTGAAAACATTGAGATTAAATCTCTAGATGGAAGAATAACGAGAGATGAAGTATCACCATAACTTTGTACTGTTGAGAACCTCTAGAAATTGATAATTCATGCATGTAAATCCAATATCCAATCTGTTCTTGAGCTTTACCGATATTGGTGGTTTCTAGGGAGAAAATTTTTGAGGGAAAAGGTTTTATATGTGCGGAGTTGAGAGGGTTTTTGAATGGTTTTCACGTTTGGGTGATTTATATCCCCTATGTCTCTAAATAAAACCTAAGATTCAGGTTGGTACGTAAGGAGCGGTAACATAATCAAAACACACTCCATTCTCCCCCCCCGCCTCAGCCCCTGTCCCTATCCTCATAGTCTCCTATTGGTCAAATCACAGTATCTCGGCCCCCCCCGCTCTCTCTCCCACCTCCTTTTGACTCCAACTCTCCCGGTCTCAAAAATCCCACCACAATTCCCTACATCCTCCCCGATCCCACATCCCGCCCCCATCCCCCACCACCACACCGAACTTATGTACTCCTAGGCCCTATTTCTTACTCAGGTGCTCCACACTCCAAGCCCTGTAATCTGAACCACTTCATCCAATCCGGATTCCCAAGGGGCCCAACATTTTGCCCCTTCCCATAATCATCCCCCACGTCACAACCTCCCACTCTTGAACCCCAATACCTACCACCCCCTCTCCAACTTTGATTACTCGCATATCCCCTCCCTACCCCCAAGTAGACAACCGACCCAAATGCAAATTCCACCTCGTCTCGCTACCCATTCGCCCTCCTCTTACTCATTCTCATCTGATCTAAAATCCAACCTCTCCCCTCTTCTTCCCTCCTCCCCTCCCCGATCAGCCTCCTCACAAAAAAGTAGAAAAAAGAGTGCGAATAGGACCAGTGGCGGCTACAATGATGACAGACCATCGAAGGACCGTAGGTCAATTGACGAGCCGTCTGTGGCTTTCGTCGATTGTCCATTGGCCTTGTATATTATTGAAACTTTCCCAGACTAAGTTTCCGTTAACAAGACCTCACCAGCTGGCCGTTGGTTAACCAACTAGCTGTCATTTTGTACATCTATTGACACTGCCAAGGTAGTGTCTCGACTAGCCTTGGGTCGTTCTTCTGGAGCCTTTTGCAGGGCCCTTTACAAGTCGTACCTGAACGTATCAAACGTAAATACAAACCTGAACATGTTTTAGACCTTCCACATAAGTTTCACCCAAAACCAACACCTGCAATACGTCCAAACAAGCTAGGCTCCATCAAAACACACATTGAGCATCTTAAGGGCTATCTTTTGAACACCTTGTGCGTTCTTGGTCGTTTGACCTCCAAAATTCTTGAAACTTCATATACGATATTTAAAAAACATTATAACTCATTTTAAGACTTCTTAATCTCATGATATACAGTATATAAGCATGCATGGAAACATGAGACACATAGGTGACTAGTGGTCGAATGTTTTGGTTGTCCCTAGATGTTCGACTTCCAAATCACTTCAAACATTATATACATATTTAAAAGCATATTATAATTCATTTTAGGAAATTATAAACTTAATAAAAAAATTATAGTCTCTAGACACCCTAACTCATTTTTTGGGGTCTTACAATATCTCCCACTTGGGAACATTCGTCCTCGAATGACAATTACGGATATTTAACCAAACTGAGAACTTCAATGCATCATAGAACAATTCATAACATTTATAACATAAAATAATTTCAACACTTAATGCACACAACAAAACTATCACTCTTTTATGCATAAAACACAAAGGCTCTTATCATGTTCACAGGAGGAACATCCTTCTCCTAATAATAACATTTTTATTTCACCTCAATTCATTAAGAGATCATATTGCAAGACCACACATTGGTAAATTTAAACAATACTCAAAACAAGTAGGCACTCATACATCAATGAACATAGAATTGAGTTAATTTAATCATTCTAAGATCTTCATTAGATAGACCTAGTGCCATGAAGGTCATACTCAATCATACCATGTTTAGTGATGTCTATAAAAGAATTTCCTTCTCCTCAACCCCTTTACATGTATCATGAGTTCACACCTACGCAAGGTACAAGGTCATTTTCCTCTAAATTTGAGTAATTTTAAACTCTCAAGTTATGGCATGATCATGTATTATTCCCAGTGAAGTTTAAATGGTATGTCACACTAAGTACATCACCACAAATAGGATGAAATTTCACAAAATATCAATTTATATATAGTACTCTCCTTAACAATAGGTATCATTTGGGAAAACGAAAAAAAAAAAAACAATACAAGCATAGCATAAAAGATGAATCCTTAGCTAACTTCTTGACTTCATAGAATGAGCAGGCAATCATGCTTCCCAAACCATACAAGTCACATAATTTTTAAAGAGACTCAACGTATTTCATTTTAAAGAGACTCAACTTTTCATTATCAGGATAACCATTTAACCTCACAAGTGACTATAACCATGTTACTTGTGCCGACCTGGATTCTGGAATCCGTACCGCCACCGGCGTCGTTAACCTCTTAGAGGTCGCAGACAATTCCCCTCTTAAAGTTCATCACAATCATACAGTTAAATATTAGGGAAGATTAAAAACTTTTAATATGGTAATGAAGTATACTTAGACTTCATACTCAAGGATTATATAATAGACGATATTCAAAAACTATTGTCTAACATATATAGAAACCATCTAAAGAGTGCAAATTTGACCTTAGCCAATAATAGTTAATATGCCAATAGGTATTATTACAAAAGAATCCATAGAACATAATTGAAATATAATATTCTTAAAACTACTAAAAATCTAACGTAATCTAGAATATGAAAGAAAGCATCCCCGAACAAAAGGACCTACCAAGAAATGGAGAAACAGTTCTAAATTTCTTCAAATCGAATTCCTTAACTTAAATGGCCGAAACCTACAGTTGTAGTAAATAAAGTAACAGGGTTAGTAAACCACATCAACTAAGTATGAGTATATGAACATAACCCATAAGGACATGCATGAAAAAGGTTCATTTATCATATCTTTAGAAAACATGTTATGTCATATAAAAATTCTCAATGCACATATCATATAACATATACCTGCAAATTATTTCATCACTTAAAGCATGATCATAATCAAAGACATCTTCTCATGTCATCATGTTAACATTCCATATTGCAAAGATCATATAAACATAACATACAAAACAACTACCAACGATCCCATCCTCAACCTACAAGTGCAATGGTCATGTAAAGCCCCATAACTCCACGTAACCGAGTAGATAAGATAAGATACCATAAGTAGGCTGCCACTAAAAACTTGTAAACATATTTAGTTATCATAAATAGCACATAGAAAAAAATACAGATATTCATAAGATAGTAACCAACATTTAATATAAAATTAACAGCATTATTAATAACATATATCTTTAATATCATCATATTACTCATGAACAATCTCCTAGTATTTCCCTTAGAGTCAACTAGTGCAATGCCTAGGTAGCTTCCCATACAACTACCTATACTGATCAAACTCCTCAAGTCACTCTAGTCAACATTCATTCTCTTGTCTTTTGTTTTACATGAGGGAACATAGAGATTAGCCGACGTAGACCATGTGAGATAAACATGGAATCCGGAGTCATGAAACCCCACACAGAAAAAGGTGGTCCACCGGCCAAAGTAGAATCTACATGACATAGCTTTCTAGGTGGATCCACTGGCTAGTATCCTATGGTCGCAATATAGTTCAAGAACTAGGAGATGTATTATAGTACAATAGTTACATATTATATAGAATCCTCAATCTCATGACAATCATTGTGAACCTACCTTCCCCTTGGGAAGGGACATTTCCCACATCAATTTCATCGGTGCTTAGCTTAAGTCCCTTTTCTTGAAATAACCTTTAGTTTGTTTTCCATAATAACCTTACCATAGGTCATAGAATATTATCTCCTTGTATAACATTATAATGAGCTCTTTTTAGATTAGATGAGAATTGTCCTTTCATCGTAACCTTTCATACGCAGGATTAACATGGAATAATAATCTTGTGTAAACCATATAAGAGAGAATATCATAACTTGCATAATATTATTCATATCATAATCTCACAATTTACATATTCATAGACATCATATTCACATAGCAACATCATACATACTTTCATAACATAGTATCAAGGCTTATAGGCTAACAAATACATCTTAGAGTAATCACATTTTTACAAGACTTATCACTTGCTTCCAAGAATCTTATTCATCATGCGATAATCATAATAGTACATAGTGAAATACTCAATGAAATAATGAAGAACAAACCATAAAATAATGTACAATATCAATACATAGCATAGGAGAAGGTAAATGAGTCATTAAAGAGTTCATTGAAACCTTATCTTTCCTTAACGTTTGCATGTTATCATGTTATAGAAACAATCATAAGAAACCATCACAAAGGTAACAATGTGGTTCACACTAAATTAAAGCATAATTATTAGTATATACTCAAAAATTCATGCGGATTTATATATAGAAAATATTTACTTTGCATTGAAAATGATAAATCTAGGGTAAGGAAGAAAATCCATTTTGTAGAGTGAAAAAACTATAATTGAAGTTCTTGAAAACATATATTGAAAGGACCTCTTGCTGAGAGGAATACAAAGAGTGATAACCCATAAATTATAGATGAATAATCCACGAAATCTTAATTGGAAACTTCGAAGACTTCATGTTCTTCCTTAAGCTTTTCATGTTCTTCAATGGTGTTTTGAAAAACAGAGCGTTCTTGAGCGATTAAGAGAATATAGTTTTATTCTGATTTGGAACGTGTAATTGTGGTCTTAAACTGACCTAAAATCAATATATAGACATCCCAAGACTTACCCCAAATACCCTCCACTTAAATTACCATAAACGTCCCTCCTAATTTGACTACAACTAGGAGAAAATTTTGACTTAATCAAATCTGAATTTTTTCATAAGAATTTTTTTATGACCATTTTAATTAATTAATTAAATGTATAATTTAATAAATTAATGGATCTAAGGTAATTACTAAAGTACCCATAAGTCATTTGATCCATAACTAACCCTTTTGTACCATCCTAGGTTAAGTACTAGGATGTTTCTTGAGGTATACTAGCTTAGTGTAAGAATTTCTGTTTGAACCCTTTAATTTAATTAATTTAGTTAATAATTTAATTAATAAGGTGACCTAGGTTAATTACTGAAGTACTCTCAAGTCGTTAGTATCAGAACTAAATCTTTGAACCATCCTAGGTAAGGTACTACATTGTTTTTTTTTGTCTTAACCGAAATTTGAAAATTGCTTTGTGATTTAAGTTTTGTCCTTTTAAATTGATTAATTAATCTGATAAATTAATTAATTAAGTAACCTAGTGTAATTAATAAAGTATACCTATGTTTTTATAACCATAGCCAACCCTTTTGACAATCCTTAGTTAGGTACTAAGTTATCTTTTGCTTGCCTTAACCGATATCTTCAATGTGCTTTGAGATTTCTGTTTTGTCCATTAAAATAAATTAATTAAGTTACTAAATTAATTAATTAAGTAACTTAGTTTAATTACTAAAGTATCCCTAAGTTTTAAGGACCATTATGAACCTTTTGGATTATCCTAGGTTAGGTAATAGGTTGTCTCTTTGTTAGTTTTATGTCTTAATGTCACACAGTTAGGTCTTAGGTTGTCCGGTCTCTTAGTTAATTGTTATTTGTTGTTCCTAAGCTAGTTAGTTACTTAGGGAAGTTAGTTACGACCTAGAATCAGTTAGGGATCTTTGCCCCATGTGGTCCTATAGGCCTTCCCCCTATGCACCATAACCGATTCAGTTTGGGCTTGTCTCTTGGTCGTTTAGAACATATGCTTGCACATGTGTTTCTTTTACTTTATAAACTAAATATTTTCATGGTTTATTTGGAATGTTTACATATTGTGACAAGGATCCTCACTATGTCCTTGGTTACTGTTTAATCAAGATACCCATTTTAAGTGGTTATGTGTTATGGTACCTAGGCTTGACAATTGGATACCTCGTACATATAAGTTAAGATTCAATGCTATTGTCATAGGGTCTACATTGCACGTACGATTACAAAATAAGTTTGATAATACTTAGAAAAATTGGCTTACACCCTTTATTCAAATATTTTCTAATATGCCCAATATTTTGCTTATTTGAGCATTATATAGAAATTTGCTAATGCCCCTTAGATAATTTTCTATACTATACGAAATATTTCTCAATATTGGGATTTGGAAGGCCTATATATCCCCAATACGCATTTTTAAAGACCTATTGGGCTTTTCACTAGACAGGTAATTTTTCGCGATGTTACATTTCTTACCTTATCTCATGAAGTCAAAGGCACAACTAAAAGATCACAATGGCATTTAACCTGAGAAACATTGATTTTATCAAAAGTTTTTCTTTCATGCAATTTCGAATATTCACACTACCTTGAATGTAATGCCAATCAACACATACCAAACATAGAAACTTCATGAAATTCATATATTATGCAAAACTCTATTCATGTACAAGCTTACTAGAAATTCATTTGTCTCAAGCTCAAGTAAGAATATAAGGAAAAGGTAGGAAATATCTACAACCTTACTACTCTATAACCATCCCCCAATTACGGTGAACCCAATTAAGAGCAACTTACCCTCGTTAATATGATCTTAAATAAACAACCTTCATTTTCATCACTTGAAATTGATTACAACTTTAGAAGTAATTTACAATAAGTCACCATAGGAACAACAAGGTATTCTAAACTTCATCTCCTAGGCAATTTATATTAATCAATAAGTGAGGTCAAACTACTTCAAGCACATAAGGTTTTAACAAAATAAAATAGACACCAAGGTCAAACATCATTAGGGGGAACAATAACGAGACTTAACCATAAGGATTCTTTCTTTTCTTTCAACATTAAAGTAGGGTAACTCCCAAGTAAATTCTACGGAAACACCAATTCAACAACATCAATGTACTCTCAACACGCTAAGAATTTAGAAACAATTCTACAACTAATCATGCCATAAGACTCTTATTCTTTATTCCAAATAGAAATTCTCCTTTTTGCATTCATTATCATGTTTATATGCATTAATTCTACACACATTCCGTCGCCTTCTAATCAAATATTAATTAAGTTGATTTCCCAAAAATCTCACAGTAAGCACCTATTATTAAAGTGAACATGCTTCAACAATCCAAAAATGCAACTTTTAGGCAATTGATGGGAAAAACATAACAATGTGAGATACCAACGTTACCAAGACAATAATTCTATCATATAATCTAGGATCAATGTCTATACAATGAACTCAAATCCATACTAAGGAACTTATCACATACCACATAGATACAAAGGGAAAACATTGAGCACCTCTAAGTACATAATCTTAGTGTAGAATGCTTCCATAGGTAGTCATCAAGCATTTCAAGTTTAAATATTTTCATAAGACTACTATCATAAAAAAACATATAGTAAGACATTATTCCAAAAAGAAACTTATTCTAATCAAAATCACTTCTAACATGCTTTAACAATATAATGACATGCATTTTTCAATATAACATGTTATTTCACATAAAGTTTCATATTTAGACATAATTGACATCACATCATCAAAATATGCCAAAATTTATGTTCATATATACTCATTCAAACAATAAAACAAATATAAGCATTTAAACTCACATTTTCTCCCTCAAGCATAGAGATAATCTCATCCAAGCAATCACATCTAAAAGGTCACCAAATAAGAAAACATAACAGGGAGATCTTATAGAGTTAAGTTATATGGAATGAAAAGAGAATGATGAAGAAGCGAAACACTATTGTCCTATGGCCTCTCGTACCATTTGATGTGTCGCGACTCACTACCAATGATACAACAGTCTACTAGACATTTAAATATAAGACTTCTTGGACCCTAAAGTACTTTGAAAAACTATGCGATGATACCACATTTTTCACATCTTAGGAGAACCCCTTAGAAGTAACGTGATGTACTTGACCTTTTAGAGGTCTTATAGAAGCCCATAGTTATCATTCATCGCATCGACATAATAAATTTAACGGAAAATTTAAACTGTCATAGGAACATCATACGCTAAAATATCAATTCGTATAATAATATATATATATATATATAGATATATATATATATAGATATATATATATATATATATATCTATATATATATATAATAATATAGTCATAATACAATTTAGACCCTTAATTGTCCTTTCCATCTTAGACTCAACAAGCTTAGAATATATAGGGACACGACCCTTTTTAAAAATAAGAAATAACTATTTCACTTTTAATAAAAATTACATTAAGGACATGAGTATGGATTCTTGGAACTTAAGGACCTCTTTCCGTGAGATTGGGAATAAATCACCTATCAAAGCTCCAAAAATAGACATCCTTTACGCATCCATAACCTACACTTTTGTGTAAAAAATAGAGAAGAAAGAATTGAGAGTAGTACTAGAATCACGGAGTATTGGTAACCATGCAAAAACATGCATTAAAGGAACATTTTCTTGTGAATATACTTCAGCTTTTGAGTAATCTTATAAAATATATTCAATAATATTTCAATCATTCACATACTTCATTTAAATATATTCAAAGACCAAACATCACATAAGATCACATATAGAATTTATTGCATTTTTAAGTCTCATTACGGTATGCTACATCAAGTCACACACATATTTACTTCTTTGCATATACATTGTTATTAGACCATTTTCATGAACCAAATCTTAGTATACTAATGCAATGGGCATCTGAAGCCCCATAACCCCACACATGCTTAGTACACCCTTCAAGAGACCACAAACCTTAGCATTCAATTCCTACATCAACAAGTAAGTGAAGGCAACTTCATTTATGTCAATACAAAACCTTCATCATATATTTATCTAGACCAACATAGTGCATATAACTATAAGATAACATTTCATAGATTCATACCATACACGCCTTCATAACAAGTAGACCAATACTACAAATGCATGCATATGAACATAAACATAAATATACATATTAGGTCACCTAACCAGGACTTTCTAAGGATCTTTTTGTGCAATATCAAGATGTGTTCATTACTTTAACCTATCCTAAGTAACTTACCTTAATTACTCCTAGTTAGGATCTCATTCATTTACATCCATTGTCCATTTTACTCTATGGAAACTGTATCCTTAACCGACACTAAGACCATGGGTTCTAAACATGGAATTTGGTGTTGTAGAGCCTTACACCAATGGAAGGTGTTCTTACCTAGCCAAGGTAAAACATTAAAACATGCTAGCATTCAAAATCACCTCACATTGGTAGATTCTATGTGGCAAGCATATATGGAACTTGAAACTACATGTGAAAACCCTCTTTATGCCGAGATTAGGAATTGTAGTTATTCACTTATGAAACCCATTTTATGCCTATTGAGGTATTGTGGTTATCCACATCATGAGATTTATGGTGACGTATCATCCAAACATGGGAAGGTACATTCACTCATATTCAAGTTCACTAGGTGATAAACTAAGTTACCTTTATTAAAAACCTTAATTAATTTTACTTTATATAATGTATCCCTAGGATATGAACACCCCATATGCTTATCTCACAGGTTATAGATTATAGGTTCTTCCGTCAACCTATATCATGTGAGAAAACTCTTTCAAGCGGACATAGGATATGTATTAGCACTATGTAATTTAGGATACACTTGAGCACATCTTTCAAGGCTCCTCTATTGACTAAATCATTATTCATGTGTGTGTGTATAGATATATATGAGAAAACCATTAACATAACACCTTAAATTACCCATGTTCATATATCAATACATAAGTCTATAGGTGTGAACATATGATCAATCCTTTCATATTAACACATTAAGATAATATGCACATTCATACTTAATTATAAACATACTTGACATCATAGAATATAAGACATTTTCATGACGTTCCCATTCATTCATTTACATGTACATAGAAACCAAACCAAAGAATCATCCTATCTATGTATACATATGCAATTCAGAGGCAAACTCCATACCTGTAACGACCTGTTTAGTCGTTTTGAGCAACAGATTTTTATTCTGGAAAACTGGCAGAGGCGACGGAGGCCACGACGGACCGTCAAGGGCACGACGGACCGTCGTGGAGAGTGTCGTTTCAAACACGTAGAAAATCCTGAAATGGTACTGAAAATCGACTCTCTGAACGTCATGACGGAATGGCAGGACGGACCGTCGCAGTTCGACGCGCCCGTCACAGGCCATCCACTAAAAACAGCCCTATGGACCTTGTGACGGACAGAAGGAAGGCCCGTCGCAGGCGCGAAGGACCGTCACGGGCTAGCAATACCAGTGAGGGTCGGATTTCTTACACGTTTTTTAAGGGACGTTTTTGATATTCCATGATTTAATTATAAAGTTTATAGGGTTTTAATGTTAATAAAAGTCTAATTAACTTGGGGGTTAAACGAGAGGTAACCTAAGTTAATTAGTGGGGTTTATTTTGCCATCTTTTATTTTAATTTATCTATTATATATTAATAGGGTAAAAAGAGAAAAAAGAGGGTTGTCATAAAGAAAGAAAAATAGAAAGAACAGCAAGAGAGGAGGAAAATCGATTCAGAGAGAGAGACGAAGAAGATAGCTTGTTGATTCAATCTGGGAGTGGAGCGTGGGGTAGGTTATGGTTTTGTTACGATATTCGTATTGACTCTTAATAGTGAATATTATGTGTTGATAGTATTGTAAAACCCTTCGATTCTTACGTTGATTGCCTTGCAGATTATGATTATAAAATGGTGATGTGATTACCCAAAGCAGATGAAGCATTGAAATCCCAAATCTTGAAAAGAACCCAATTCACTGAATATTATTAATGAGCATGATGATGCCTTAGTATGAAGGGGCTTGATAAATTATATTAATGAGAATGGATGATTTGCCTTAGGTAACAGAAGGCTTGATGAATTACGGGGATCGGGTGCCAAGTTCCGGGGACAGGATATGAATATGAGGAGCGGAAGTGTCACGTTCCGACACCAGATAGATAAATGTTATTTTTTTTTTTTTTTTTTTTGATCGGGTGCCAAGTTACGGACCAGGATAGAATATGAGGTCGGGTGTCACGTCGGACCCACAGGATAGATAAATGGATCGAGTTGCCACTTACCCGGTACCAGGATAGAATATGAGGATCGGAGAGCAGTGTCACGTTCCGACAACCCAGGATAGATAAATTGATCGGGGGCAAAGTGAAAATCACGGTACCAGGATTCAATGAGGATCGAGTGCCACGTTCGGCACAGGATAGAAATAGAGGATCGGATGTAAAGTGTCACGTACCGACCACAAGAGGAAGAAAGAAATGAAATCTTGAAAAGATAATGAATATAATCAATTAAGAACTTAATCGCCAAACAGAGTATGGACTTGGGCCCCGTTGATCCTCATGTGTGAACTCGGTTTGTGTTATTGATGAATTCATGTTGTTATTGCTACATGTGAAGTATTGTGGTTGATTACATTATTATTGATATATACTGTTCCTATTTTGAGTTGGCCGATGATATCTACTCAGTACGGTGGTTGTACTGACCCCCTACTTTTATGTTTTCCTCTTTGTTAATTGTGTAATGCCAGGCAAACGTTCCGTCACCTTCAAATCAACAGTGATCTCGCCAGTCTTCACTTCATCGGAAATTCAGGGTGAGCTTAATGCGTCTAGCTGGACTGGGTTCTTCATCTTCAGTCTTGTGCCCTGACACTTCCGGCATGGACTAGCGTTAGTTTTTTGTTCTTAGACATTCTTAGTTAAGTAATTTGAGATAGATGTTCTTGTGAGATGACTTCCAGATTTTGGGGAGATAATAATAATAGTATTGTGAATTGTTTTATGAATGAGTTTAAGTCTTACCGCCATTATTTTCTGTGACCCTATCTTGAAATGTTAAGGTTAGATGGGTTGGTTCGCTCACTAGGAGGTAAAGGTGCGGTTGCCAGTCGCGAGCCCTGATTTGGGTCTGACAAACTTGGTATAAGAGCATTAGGTTCTTGGTCTATCACACGAGAACAGGTCTAAGGAGAGCTTAGGAACGGTAGGGGGACGCTTTAACTGTTCCTTGAGAGGCTATAAGACGTTAGGAAAATTTCACTCTTTCATTCTCCTTTGTGCTCACTACTTGAGTGCCCAATTGGGATCGCGGGCGGATTACGGAAATTGTATCGACCCTCTCACTCTATTTCGCCAGATGCGTTAGAAATAGAGCAACGACCGCAAAGAAGAACAACGCGAAAGAACAAGAAAGACTGAGGACCCAGCCACTGGGGCTGTAGCCGAGGGAAGAGCAACGGCAAGAGGCCATGGGAGGACAGTGAGGCGTGGGAGGAGTCCCTCTAGAGGAAGAGGACAAGCACCTAGCCCATATTGATAAGAGGGGTTACGGGGGAATAATAAAAAGATTAGAGGAGGGGTGGTGATAAGAGAGGGGGAGCGAAGGGGAGAAAGATGAAACAAGGGCAGAAGCAGAATAGGACAATGAAAAAAAACAAAGTAAAAAAGAATGATCCAAAAACCGGGTAATGGAATTTATATTAGTGGGTTATCGATAGAGGGTCAGGCACCGCCAGTGGTTTCTGCACAACACCTCCGGTTTCAGAGGTACGACATGCGGTACTATGGCTCCCCGCAGGGATGAATCCTTGGGAATAATAGGAACATTTTCCACGTCTGGACTTACTGGGACTTTATGACAAACGATCAGCAGAACTTTTCCGTAAGTTCTTGAAATTGAAACCTCCAGTCTTTCTTTAAGGGCCGTAAGAATAGAGGATGTTGCCTACGATTTCTGGGTTGATGGCATGAGATACTACACAAGATGGGTTATAGTAGTAGAACGGTTTGGCGTTGAGTTGTGAAGCTATCAAGTTTCAAGGGAAACGCCAAAGACGTGGTGGCGGTCACATGTTGAGTGTCAAACAACAGAGGCACCACCTATTTTTTTTTGATTGGGAATAATCCTAACCCTGTTTATGGAGAAGTTATCCCAAGGACTTTGGAAGAATAGAAAAAGGGACGGTTCTTGAGGCTAGAGGAAGTGAGGATGACAGTTTTAACGCGTTGAGGCTAGATTTCGCGCGCACTATCCAGATACGCACCCAACTTTGTTTCAGTCTCCAACTAGAACGGATTACGCCGTTTGTGAGGGGTTGAAGGGTAAGAGTTGAGGATTTCCGCATTACAGGTAGCAGGACGGCAAACATCCTTCCAAAGGTGGTAGGACTTTGTGATAGAGGTGGAAGGAGTGAAGCAGACGACTCACCACGACATCGACATCGAAGAAGCGTTGAAGGGGAGCGGAGTTAGTTACTGGTTCTCACTTAGAGACAGACTCCGGAGGTGGTACTCAAGTCGAAACCAAGCAGTCTTCACTAAAGGCTGTAGTTGGGGGCCACCTCAGAACGGTCAACCACTACTAGAGAGACCTATGCATGGAGCCCAGAGCCGGAGAGTGTTATTGATGTGGGGAGGTTGGACACTCAGAGAGGGGTATTGTCCAAACCAGAGTTACAAAACCCCACTGCTAGAGGTTAAGAGGGACAGGGAAGGGGGAGTTGAGGCAACGAAGGCGGAGGAGAAGGGGGAGAGAAGCGGGTAACTCGGGCGTAATCTTTTTTTTTTTTTATGGTGGTTATTAAAAAGGAACGCAGAGGGTGATGGGCAAATATGGAGACAATAAGCCGACAACATTGGTTAGGGGCATATGGACAGACAAACGATAGGGGCCCATTGTTTACGCCTTTACCCTGGGAGATCTGAAGCGGAGGCGTCTGATGCTCGTTTATCACAGGTAATCTTTTGGTTTGTTATGAATGGCATCTGTATATTTGACCTGATCCCACGTTTTCATATGTATCTTCATCATTTGCTAATGTCTAAAAAAAACAAAATTGCATTGTGATTTACTTGCATGCCTATTCGTGTTTCTACAACGTGTGGGTGAGTCTGTGGTAGTTGAAAGGTACATAGGTCTTGTTTTGGTGAACTTTGTGGGGGAGAAACCTTATGATGATGGTTATTTTAGAAATGGGTGACTTTGACTGTATTATGGGTATGACTTGGCTTTCTCCCAAATTTTGACGATCTTCGGCTTGTTAATGCCTAAAACTTTGTGACATTGGCCAAGCCTGGGACAGATTCCGTTAGTGTGGGGGGTCTGACTACACTCCCAATCCGGTGCGTATCATCCATGGCAGGATGGCAAGATCCAGAAAGACATATAGCGGGAGGTAGCTTCCCAAATTCTGAATCCCCCCTGCCTTATACAACCACCGCCTCTATCATTTTGACCCCCACACACTTTCTACAGATACATCCGCCACGCACCAACTTTCTATCCCCCCTTTTATCCTTAAAGATCTCACCAACACTCATTCATACCCCTATCACCATAACCGTGGCTCCCGCTGATAGTTTAACATCACCAGGGCTACATTCCTACTCCAACAGATTGAAACGATCTATCCCCACCTTCCCCGGAACCCCCTCCCATCCTCTTTTCACATCTGCACTCTGCACCCCCCAGGTCTCTTCCTTTTCCACCACACCCATCCCCCCACGCTTGACCCCCCCTAGCCTTAGTCATTTGAATCAGGCCCACCACCTTCTCAATAGCCAATCTATTAATCCCCGTTTCATTCGCCCGCCTCCCTATTACCACCCACCCCCCCACCCTTTACCCACCCATCCCCCACCACACCCCTCGCCTTGATCACACATCAACAGCCCCTCTTGAACTTCTCGATCGCTTTCCGATCTCATCAGATACTTCCACTGTATTCCCCATTCTGCCCTCTACGCACTCTCGGCCCTCCCGCCCCATGAATACACCCATGCATTTTAACCCCGTGACGCACAAAACAATCCCGCCACAACTTTTCATAAAAACCCTCATCCTGTTTGTACCGCCCACCCCCACGGCCCCCTCGTATGTCCCCTTTTCTTTGCTTCACTCCCCTCGACCCATCAACCTACCCTTCCTCCATCACTCCTCCTATCCTCACTCAAGCTCCCCCACACCTTCCACCCCCCCCCTTCTTGGACTGCCCCTCCATAATCAACCTATCTCCCTCACCCAGCCATAATCAAAAACATTACCAAGATTACCCTCCTCCATACATTTTTCCTTCTCTTACTCGTACCCCCTCTCCACCCACCCATGGATAGCTTCCTCCTTCTCTCAACACGAGCATGTATACCTCTCTATCCCAAGCAAACCCTTCCCTGCGGAACCCGCCCCATATTAAGCTCCAGCCCCCCTTATTCTATAGCACTCCCCTACTTGATACCCCGCGACCCCGGGTCGGAGTACCAGCCGTTTCTCTGTGCCTCACCAGCACCTATCCCCACCCATGTCACTTCACCGATCACTCCATTCACAGTCATAGCCCCCTGAATTACCCCGGTGGCTTCCCCTATTACACTCCTTCCATCCACTTCCTACTTGCACTTCTTTGACTACCAGTTTCATTCCCATCAGCGGTTTCCACCTATTCTCCACCTGTATTCGGCATACTCCGCGTCCTCCGCCGATTCGTTCCGTCGTACCACATGCCCTGTTTCCCTCTTCCACATACGTCACAGTAGTGTACACTTTCTCCCCGACACCCCCCCCACACCTTTTTTCAGAAATCCCATTGTTCACGCCTCGGCACCCTTGCTCCCTCCACCTCACCTTTCCCCCCCCCCCCAGTCCATACCTTCAGTTGCTCATCTCTTAAGTCTCCACCAACATTACATCCCTCGTACTTGTGGCGGCTGCCCTCTAGTTATCTTCATATCAAATATAACACATGTGCGTGACTCGTTCTAGCCCTTCTACCTCTCCTCCCTCCTCCTCTCACCTTTACTCAGTCGTTGACAACCCCCTTACCAGCTAGAACAACTTCCAGTAAGAGCTTTATCACCCTATGTTATATTCCACACAGTGCTTCATCCACTATGTATCCCACACCACACTCCAGTCTTTCTCTATGCACGTAGACCTCCTTCCCTCCTCTGCACCAAGCATCGTCTACACTTTCCCGTAATCATCCAAGTACGTTAGCTAGCCCCCACTACCAATTATTCCTAATTATTCATAAACCGCTACCCCACCCTCCGCCCTCCCAACGTCACCTCTTCGCTTTCCGTCTACTGTGATAGATCCGCATCCAGCGGGTCGACATTCTCCATCCGCTTTTCCACTTCTTCGTTCTCCGGATTTCTGAAGCCCCACTGCACGAACCAACCCCCTATCCAGATCGGCCATCCACCCCCATTTCCCCCTCAATACATCAAAGCTCCCGACAGCTGCGACATTCTCATCCCCCTCCACCCCATTTATCCCCACCCACAGTCCTAATCTAATAACCCGCACCTTTTAATGGATCGTCCTCCCTCTTCCAGTCACCCCCCCTCAACCCGCTTGCGCCTAACCCGTCTGTCCTTTTTTCACTCCCAACTTAAATCACCTCTTTTTCCAACATACCACATCTCCTGTCCACACTCACCAAACATCTACTTTTTCCGATTTCCTTTCTCTTTTCTCCCCCCACAAACCCGCTCCCCCTCATCCACCGTTACCCTCCCCACAACCCTTATGTAACCCTCCCCCATCTTGCCGCCCTCTATTCCTTTCATCAACTTCTCCCCCGTAACCCTCCTACCTTCCCATTCCAAGTCCCTAGCGTAAAACTCACACCCACGCTCTTCCCTTGTCATCAGTCCTCCCTCCCCCGACTCGTTATTACTTATAACCCGTATTCACCTACACCCCAAGCGTGCCAAGCACGCTATCCCTAGACCCTCCAAACCCGCCCCTATTGTTTACTTCACATTTTCGACTTTCATTTAACTCTCACGGTTCCCCACTTCAACCGTCCTGTACGTCCAAGCCTCCCACCCCTTATCTCTTTCCTTCCCTTCCACAGTCCTACATTCCCCGCAAAAAATACTTAATACAGCTCTACATTCCTGCTCCCCGCCTGCAATCCATTACTTCTCATGCTCTCCCTATAGACCGTTCCAGCTTCCCCCTCCGATGCTCAAATTGCTCCCACAAAAATCATACACTCGACCTCCCGCTTTCTTACATCTCCCTCTTCATCGCCCCACCCCACGACTCACACCATTTTAACCTAAGCCCCCGTCTCCTCTTCGCACCTCATCTGTCCGTAATGCTAGTTACCCCAGTCCCACACTACGCTCCCCTCCTCCCAGCCAAAACCCCCTGCTCAACACATCGGCACGCTCGACCCCATTCGCCATCCCAACCCTCCACTGCCCCCAAGGCTGATCCTACCCATCTTCTCGACACCCGCAGCGGGTTTTGGCCCAGAACGCCACTTCTCCTAATCTGCGAGGAGTCTATTTATAGACTCGCTTATGACCGTCCACTCACCCCCTCACCCACACACCCCTCCAACATTAACTCAAGTCGCACAGAATCTACCCTACGTCCTTTCCTTGCGTCGTCTGGGGTTCTATTGGGTTCCAAATCAATTCTTTGGCAACACCGGCCCCAGCTACTTCCCCATCCCACCCCAGTCCTACGCTCCGCCATTACAACAGCGCCCCCGCGCTGCCATGGATCACCGGCTTAGAAGCACATATCCACCCTACCCATCTGCCATCGTCCCTTCAGTTCAAAAGCTCGTCGGCTCCTCCGCATCTTCCTCCTATCCGCAGCATACCGTAATCTGACACTCTACCACAACCTTGTCCCTCTCTTCTCCTTCCTCATCGTCAAGTGACGCCTCCCCCCTCCACACCATACCGCCGCCGTTCACCCTCCGCACTATTCTACCCCTCAGTTTTTGTAGTTTACCATCCTCACTTGACACAAACAAACTATTGCCTCTCCTCCACGTACTCCTGATCACCGGCTCCAATATTTCAGCCTACAAACCCCTTGCCCGATAACTTTACTGGCTTTTATACTACGTTGTATCTATCACCATTACCATAATCCATTCCCCACTGTTGATCCGAACAATCTTACTTGATCCCCCTACATTCGTTCATTCCCCCTCACCCCTTGCCCCCCTGAGCTCTTGGTCTTTCCTCGGGACTGTAGACTCCCTTTCACATCCCCCCACAGCCGACTGCTTTGCAACTTACCCTTGGTACCCACCCCCCAACCCTCCCTCCGCTCCCCCTTTCCACTCCCCCCCCCTATACGACTTTATCTATCCTCGCTCCACCTAAACACCCTCACGTACTTTCATTTCCTCACCTTCTCTCCCACTCCCATTCACCCACTACCCCACCCCATCCCCCCCCATGGCCCCGCCATACCTCCAAATCCATCCTCTGACTTCCCCTCTCACTGTGCCCAATACTCAGTTCCTACTCTTAACCTGAACCCCCTCTGGCCCTAGACCCCGTCCTACCCCGATCCAACTTACTTCATACACATTTCTCCCTCACCGCCATAACTCCCCTCGTCCCACTCTCCTGAAACACCAGCCGCCACCTTCATACGGTCCCGCAGCCTAACCCTTCCGCAGATACACTCCGCTCACACACAAAACACATCCTGCCATCCACCAATAGACCTGATCCTAGCCCACCCCCCAATAGTGCTACTCCCCCCCTCTATAGCCCTTTTGTGATACCTGCCCAGCAACCGCCGTCCCCATAGCATCGAATCTTTCAACTTTCTTCGCTATATCCCCACCAAACTTCCCCTCCTAAGCATGTCAACTCCCGTTACCTTCCTCCCGAATGTCTCATTTGCGCCCACTCCAAGCTATTCCAACCCCCCGTCCATAACCCATCCGCCTACGCATAATGACCTAGTCTGTCATTGGCCAAAGGTTGGTGGCCCGCTGTATATAATATCCTCGCGGATTTACAATCCCTCCATGCTCTCCTCCGGCACGCACCACTTTCCTCCGATCTCTCCCTCCTGCCTCCCGCCTTCCAACCAGCGCCATCCACAACTATCCCCCCCCACGCCCAAATAATATTCTTTTTTTCTACCTGCATAATACTTTCTTCACCTCCCTTCTCCCTTATACATTCACTATCACTGCATCTTCGTTTCTTGATCTATCCCTCCACCCTATACTCACTCGTTTTGCCTCCACCCATACCAAGCGATAATCTTGAATCTTCAGAGCAATATTACCGCTTGGTGTAACATTCATCCCGACCCTCCTTATAGTATCATTAGTTAACTCACCTTACCATCAAACCTTGTCTGCCTATAATCACCTCCTTCTGTTATCTCCCCTACCCCATTATCCTCGCGGCCCCTTCTCCATCAGTAGTCCCAACTGCCCTTCTACCCGTCCTCCTTGTTCACACATTCCTTCACCTCCTCGTTTCACCTCATCACCACCCTCGTTTTGTAGAACGGTTTGTTTAGCTTCTGGCACATCTCAAGGACGAAATACCCAAAGACCTTCGATTGAGTCGGGTTTTCGGGGTCCGTGAGTTTCTTGATGTATTCCTGCAGATCTTCGGGTATGCCCCAGCAGGGATATTGACTTCTTGTATCGCTCTCTATTTGCTTGAACCGGGCACACGCCCCCATTCTATACCCCGTATGAATGGCTCCGCGGAGTTAAGAGAAGTTAAAAGGCTCAACTTCAAGAGTTGTTTGAGCCAAGGGCTTCATTAGACCAAGTGCCTCTCCTTGGGGTGCCTCCGCGGTTGTTTTAAAAGAAAGATGGGAGTTTTCGGGATGTGTTGTATAGACTACCGGGATTGCACAAGTGCTATAAAGAACAAGTATCCTATTCTCGCATTGATGACTGTCGTCAGTACAAGGTGGCTTGTGTCTTCTATAAGATTGATTGAGATCCGGTTATCACAATTGAAATACGAGCAAACGGATGTGCCAAAGACTTGCTTTAGAACCAGAGGAATGGGCATTACGAAGTTGTAGTTCAGCAAAGTTGATGTCTTTGGCGTCATTTACGAATCGCCATGCTGAAGTTCAGGTTTGAATATATATGAAGGGATTTTAAGCCATATTTAGATCTTCTTTGGGATCGTATTTTTTGATGATATACTGAATATGACTCCAAGAGTTAAGAAGGAACATGAGGAGCATTTGAGACTGGTATTGGAAAACGTTGAGGGAGAAAAACAAGGTTTATGCCAAGTTGATAAGTGTGAGTTTTGGATCTAGATGCAGGTGTCCTTCTGGGGCACGTGGTTTCTAAGGTGGTACGTGATGGTGGTGGATCCGTATAGATCGAAAAAGTAGTGAAGAATTGGTAATAAGACCACTAAGTGCAGAGAAATAAGGAGCTTGTTGGGTTAGCTGCTACTACCGCGATTTGTCAAGGGATTCTTTCATTGCTTCCCAATTGACGAACTTGACTAAAGCAGAAGTTCCATTTGTAGGGTCAGATAATGTGAGGCAAGATTTCAGAAGCTTAAGGACTTTTGTTGACTACCGCGCCTATCCTACATTGCCCGGTGGTAGAGGGTATAGAACTTCATTGGGTATTGTGTGATCCTATTCGGGTTTGGGTCTTCCGTGCTATGCAAAGGTAAAGAGAAGAAAGGGAGGTGGATGATGATCAAAAATATAATGTTTTAAAAGATGCAGACGTAAACTATACAACTCATGAACTTGGAATGGCCCGGTGGTGTTGCATGAAACAGGCGACACTATTTATTATGGGGTTAGTGTGAACGGTCTACACGGATCATCGTAGGCTTCAGTATTGTCTTTACTCAGAAAGATCTGAACTTGAGGCAAAGGAGAGGCATGGAACTATTGAAGGACTACGACCTCACTATTTTGTATATCCGGGGATGAGGAAGGCGAATTTGTTGTAGCGGAGGGATTGCTGTAAGTAGAAAGGCGGGAGGAGGAAGCATGGGAAGTCTAGCTCACTTGCAAGCCTCTAGACGCCATTGGCTAGAGAGGTTTCAGGAATCTGGCTAACGACTTGATGAGGTTGGAAATAAAGGAGACGGAGGATGTTGGATAGTGTGGACGGAGTCAGATCTTCTTTTCTGGACAGATTAAGGAAAATTAGATGTTTGATGATGAGAAAACTAAGGACGAATCCGAGGATAAAGTGTGGCGAGGAGAGGCTAAAGAAGGCAACAATCGACGAGGAAGGTGTGTTGAGGATTAGGGAAGGGTATGTGTACCCCGGCATTGATGATCTTTGATTCAACACTATTCTGGGCAGAAGAAGAAGCTCATAGTTCAAGTATATTCTATACATCCGGGTGCAACCAAGATGTTATCGCGACCCTCTAAAAACAAAACTTTTGGTGGAGTTAGAATAAAGCGCAAATATTGTGGACTTTATTGCCAAGTGTCCAAAATTTCAACAGTAATATGAACACCAAAGGCCGGAGGGAAAGGAACACTTAAAAGAATGCCCTTCCTGAATGGAAGTGGGAGGAGAATTGACAATGACTTTGTGGTTGGTCTTCCAAAGACACTGGGAAGTGGATTTCCCAATATGGGTATTAATTGTGGCAGATTGACTAAGTTGCTAATTTCAGTCCGGTCAAGGTTGACTCACAATGCAGAGAGAGAAGTTAGCACAAAATCACATTAGAAATCGTTCGATTGCATTGGGGTTCCACTATCCATTATATCAGATAGAGGTACGCAGTTAATTCTAAAGTTTTGGAAAACATGCATGCAGAATGTGGTACTAGGTTTGGACCTTAGACCGCGTTCCCATCTCTCAGACTCGATTGGTCCAGTCTGAGAGGCGAAATTAACAAGTGTTGGAGGATATGCTTCGCGCATGCGTGATAGGAGTTTGGTGGCCATTGGGATATAGCTTCTTCCCTTTGGCAGAGTTTTCGTACAATAATAGCATCACTCCAGTATTGATATGGCTCCATTGAAGCATTGTATGGGAGGAGGTTTTGTAGGTGGAGATCCATTGGTTTGTTTGAGCATTCTCGAGGTTTAGACCTTGGGGTACCGATTCTGTGAGGGGATGCGTTAGAAAAGGTGAAGGGCATTCAAAGAAAAGCTTTCTAGCGGCGCAAAGTAAGACAAAAGGAGTAGCAGGACCCGGAAGGTTAGGACTTGGAGTTCATGGGAAGGTGAACAAGTTTAGGAAGGTTTACCATGAAAGGGGGTGATTGATGCGGGTTGGCAAAAGAGGTAAGCTAAGTCCAAGGTATATTGGACCATCCATTTGAAGGGGGCATAGTGGAGGGAAGAAAGAGAAGAGGGGAGGGTGGTTAGGAATTAGCACTTGACCCAAAGGGAGTTGTCCGGAGTGATCCGGTATTGCATGGTCACTGTTGAAAAGATACCATGGAGATGGAAACTACATTATCCGTGGGTAAGTTTTGCTTGATGAGAATTTGTCTTATGAGGAGAAGGAGGAGGAAAACCTTTGTTTGCTATTTAGATTCTAGAAGAAGTTCGCAAGTTGAGGTCAAGGAGAGATTGCATCCATAAGGGCAATGAAGAACGACCGGTTTGAAGAAGCACTTGGGAGAAGGAGGAAGATAGAGGGAAAGATACCACATTGTACGACCAGTATCCTTTTCGCACTTGGTTTTCCTTCGTTGTGACGTTTCGGGGACGAACGATGGGGAAATTGGGTAACCCGACGCAGTCCGGCGAATTAGACCTCGCCACCACCCTCAAGCCGGCGTGGGGAGGAGGACGCCCAGGGTTTCCCAGATACAAAGAGGGGAGGAGGGAAAAACAGAGCCTC